>QRFJ01000067.1:2506131-2549292 GCA_006176705.1 Cocos nucifera | reverse complement strand
TCAAAAGCCCTAGATCTTTAGATTATTATTCTCTAAAATTAATTTACTATTTAGTAGTAAGTAACAAACAATCTTCCAAACTCTTTGTGAAAGCTCGCTTGAGTAAGGGTTTGAACATAATTCAAATACAATTCCTCATGGGATTGACCCATACTCACTGGACATGCTACTTTGCATACCATGCACTTACAGTTAATTTTAAGATATTTCAAATTTTTGACATCATTTTTAGGGAATTGGCATGTTTTAAATTATATTTTAAATTTTTGTTCTTCGTGCTTTTAGCTTAATTTTAGCTTGACCTTTCTAACTTATATATCTTGTCTTATAGAAAATTGGTGAGTGCTAGAAATCGGTACATAATCTAACCTTTTTCTTTTTCTTTAGTAGGCTAATTTAATCTTAGTTCATTATTAGTTTTTAATTAAAACTTATTTGTTCTTATTAGTTGTGCATAAGCATATCTAAACTACTTTAAGGGCACAAATCTAAATAAGATAAGATGGAAATTTCATTACCCTTCCTTAGCCCATAAATAAATTTCCTCATTTGCATTCACCCTAATCCTTAAATAAAATCAATTAGATGTTAGCCTAGGGACATCCGAGCTCATTAGGACAAGGCATCCAAAAAAGTTGGACTAGATCAGGATTGGCTAATTGACTGGTGTCTAGGAAAGGGGTTCAGGGACAAGAGTCTGAAGAAAGGTGATTCTTTAATTAGTTCTGCTTGCTTGGCCAATCTAATTGGTGTCTAAGGAAAATAACCGAGGGACTCCCATCGATCTTACCCTTACCTTGCTAATTGGCTAGTTGGTTTCTGACTTGGAGGGCTCCAAGGCAGCCTTGGTAGTTAAGAGCTGTCTAGAATTAAGGTGACTTAGGATAGATATTTGCTTGATAAATATTTGAAAAAAAAAGAAAAAAAATCTTTACTAATTTATCTCACCTTTTCTTTTGTCTCTAGATTTAGGACTCCTTAGGATCCATATGTAGAACTCTTTTCTTATCTATCTTCCTCTTCTCTCTTCTTTAAAAAATTAATAAAAAAATTAAAAATAAAAAATAAAATAAAGTGTTTACTTTTCTCATGGAAAAGGATTTTAGGTCGACTAATTAGAATTGATTTGATTCCGTGTCAAGCCCTAAAATAACTAAAATAGAAGAAATCAATCAGCCTCAAACCCTTAATGATTTATATTATCCGGTTGGGTCCATCCAACCTTCTTGCATCAGGTTGCCCCAACCTACTGCAAATAATTTTGAAATTAAATCTCAAATGATTAATATGCTTCCAAAATCCACTGGAATAGAGGATGCATATATATTCATTAGAGAATTTGAAAAGGTTTGTGCAACCATAAGGTTACAACAACTTTCTGAGGATGAGATCAAACTAAGATTAATCAATTTTGTCCTTAAGGATAATGCCAAAAAGTAGTTATACAGTCTACCAAATCAATCTATCATGATTTGGGAGGGCTTTGTAAGAATATTCCTAAAAAAGTACTTTCCCCATCATAACATAGCTAGAATTAGAAATGAAATTAACCAATTTTACTAACTAGCTAGTGAATCATTTTGGAAGTATTTCGATCATTTTAAGAACCTCTTGACCCAATGCCCACATCATAGAACAGAGACCTGGAGGCTATGCAAAATAGTTTACGAGGGACTAGACTCAAATTTTAGAATCATGGTAGAGTCCATATGCCAAGGTCAATTTATGTATAAAGAACCCAATGAGGCCTGGCAGTTTCTAGAAGACCTAGCCAAGAAGAATTTACAATGAGAAACGACTAGGAAACTAGAAAGATCAACTCCCTCAAGAGATGGGATGTATCAAATGCCGACATCCCTAGCTGTGGAGGCTAAAATTGCAATCCTAACATGTAGATTGGAGGCCTTAGAACTATAAAAATCAGTCAGTGTAAACCATATGTCTACACCTATATGCAATGAGTGTATACACCTGACTATGTTCTTGAAGAATGTCCTCTCTTAATAAACCCAACTGGAACCACATATGCACCGATGAATGCTGCATACCAAAAATCCATGAAAAACCCCTATGCACCCACATATAACCCAGGATGAAGGAATCATCCAAATTTTTTATTATCATAAGGCTCAAATTTAGATGGTCCTAGCTTTAACCAGTCTAACCTAAGGCCCAACCCAATACTGAACAATGCATCAGGATTTAACAATGATGAAAAAAGGATCAATACACTAGAAAAAAGCCTAGAAGTCCTAGCAAAATCAATTGCTGACACCAATGCCACCTTGAATAACTTTATGCAAACCACGTGCCAACTTTTAAATGCCAATACTTAAGCCATTGCTCGATTGAAAATGCAAGTAGGTCAGCTAGCCTCTACCATTAGTAAGAGAGAGAGGTAGATTGCCTAGCCAACCTGAACCCAATCCGAGAGCCCAAAATGGTCCACGACCTCAACATAGAAACCAAGTCAACCAAGTGAATGCAATTTACATCCTAAGATTTGGAAAACAAGTGGACAATAAGGTGGGTATGCCTGAAAGCCAAAAAGACTCATCATCTAAGCCAGATTGCCTAGCCAACTTGAACCCAATCTGAGAGCCCAAGAATGATCCATGACCTCAACATGGAAACCAAGTCAACCAAGTCAATGCAATTTACACCCTAAGATTTGGAAAACAAGTGGACAATAAGGTGGGTATGCCTGATAGCCAAAAAGACTCATCATCTAAGCCATTTTTTGAACAACCCATTCATCAGAACTAGCTTAAGAAGCCTGAGTCATCACACTTGATGATTCATCAAACCCATTCATAGGATCCACTAAGCTTATAGCACCTTTTTCGAACCTACTAAGGTCCAATAAATAATTAGAATACTTAAATAAAATGTTAGAGGTATTTAAAAAAGTCAAAATAAATATTTCTCTACTAGACATGATCCAACAAGTACCGATCTATGCTAAAGTTCTAAAGGATCTATGTACAAAAAAAGAGACAACCAATTTATCCAAGATGGCCTTCCTAGCAGTAAGTGTGAGTTCCTATTTATAAATCAAGTGCCAATTAAGTACAAAGATCCAGGGTCTCCTACAATTTCATGCACTATTAGAGAGACCAGTATTGACAAGGCTTTATTAGACTTAGGGGCCGGCATAAACATTCTACCATACTCTGTATATAAGCAATTAGGATAGGAAGAACTGAAACCTATAGAGATTACCTTACAACTAGCGGATCAATATTTTAGGGTCCCTAAAAGAGTGGTAGAGGACGTGTTAATTAAGATTGATAATTTCATCTTTCCCATAGATTTTATCATTTTAGAGATTGAACCCATTTCAAATCTAAAGAATCATATCCCAATTATTTTAGGAATACCATTTCTAGCGACTGCCAATGCCATTATCAATTGCCGAAATGGACTCATGAAGATCTCGTTTGGGAATATGACTATTGAACTGAATGTTTTTAACCTAGAATAGAAATTGGACCAACCCAATGAAGAAAACTTGACCCAAGAAGATGTCTATGAACCCAATGATCTGAACCATGAAGACATAAAAATAAATTTCAAGTTGAACCAAAAATTTGAAAATAAAATTTGGATAATTGATAATCATAAAAATCGACTAGAACTAGAATTGACCAATTAAATCAGTTATTGAAAAAACACCACCACTGGATTTGAAGATACTTCCTGAACACCTAAAGTATGAATATCTAGGTCCATCAGAAAATCTACCAATAACTGTTAAATTAAACCTAGGTCCAATCCAAGATATGTTAAAATTACTAAGAGATATTCACGATAAAACTAGTTATATGAAAAAGATCATCTATCTAGAATTGGTGGTGAAAGATTAGATGAATTTTTTAACCCTGTATATAATCCAGGTTAAGATAACATATGAAGATTAGAGTTTAGTTTGGCTGAAGACTATAAACTTAGCGCTTCCTAGGAGGTAACCCAATTTCTTAAGAGTAGTTTTAATAAAGGTCTAGCTGAGGACTTTAAAATTAGCACTCCTGGAAGGCAACCCAGACCTTTGCATTTTGAATTTCTCTTTTCAGTTTATTTAGATTTTACTTCAGTAAAGTCAATGTCGAATAAGTTGGAAGGAAGAGCCATAAAGAACATTTGAAGACACCTGCTAAACTAAGGACACATCACATCAGATGCATTCTTTTCTTTTTATCTATTGCATTTTTTATTTTCCTTGCCCCATTGAGGATAATGTAGAATAAGTTAGGGGGTGAGGGATAAACTTTGAAGTTTGGTTCGGAGAGGCTTAAGACTTCTACTTTGGAGCTACCTTCCATGCTGTGCTATGCAAGGATAAGAATGGCTGAGAGATTGAGGATATGGATGTAGCCTCGGTTGAAATCAAAATAAACGTAGTTAGCAAAGTTCCAAGAGATGAGATTAGTTACAAACTCCCGGAGTTCAAGTATGCAGTCCCAACGTTCAAAAAACACTTCAAAATCAAAGTCCGGCTCGCGCCCAATACGGTTTTTTTTTTTTTTTTTTTTTTTGATAAATAACGCCCAATGCGTTTAAAACATATAAATATAATAAATATAAGAAAAATGAATCTTTAAGTATTAAGAAACTAATTGATCTTGATGGAATCGAAACAATAGCGAGGTTACCCCATGTAAAATTCATGGAGATTTGTGGTTTGAACCTCCTCTCATCTCCATGGTATTGATATGAGATATATAAATAATAAATAATAAAGATATACAATTTTATAGTAATAATAAATAATAATCTTACTAATCTTTTATAGTAAGAGCACTGAATAATTTTATGTAGCACCATAGAAACCATAGAGTGGGGTGACAAGATAGACAATTCAGATTGAATCTAATGATCCTCTTAGATCTATTTGAATTATGAAAAATGAGATATATATAAATAATAAAGAGAGAATAAAACTGCTCAGGTTCATTTAACCAACATGCGGAAACTTCTCAAGCTCGCTAATTTTATAAGTCAAGATGCAATTGACATAAGTGACAAACAAGCCCCAAATTTGGTTCCTCTCCACTCTATTTGGTTCAGAAAGGCTTATTACCTCCACTGAGCTGCCTTCCATGCTGTGCGATGCAAAGATTGGAATGTTTGAGAGACTGAGGACATGGAAATAGTCTCGGTTGAATTCAAAATAAACGTAGATATTAAGGTTTCAATGGATACGATTAGTTTCGAACTCCCGGAGTTCAAACACCCAACATCCAAAAAACATTTCAAAATCAAAATCTAGCTCGCACCCAATTCGTTTAAAACATATAAGTATAAATAAGAAAAATGAATTTCCAAGTACTGGGAAACTAACTAATCTTGATGGAACCGAAACACTAGCGAGGTTACCCCACCGTAAAATTCATGGAGGTTTGTGGTTTGAACCTCCTCCCATCTCAATGGTATGGATATGGGAATGGTTATCGGTTGGCCCGACAGCCAACGAACGGAAAAGTTTTTAAAAATTTCTATCAGATCCGGATTATTTTATCGATAATAACCACGTTCCGCCAGAATTTGTGCAATACCAGGATTCGCCAAAGTATAAGTTGCATGCCAAGGTCCTGTAGGCCCAAAATACTACTATTATCTTCAGGCAGATGATATAATTCACTTAATGCAATGCACATAGGATAAGGAAGAGACCATCATCATGATCACATCTCATGCAAAAAAGTGAGGAACGCCAGGATGCTAAATTTAATAGTAAATAAAGATGACCTTTAGGAGAAGGAGCACCGAAGAATTTTTTATATAGCACCATAGAAACCATGGAGTGGGGCGACAAGATAGGCAATTCAAGTTCAATAGAATGGTCCTCTAAGATCTGTTTGAATCATGACAATAAACAATAAAGAGAGAAGAAAACTTCTCAGGTTCACTTAACCGGTATGCTAATTATATAAGACAAGATGCAATTGACAAAAGTGACAAACAAGCCCCAAACAGTATTTATTGAAGGAGACAGCAAATTGCACATATGGCATAAATTTCACGGTTAAATACATCAACCTGGAACCATCCTATCCACGACACCTGAGCATTTTCAACTATATACCTGACAACACTATGAAAATTGGCAAGGGGAAGCATAACTCCTGCAGCTTGAGGCACAAATGTCATTATTGAAAAAGAATGACTCGAGGCACTTCTATTAAGCACCAAACAGTTTTGATCCTTTTGACGGTCTCTCAACTTAAAACATGTGCTGTTGAAAGCTTCAAATAACTCTCTTTGAATCACGGGCTGCTGCAATATGATCCTGCCAGGAGAAAAAGCATCATTTCACCACAATCATATCGTTACCATGCACAAGGATGAAATTGGATGGCCCAGCGATGAAATCAGTTGGCGTACTACCAATAAACAGAATTCTAATAATAAAGGAATCAGCAAGAGCATTACTTAACTACTCATACAGGTATGTGATCCACATTCATGGGCGTTAAGAAGATTGACAGCATTAACTAATGCACATGAGCATTTGCAGAAAAATGAGGATCAATCAGGAGATACATGATACTAGAGCTGGAAACTGGAAGAAAGCTTGGAACTATAGAATAAATTTGAATTTAGCAGCACATCTATGGTAAGTGCATGGCACATATCAAACCCAATTAATAAGGATACTAGTCTATATGTTCATCCCTAGGATTTAGCTCATTGATTTGCTGCATGGATTGTTCATATGGATCTAATAGCATAAATTATGAGTTGTGACCACATGATATATGTAGACTTGACAAGGAAAGTTTTTCCATGCTGTGGGAGCTCTGCAGAACTGAAAGCTAATGAGCAAAATCATCCACCCTTTCCCCAACCATTTGGGGTTTGGCTAACTAAAGCTAATATTGCATGGTTTCTTATATGACTAAATCTCTTGACATTCAGGCAGGTATTTGTCATGTTCTCAGTGGAAAAAGCCTACTGAAAGAATGAAAGAAAGGTGCTTGTGTCATAGACCAGAAAACTTTATGCAACATAATACAACGCATTCACCCTTTTATTTTCCAATATGTGCTGGAAACTGCTTGTCTGATACTAGTTTGACCGTATGAGCATCATAATTCTCTCGTGTGTGCAAAGTTTCAGCAGTGAAGAATAAATCTAATGTGGAAGCACTCGATTAATCACAGTGACTTCGCAGAACATGGAATCTTCAATATTTGACTTCTTAAGCACACACATGGGAGAATCATACCGATATAAAATCGAAAGCTTTAGTCTCCTCTTTCTTCGAGCTGTTCATGATCGGACCATGGCTTTGAACTGAATTATTTGAAAGCTGGAAAATATCAGGGAGGGCTGAAGAATATCCTCCATTGGCATTTCCAGCCACATGCCCAAATCCAGAACCGAGATTGCCAAGGTTTTGAAATAGTAATTGTTGTTGAGCAATGAAAGATCCCATCGCACCATAATTCATTGGCTGGGCAGCAAAAGCTGGATTAAACATAATGTTTGGAGGCATGCCATGCTGCATGGGAGCCTGAGCATGCAAGGTATCTGAACCAAGAATACCAGTAAATGCTCCTCTTGTAGGCAGCTGGCCTGCTTGACTACTACCATCTAAGAATGCTACTCCCGGAAAGGCACCTCCAGATGCTCCAGCAGGTCCAGGTTGTTTGTTATCTTGGGCCATTCCATTGAGAGTCAAACCAGCCATCAGATCATTCACATTTCTTTTATCTGCTCCAGTATCCTGCAGGAGCTGCCCAGAGTTGACACCAAGAACATCAAGCAATTCAGATTCATTATCAGCAAGCACATTGAGTTCAATATTGGATTTCTTATCATCAACTGTCAGTCCAGAGAAAAGATCATCATGCTCCTTGTCTTCAGTGACATGAAATGATACATCTGCAAATGGATCATCCTCATTTTTACCCTCGGTGGTACTGAGTCCAGAAATAAGGTCACTTTCAAAAAGACCATCAACCAGAGGAGTGGGCAATGTTAGATTCCCAGTGCTCTGATCCCCCTGCTTCTGAGTGGAAGCTTCATTTCCATGATCATCTGGATCACCTGTATCAATTAGGTCAGGCATCTGAACTATAGGTGCAGGCGCAGCTTTTGCATCTGATGGCTCCCCTGCATTCCTTGCCCCATTAGTCTGCTCCCCATCTAGAAGACTTAAGACCTAAATAAAAGAAAAACAATTACAACTTGTCAGAATTGTAGAACTGATAGCAGAAGATACAGAACATTGTTTGTACACTGTGAAGATAGCAAGCCACCCAGTCCTACAACCTAAGGTTGTCTTACATATAACATATCCCTAAAGCTAGTAATTCGCTGCCAAACAAGTTCTTCCTCTACTTTTGCTGTTTAAAAAATAACCAAATTGAAAACCTGAAAAAACAAAGGGGGACCAAATAAGCTACGTAAAAGGGGCTAACTGACACCATCTTGACCTCATGTCAAGCATGGCTGATGCAAGTGGAGCCCACTAAGATGCCTCAATAAGGATACAAGTGAGGGCGGGACACTGAGGGCAACACAGGCCAACCCAATAAACGGAATTACTGAAAATTGACTTGACAGCAGCTTAAGTTATTCAGGTTCTCTCTCTCTCCCTCTCTCTCTCTCTCTCTCTCTGAGTTGAATGGCATAAATGTGAAACTTTTTGCAATCAATGCCCCTCTCTCTCTTCTATGTTAATTTGTTTAATGGCATACGCATAAATCGTTTTGCAGTTGTAAGTCAAGATAACACATCCTTTTCTTTTTCTTTAAAGTCAACATCCTATGGAAGTCAACACCTGATGGAAGGTATGCCTTCAGATTAATTTCATAGTAGATGTATTCCAAATATTAGATAACAGAGCTGAATACAACTGTCTCGCTCTGCATTTGGCTGTACTTAATGTAGCATGATGACAAAAGGATGAGTAGGATCTCAGACAGCAGCAGTTTTCTAAATAGTCAGCGAGATCCTCATGAAAGGTATAATCATATTGCGTGAAATTTGACAATTTTAGATCTGTCCCTATTACCTGTAACTAAATGACCCATTTCAAATAATTCACTGGATTGTGAACATGAGCCCTTTTTTCAGGGAGGTTGGGGGGATGATTCATGAAATACAGAAGCTAATATCAATTGTCTAGCATCAGGTACCAGCAGAACAATGTTGTAGTTTGATTGTCATGGACCGTTCACATTTCCTCAAATGGAATAAAATAAGCAATCTTACCAAATGAGCCAATGACTAATCCCTACATAAACAACCTTTTCCAAGTATAATCACTAACAGATCTCAGGCACATCACTTTAGCCAAAATAAGATAGATACATCTAGTAATGGATTTCGTACATGCTAGCATGTGCATACTCATGCATAATGCATGCTAGTAGTATGTATATATGCACATAGGACTACCAGGCTTATTTATGGCATCTTAAGTGCAGACTGCCCTAGGACCTTGACAGTTACTTGAACCTAAATACAAGTTTTAAATGATTATCATACAACAGGCATGCCTGGGGTTGCGCACTAACTAACCAAAGCCAAAGTACCATCTTCATCACGCAAGGCTATTCAAACATCGGGTTCCTCCTGTAAGCCCTTAAGGCTTGATTCTTGCCCTATATTTGTATGCAATATAGAGCTTCATATATAATAAGGAATTGACAAAAACAACTAACCGGAAATAATGGTATCACTAGATCAAAGTTCATTGTGCTAGAGAATCGAGGATTCCCATTAAAAACCATTTCATTGGCCAACAAATTGTAATCCTTCAAAACTTGGAGAAAGTGTACACTAACACCTAAGCAAACTCATTTATAAGAGTGACTAACATAATGATGTTTTTAATACTCATCTTGAACATGCAAGAGAAAACAACAGGAGCAAGAGTTGCCTAAAAGGAAAAATACAATTTTTTGGCTCTTGTGCAGCTTCAAGAGGGCCACTTATAGTAAGAACAATAAATTAAAATTCCATCGTATTAAAGGGATGGCCTTTAAATGTTACAATTGAAGCTGGCGTATTTTTCTATTGCTATATATGTAGAATACATATTTTCCTTTCTTAAAGAACAAAAAATTAAAAATTATACAATCAAAAGCTGAAACATCCATAATTTTCGAAATATTTTCTTCATTTTTCATGGTGTTTCAAGTATTTTGATAAAGTTTCCAGATTTACCAATGCTTTGCAGTATTGTTGAATACCAACTGGCCAAAGCACACGGTTTAATTTGTAATGATGAGCTCTGAAACCAAACTCTAAACTTACAAGCTTTCCTCAGGGGAGATCTTATCTCCTGCAGCCGAGCCTTCCTCGGGAGAGATCTTATCTCCTGCCGAGGTTGTTGCTCGCATTAGGACGAGGTTCTTCTCCTGTTCCTAACGTGGCAATTATTGACTGCTTGTTTCCTGTCATCGCATAGTTTTCGCATCAAGAAATAATGTTATCGAAAGAAAAGAAAGGAAGTTACTGGCAGTGCATCCCCAAATTCTGTATCTCAAGGTCGTAGTAGCATTGTTCCTCTGCGTTTCTTCGGCGATAAATCCCGGAGTGGACGACCTCCTCATGCTAGCCTCCTCAATTTGGTGCAAGCTCTTGTCGCTGGGAGACGACGAATCGCTGATGCACCAAGATCCTTCTAGGGGCAATGTGAGTAACGCCGTAAGGTGGCCGACCTTCTTGCGGCCTCTGGCTATGGCAGCGCTGAGCTCCTTGCCGTCTCTGGCTATGGCAGCACCCTTGGCCGATTTTTTCCTGCTTCAGGCTGGTGCCGGAGGAATTTACCCAGCCGCCCCTTTTTGACGAGCTCTTCAATTTCGGCTTGGAGCAGAGTGTATTCCTCAGTATCGTGGCCGTGGTCACGATGGTAGGGGCATTACTTGCTTCGATCACGTACGTTTGGGGAGGCCGTAATCCTTCCGGTCTTGGCGGCTGGCTCTTCGCTGAGAATTCGAGTTAGAGGAACGGGGCATAGTCGCGGAACCTTTCGAGAGGGCTTCTTCGCGCCCTTTTGTCGGAGCCTCCTTGGTGGCGACCTCAAGGAGTTCGGGATTGTAAAACCTGCGGAAGAACTTTATGCCCCCTCGTCGGGGCTTCCTCGATGACGAGCTCCAGGGTGAGTTCGACGGCCTTGCTTCCGCTAGGGAGGTCGTGAATGCGGCCGAACTTCATTCCGCCTCCCGTGAAAACCTTCTGCGGGAGAACTTCCTTGATGACGAGTCCGAGGGAGAGTTCGGCCTCGGCCGAACTTCATTCCGTCCTCTTGTGAAACCTTCTGCAGGAGAACTTCATGCCCTTTGTCGGAGCTTCCCTGGAGTCATGCTCGAGAGGGAGTCCTCGCTTGCCCTGGGGCGGTCGTGAGCTCGGCCGAACTTCGTCTCACCTCGTGCGAAATCTTTGTAGGGGGCTTCCTTGGTGACATAATCGGTCTGGAGTTCGGCCTCACTTGCGCCGAACTTCATTCCGTTTTCCCGCGAGACCCTCCGCGGGAGAACTTCCTGCTGCTTTTGTCTGGACTTCCTTGACGACGAGCTCGAGGGGGAGCTCGGCTTTCCTCGCGCCAAACTACATTCTGCTTTCCCGCGAGACCCTCCACGAGAGAACTTGCTTGATGACGAGCTCGAGGGGGAGCTCGGCTTTCCTCACGCCGAACTTCATTCTACTTCCCTGCTCGCGTCGAACTTCATTCCGCTTTTCCGCGAAACCCTCCGCGGGAGAACTTCATGCCCCTTTGCCGAGGCTTCCTCGATGACGAGCTTCGAGGTGGAGTTCGGCCTCGCTTGTGCTGGAAAAGTCGTGGACGTGGCCGCACTCCATGTGGAACCTTCTACGGGAGAACTTCACGTCCCTTTGTCGGGCTTCCTTAGAGTCACGCTCGAGAGGGAGTTCGGCCTCACTTGCGTCGAACTTCATTCCGTCTTCTTGGAAAATCCTCCGCGGGGGAACTTCATGTTTCTTTGTTTGGACTTCCTAAGGGCGATTGGTATGCCCAGATGCTCTTCCTTAAGATCGGTTCCTCGCGTCCTCATGGCGGGTTTGCTGGCAAAGTCCCCGCTGGAGGTTGTCGCACGGCCAGCATCATCTCGACGGGGCCACGGATCCGACCAGCAGGTTGAACTGCTCCACGTCTGCGAGGGCTTCGTGTGGAAACTGGGCTGTCGGGGCTGCAACGGGAGCCGGTCGCCGAGTTGAAGCTCTCCTGGAGGCATTTTCTCTTCGGGAGAGAAAAGATCTTCGGAGGGGGAAGGAAAAAATCATCGCCGAGCACTCCTTTAAGAACAAGAGAACCTCGAAGGTTCAAGCCCCTCCTAGCGCCAATCTATTGGCGCAGAAACTGGTCGTCGCCGGAGTCCGCTGGAGTTGAGGCTGATGAGGTCGCCGCCGGGGACCTGCAAAACAAAGTCCCGTCCGGAGCCGGTGGGGGTGGCTCCGGTAGGACCCTCCGACGCTCAAGTCCGCTCTGGCCAACAGGAATGGAGTGCTCGGGAATGAATTCCGGAGCTTGGAGGAGAAGAGGAGAGCTTAGAGATCAGAGAGATTAGCGTATCTGGAGGATCCCTTTTATAGCGGAGCTTGATGGTGATGGCTGCAGCCGCGTGCTGGCGGGCCGCTCGAGGTTCGGCGGAGTCAGTCTCTCGGAGAGATGCCGTATGCGGCGGGATTGGTGGTGACAGCTGCAGCCGCATGCTGGCAGGTCACTCGAGGTTCGGCGGAGTCAGTCTCTCGGGGAGGTGCCGTATGCGGCGGGGTTCGTGGTGACAGCTATACTGGCAAATCGTGGGCCGCATGGAGCTGGTTACGGAGAGAGTGGCGTCGCCAGTAGTGGCGGCCATACCGTCCAGTCTCGTTGTTCGTCCAGAGGAGTTCGGACTTGTAGGAGAGTTCGGCCGAAGGGAAAGCTTGGGAGCAGCTCGGTCGTAGCGGAGTTCGGAGGAGCTCGGCCGACTGAAGGGACAGCTCGGAGGGAGTTCGGCTGTAGAGAAGTTCGGAGGAGTTCGACCGGCTGAAGAGACGGCCGCTTGGGGAGTTCGGCCGAGAGACGACCGCTGAGTTCGGATGCTAGGGGATTCCGTTAAAGCCCGGTCGCTTGGAGTCCAAAGAGCTCGACCGCTAAGTAGTTCGGCCGACTGTAGGAGTTCGGCTAAGATCCGTCCGTCGAAGCTCTTCCGCGGCTACAGGTTGCATTAGGCCGAGCGTCGAGCTAGACTTCGGCGGGAGCTAGTGTTGAGGATAAATCCCGCTCCCGCCGAAGTCTAGCTCGACGCTCGGCCTAATGCAACCTGTAGCCACGGAAGAGCTTCGACGGACGGATCTTAGCCGAACTCCTACAGTCGGCCGAACTACTTAGCGGTCGAGCTCTTTGGACTCCAAGCGGCCGGGCTTTAACGAAATCCCCTAGCGCCCGAACTCCTCAGCGGTCGTCTCTCGGCCGAACTCCCCAAGCGGCCGTCTCTTCAGCCGGCCGCGCTCCTCCAAACTTCTCTACAGCCGAACTCCCCCCGAGCCGTCCCTTCAGCCGACCGAGCTCCTCCGAACTCCGCTACGGTCGAGCTGCTCCCAAGCTTTCCCTTCGGCCGAACTCTCCTACAAGTCCGAACTCCTCTGAACGAACAACAAGACTGGACGGTATGGCCGCCACTACTGGCGACGCCACTTTCTCCATAACCAGCCCCATGCGGCCCACGACTTGCCAGTATAGCTGTCAGCACGAACCCCGCCGCATACAGCACCTCCTCAAGAGACTGACTCCGCCAAACCTCGAGCGACCCGCCAGCATGCGGCTGCAGCTGTCACCACCAACCCCATCGCATACGGCACCTCCCCGAGAGACTGACTCCGCCGAACCTCGAGCGGCCCGCCAGCACGCGGCTGCAGCCATCACCATCAAGCTCCGCTATAAAGGGACCCTCCAAATACGCTAATCTCTCTGATCTCTAAGCTCTCCTCTTCTCCTCCAAGCTCCGGAATTCATTCCCGAGCACTCCATTCCTGTTGGCCAGAGCTGACTTGAGCATCGGAGGGTCCTATCGGAGCCACCCCCCACCGGCTCAGGATGGGACTTTGTTTTGCAGGTCTCCGGCGGCGACCTCATCGGCCTCAACTCCAGCGGACTCCGGCGACGATCAGTTTCTGCGCCAATAAATGGTATCACTAAATCAAAGTTCCTTGTGCTAGAGAATCAAAGATTCCCATTAAAAACCATTTCATTGGCCAACAAATTGTAATCCTTCAAAACTTGGAGAAAGTGTACACTAACACCTAAGCAAACTCATTTATAAGAGTGACTAACATAATGATGTTTTTAATACTCATCTTGAACATGCAAGAGAAAACAACAGGAGCAAGAGTTGCCTAAAAGGAAAAATACAATTTTTTGGCTCTTGTGCAGCTTCAAGAGGGCCACTTATAGTAAGAACAATAAATTAAAATTCCATCATATTAAAGGAATGGCCTTTAAATGTTACAATTGAAGCTGGCGTATTTTTCTATTGCTATATATATAGCATACATATTTTCCTTTCTTAAAGAACAAAAAATTAAAAATTATACAATCAAAAGCTGAAACATCCATAATTTTCGAAATATTTTCTTCATTTTTCATGGTGTTTCAAGTATTTTGATAAAGTTTCCAGATTTACCAATGCTTTGCAGTATTGTTGAATACCAACTGGCCAAAGCACACAGGGTTTAATTTGTAATGATGAGCTCTGAAACCAAACTCTAAACTTGCAAGGATAAAACAAGTGATTCCCACCATAACTAGAGACATGGTTAAATTGCCCAAACATGTCAAAGGCGATATCTTAAGGTCTAAGAGGTAAATACATTGAATTGAGAAAATGAATGTCCTTGAGATAGATTGTTTTTAGGACGAAAAAAATGGTTCACTAAATATAACACAGCGGTTATGCATAAAAACAGGAACAGTGTGTATAAATGTACTTTAAATTCATGCAAGTGCTTAGAGAACAAATATATTTTATAAAGATGGACCTCTAGATATGTTTCTGAAAACCAGGGGGAAATCTTAATCCGACCCTCTTTTAAAAACCTTGATTCTTGAGCACCAAGTTTCTAGATGGAAGGAAATTGAGTAAGCATGAGTTTGGAAGTAAGAACCTCTAATGGAAGCTGTGAGGAAGAGATATATGAATAACAGGAAACCATTTAAATGGGGTGGGGAGGATTTCTGCTTTCAGATAATAAACATGATTAAGCATAACAATGTGGCTTACCTTGATCGCCTTTTCCCTCAGAGAAACTTGAGGTAACTCAGAACATCTGACTACAGTATCTCGGTTTTCACTAAAATATGATGCTATAATAGAAAAATGCACATCATCCTTTTTCCTCAAAATTGCGTCCAGTACACAGATAGCCTTCATCCGGGCCTGACAAAACCAAATTAAGTTTAAAACTTGGATACAAATCTTTCTTTACTAAACAAACTCATCTCTGTGCATGTGCATGTCTGCAGGAAAAGGGGGCTTCTGACATTCAAGTAACAAACCATGCATAGACATCTCATTTTCTACATTATTATACATATTTTGAACATATGCCAAATTTATAATGTGCCAAGAAGAGCCAGATGTGCAGAAGTGAACCGACAAAGGTACTTATTTATCGTGAAATCAACTTATTCATGGAAAAATCAGATCAGTTTCAAGCATTAATCATTCTGATGGATATGGCTACAGGTTCATAAAGCAGGGTCAACAAAAAAATATTTACAATGAAAAAGGAAACAGAAGGCTTGATGTGAAAAATGGCATATAATGAATTAAGTTGTAATACAACCTGGCACAATGTTTCTTGCATGCTCTGCAAAAAGCCAACAGGCAAAAACTTGTTTCAGTTGAACAGGAAGTATCATCTTATTCAAACTATAATTTTCTAACCTTGGCTTTGAAAATAGTAAGTGCTGACATGAGTACACCCTCACTTTAGCAATCATAAATTTCAAATTTCAATATTAGAGTGATAACATATGCACTCAGAAACCTTGCCAGCACAACATGGATTTGATTTGAGCATGTTGATATAGAGGATTGTAAATCACTCTATATTATTTACTTTGATTGCTCAAACTGACAATAACCAAGTCCAATGTTGTTCAACTCAGTTAGACAGTGTAGGTTTCATCAGAATCTCCTGTAAATGAAGTCAAGAAAGCATGCACCCCTCTAAAATAGTATTTCAAGGCAAGCTATGAAGGGTGCTTCATATCCTATGTTTTTATTTGATACATAAGATGGTTTTCATTTACCCTACCCAGATTTGAAATCCCCAACATAGAGATACTATATTATCATAAGATATTAAATACAACTGGAAAGAAAATAATGTTATGTCAGAACATAGGTCTAGGAAACCATCAACACAGAAGTGCACCACACTGAAGCCAGATATCCATCCATCCATCATACATACGTACATACAAACATATATTCAGCACTTATCATGCAATAATTAGTAAGCAAACTATGTATAAGCAAAGTATGAAGACAGCACACCTGCCACAAATGAGATTGGAGCTTCATCTCAAGTGCATGACTCATAGATACTGCATCCAGTTTCAAAGCCTCAGTAAGAAAAGCCTGAAGAGCATCACGAGTTGGGTGCAGACGAACACCTCCAGAAGTGACAATAGTCTCCAAAAGCCTTTCCTCGCGACTTTTAACCCCTGAGTGACTTGAGCCAGTATCCTCATGTGTTGCTGTCCCTGTTATGGTCATTCTTGAATCCGAGCTCCATGTTCCAGAAGACACATTTTTTGAGACTGCAGAAGATGTCCAGCTTGCCCCGAGGTGCTCATCACCTTCATATTTATCAAGGCTATCTCTTTCTGTCGTTAGAGACCACCGCAAATTTGGGCCCTTGTAACTCCCATCGTCAACTTTCCTTATCCCATGGGCAGCAGCAATGGTGCTTAGTCCCTGCTTGATGGATGCACTACCAAGTTCCACCACTTCACTGAGAAAAGACTTCTTATCTTCTGTTGGCATCTCAAAATTTGTATTACCAAAGCCTTGGATGCGCTTGTTAAGACCTTCGACTGGCGCTGCTGCCTTGTTGTCATCAGTAGCAAAGATAGCTTGAATTGCCTCATGAGCGGTGTCACGGACAGCCTTATTTTGGGCATCTCCCTTCAGGGGATCCAACTGGCCCTTATAATGAAAAAGCTGTCGAATAGCTGCTGAATGTCGTTGCATTTCCCTCCGAAACTCATTTCCCGACTTTCCCACCGCATACTTGATAAGCCGTAATGCCTTGCAATGAACATAAACAGAATCAGTAACTATTATCATTATAAATTTCCAACGTCAATCAGACTCATCTTTCCTCAAAGAAATACTGGGTTGTGTTACACATCATTTACTATTTTCTGATTTATTATTTTTCCAATAAATGTAGCATACCTAAAAATTGTGTGGCATAGCTTGAGAACAATGAAAAATACGGTCTTAATGTTCAAAAATCGCAGCCAAAAATTAAGACAAACTGTTGCATGAGTGGATGATAGAGTGCATATCACTAAATTATAAAAACTCCTGCTGTTATGAACCAATGATGAGAGTTCCAAAGTATCCACCTAAAATATGAAGTGCAACAAGACTTTTTTTTTTTTTTTGGTTCGAACCCCAGATAAACTTTTAGAATTTGGAACGTTCATCTTCAAATATATGACGTTCACTACAACCATATATAATTTTGGATTTTCCAACCAAAACTAATGAGAGAGGGATGGCATCAAATCTATACCTTCTGCTTGACAATGGGGCTCTTGTGATCAAGCCGTTTGAGAATATAATCCGACACCTCCTTGACGATGCCCACAGGAGAGGTCCTCAGAAGCTCACAGATCTCCTCTAACTTGTAGACGGGGGCGACCTTATCTTCGTCCGTCGTCACTCCATCAACCATGCGAGATCTCCAGTACGCCTCCACAGCTCTTCGGCTTGAATCCATATCCAATAATCAAAAATAACAATATTAAATCGCTCAAATCGACCCGAGTCCCTAAAGATACGAGCTATCACTGCACCTCACCCCACTACAAAATAACAATAATAATAATAATTCTATCTTGACGGAAGTACTCAAATAGTAATGATCCCCAAATCCCGGATCGCAGCTCGAAATCAACAAACCAACCCTAAAGTTAAAATTATAAGATATTCAAGGAAAAACCCCGGTGGAAAACCCTAATATTTTGATCTCCGAAAGAGAAGAGAGGAATTAATCGATCGGAAGGACGGAAGAGGAGGAGGGCCACCGATTTTGGTCTCCAGTGGAAACCGGAAGGAACGAGAAATGAAGGAAGAAAGGCAATGTTTTTTTTGGGAGAAGCATGGAAATTGAAATTGGCAGGCAGGAAGAAAGTGCATGCGCGTGGCACCGACCGACGGACCGAGGTACCAATTGTGTGAGTCGCATACAGACCGGTTCGGGTTGTATCGTTCGCGCGAAAGAATGATTATCTTCTTTCGCGACGTCGGCCGTTGGATCCCGACCCGCACAGAACGGGAAACATCATCAGCCTGCACAGATCACGAAGCTATATTGCGCTATCCAACGGTGAATGGCAAGAAGGAAGATGAATCCTTCTTTCCAGCGAAAGATACCACCCCTGTCCCTGATCAGAGGGTACCACGTTCTCCTCACTGGGCACCTGCTCTCCCGCACAAGCGGACGACAAGTGCGCACGTGGAGGGCACTACTCTTATCAGAGCAATTACCCGAATTGGGCATGATACAATACTATGATATTATGTAGGGAGTTTTTGGTTGGGTCAGTATGTTATTAAACAGACCGGAGAGCTCGAGTCTTCGGTCAATGACGGAGGGTGGTCTCCTCTGCGTTGTTGGATGGAGAATTACAGTTGAACTGTCAACTCACAATTTAAGGATTTTTGAGTTACCGCCACTTGTTTTCGGTTGAATTATGCTGTCTCGTGTATGAGTCACCCATCCAGTACACCAAAAAAACATTTTGTTTGTACACAAGGTATCTCACGAGTATCACGATCAACATCAGGGCACCATGGTCAAGGCCATCAAAAATGATTGCCGAGTGTTTCTGAGAGAACATGGTAGATTCGATGCTAGTACTCATGTTTGATCATAAATCACTATTATTTTCGTCATGTCGTGCAATTTATGCATTTGATCGTAGGTCATGCTGCAGATAAGCATATTTGTGAATCAATACTGCATTTTTAGCTTGATTACCGCCATTTGGAGCTCCCGAAACAATTACAGTAGGGGATGGAGCATTCAGGAATCGGTCTGGCTATTCAACTTGCCTCCATTGGGAGAACATGTGATACCCCTGAGCCTTGTTGGACGGATTTTTTGTTTTTTTTTTTGTACATTTGGCAGGTTTTCTTTGAAAGTGACCGTTACAGACAACACAGCCGCTTATAAATAATTACTAATAGAATCAAGAGCTTGCCTTTGTTCTTGTCTAGGTCTCAACTGGTACAAATTGATGTACCCTGAATAATAGATCCAATATTAGCAACATAATCTGATTTTTTTCTTTTCTTTTAATGATTTATTACAGGTTTTTCGATTGCTAGGTATTAATTAATACATAACACAAAATGATAATCAATCCCTTCTTTTCACCGCATCAAATGGTATTTTGACATCAGGCCATCATAAATCAGCCAAGGATATTGATATACTTTAAATATTTATTTAAAAAATTATATATAGAGAGAGAGAAAGAAATAAATTAGAGTACGATCGATCGGAGCCCATTCTATATCCAATAAAATTTTCAATCATTCAATTAGCATGCATCTTAATGAGCACCTGAAAAAGACGCACTAGTTGAAAAAAGCGCATGCCTGAAAAAAAAAGATGAAAAAAATTTTTAAAAAAAATCTGAATCTAAAAAAACTAAAAAATAATTTTTAAAAAAAACTAAAAATTTTTCAAAAAAAATCTGAAAAAAAAACTTCTTTTTTTATTTTTATTTTTTTAAATTAAAAAAATAAAAAATAAATAAAAATTAAAAAAGAAGGCGCCTTCTTTTTTGAAGAAGGCTTGCATTCTTTTTTTAAAAAAAAAAAATTTTAACTTTTTTTAAGAATTCTTTTTTAATTTTTTAGGCAAAGATGCTGAAAAAAAAAAAAAAAAAATTCAATCTTTTTTTTTCAACATGAAAGGTACTTTTAGGATGCATGAAGGCCCGAAGGTGCCTTCCAAATTAAAAAAAAAAAATTAAAAATAATAATAATAAAATAAATAAATAATAAAATCTTTAATTTTTTTCGAGCAGTATTTTATTTTTGAATTTTTTTAGGCACATATTTTTTTTCAATAAATGCATCTAATTTTTTTCAACCGACGCATCTTTCCGAATGCACGCTAATCAAATGATAGAAAATCCGATCGACTAAATTTCGATCGATCGAAACCTTATATATATATATATATATATATATACACCTTCAGTTTTTATCGACATATCTACGTTCGTCCAGATATCAATAACTAATCGACATTCCAAAAGAATTCAGAGTTTAAAATCCCCGTGCCATAATCCTAGAATAAACAGGTGAAATAAAAACGAAGCATGTTTTATGGAGACGGCACACCCCAAAGGACCATAAATGGGGAGACGACTCCAGATGATCTATATCAAATTCTTGATTTCTTGTCGGCTACATGCTGTGATGGCGTGCACACATGTTCGCACGCGCACAGAGACACGTGCAAGCATGCCCAAACATTTGATGCCTAATAAAATGATCCTTCAACCACAACATCCCACATGCCCACAACATAAGACACCCTATAAAAGTAATTAAACACCCTAAAGGCCAATGAAGCCGAAAGCCATGCTGAGTTCTAGCAGAAAAGTGGGCCTGAGCCAGCAATCCGACATAAATCTGAACGAAAGAAACCAGTAAAATAGCAAGAGACAAAACCTACCATTTCTCAAGCAAAGTTAGCAAGGTCTATGTCCGTTAAAGTTAAAACACGCAACAGGATTATTGTATATAGCAATGCATATCAAGTTCCATGCAAAGATGACAAAAACTAAGATCACCAAGGGATGCAGAGATGACGAATGCCTTAGCAGTTAGAACACCAAGAAAAAGATCATTATGGTATGAAACATGAGACCTTCCTGAAATCCAGTGAGTACTTAGCTTGCTTCACTTCCTCAAATCATGGGAGCATAAAAATTCCTAAGCTGGCAAATCATGCAGGGATCTGAATCTTTGTACAATTATATGATTCAACATTAACTTCTTATCCCACTATATTTGTGCTCAAGAATCACCGAGTCATTTATCAAAATCTGTTTTAACTAATAAAATAAATAAATTCAATTATTATTGGACAAAATTCAAGCTTTTGAGTTACACCAGCAGCAGAAACAATGCACAGTTGCAGCCAGACTTATCAGGAAAAATTATAAAAATCACGAAAATCAAATTTTCCAAACAATGAATACAGAACACTCATTTAATTTATTAGTACAAAACAGATTCATTGACATCATCAGATTCATCAACTACAGTTTCATTTCTAAAGAGAACTTTGAGGTACGGGAGAACCTTTGGAAGCACAGGCAAATCTACTAAATTAATGCTCATTAGGTCAAAAGCAATACATGTTTTGTGCATGTGGGTCTCATCGAAAACTGGGATTTTTGGATATCTCTGGCTAAAATGAGTGAGGATGATGCGGTAGGCATCTGCTGATGTACCCACCCCAACAGCTTCCCTTGTGGTGCTATGGTTCCTTGCTATCGCTTCATCTCCCATACTGTCCTCAAATGTTGCCTGCAAAGGAGGCCAAGTAAGCTTATCAACACAAGAAGGAAAGAAAAAAAGGTAAACAGGGAGAAACCCTTAGGGCCTATTTGGCAAAAATTCCACCAGATCCAGTGAGAACGGTGGAGAGATGGTGCATCAGGGAGAGGGACAAAGGGAGTGAGAGAAGGGAGAAGGAGAGTTGCGGAGGTCTTGAGCTCACTTCTAGTGGGGATTTTTCCTTTTTTTTTTAAAAAAAAAAAAAAAGAGATCTTCCTTTTTTGAAAAAAATATGGCACAGATCGGCCCCACAACCCTTTGTCCTCTCTTCCCCTCCACCCTCTTTTCTGAGCTGGTCCTGCCAGATCCGGTGGAAGCCTCCCAAGCAGGCCCCTAGATGTGGTTTCTTACCAAAGAAATATGGAAGATGATGTTGATGATAATGATGATGATGAAAAAAAAAATTCATACATTGGTTTCTTTCATTAGTATATTGTTGTTTATATCTAGGAACTTCTGGGTGAGATTATAATCACTCCAAGACATGCAAACTTCCCAGGTCATTTCTGTTAAGAGTATACAAAATCTAAAAAGATTCTGTCAGTCCATGTCTGTTCAAGGTAGTTCACCATACCATGACGATGGATAGAACATCCACATTTTGCGAACAAAAGAGAGTTGTATAAATACATGACAAAGCTTATGTTGCAACAAGAAGGTAACTGATAATGTGGCATATCATGCTTTTCCTGGTTCAGCATGCTTCTTAACTCTATTGACATCATTTTAGGTGCAAAGACCAGTAGCAGCAGAAGCATCAGTTATGACATGTTCCAAAAGAGATTTTAGTGTAGAAGTTCCAGTCCCCTTTGCGAGAGACATGAATGACTAATAAGATTTTAGCAAGTAAAAAGTACAAATAACCAGAAATTGTCCCTTAAGATTTCAGAAATCTTTTATGCATTCAAGCAATATCAAGTTCTTAAAAAGTTAAATGTGAGATTTAGATAACACTGCATTGCAATGGATGAGATGGATAGGTTGCATTGAAAGTTGAACAAGAAGTTACACATGCACCAATATAGACTGGACAAGGGTCCTGGAAATCTGGAATGATCAGAAGACCTAAGCATAGGATGCATTTTTATCATGATTAGATATTAAGTTGGTAAGATGTATACAACACTGCAAATTACAAGGTTTCAAGTGTCAGCCAAAACCATTCCATGTTTGAACATGAAACTATTGAAAAAATAAAGTACATGGAAGGACAATGCATAATTCAACAAACCATACAATTTCAGATCCCAAATAACTCAAAAATACAATAATTTAAATTAGCTTGTTTTAACTTTTTCTCTCTTAATTTTCTTCTTGTTGAATTTATTCTGACTTTATTGACCAAAACTCCAAAGCTCAAAAGAAAAACTGTAGAAACTGCAAAAACTGGAACTCAACCTAAGGAACAAACCAAAATCGAAACTTGAAAGCAAGTCTAAAACCTTGATGAATTATAACACTAATCAATTTAATAAATTATAAAACTTGCATGTAGAAAGAAACTCAAAAACAATGGAGATCTCAAATTTTTCTCAAGTTGCAGTTTTAATTTCATCTTTTTGAGCAATATGGTCGGAACGTGCCACCATCAAGATCTGAAACCTAACCCTTCTCAATTTGCAAGCCCTTTAAGCAAGGTTCTAAATCCCATGAGATGGGGCTATCCCAGTTTTTCATGGAATGGGATGCACCACTGTAACAGGAACAGCCCACTCTAGGTCCTTTTTTTTCCTTCCTATAAATCAATCCTGAATGGTTATGGATATAAGCCTAAGCCCAGCTTGTAAGCATATTATCTGGCCCAATCCATGAATCCAATAGGACTTTCAGCCCTTTCATCGAAACAGGCCCTTAATCTTATATATGGTCCCAAAAATCTTTTCTTTTTTTCCACAAACTAAAACTGATATGACTTTCCATTTTCTCTTTGCTCCGTGCTTTCATTCTTAAATTATATACAGTCCCAGTTATGTTTTCCTTTTTTACAAATTCAAAACTTCATGATCTTTTTTATGTTTTATGTTGTTTGCCCCATGCATTTATTCCTAAAATGGTATGTTTCAGTTCTGCTTGGGATTGAAACCATACCTGTTACCAAGGTTAACCTTGACAACTACAACAAGAAGGCAAACAACAACATGTCTAACACGGCAAAGCTACTCACCTCATGTATAAGAACTGTTGCATCACGGGAGGCATCTATTAGAGCTTGGCAGGGCCTCGTATCACCAGAATATACAAGCTTCCAGCCAGGAATAACTTTTCCAACACTGTTTACCCTCTCAGCAGCCTTTAAAATAACACCAAATGCCTGTAGGCAGTGTACAACAGGGACACTGTATAAAGCTTCCAAACCTGCTGCGGAGAGCACTTCCTTCAATCTCATTAGAACTGGCAGAGCCATGGCAACATCAACTGGACTCCCAGGTCTTTTCCAATAGCTTTGCATTCGACTGCTCTGAGCAAATAAATTTGTTTCCAACTGACAAGGTGTAACAGTCTCTACCCCCACACTCCCATTAACCCTGTTGTCTGAATGTTCGGAAGAGCAATCTTCTGCTGAATCACAAGAGTTAAGAAAAGCATCCATTGAAGCTTCTGTAGTGTGCCTGCAATCCAGGAACTGCATATCAAGATCTTCGAGTCTAGAATATGCATCCAGAAATCTCTTCAGCGGTCTTGGCCCAATCACAAGTAAGGGTTCATGGCATCCACCTTTTAACAACTGAGACCGCAAGGCAAGTATTCTGGCTAGACCAGTGTGGTGATCAGCATGAATATGAGAAATCCAAATACATTTTAAACTCTTGACTGCATCATCAGCACCTTTAACACCAAATCTGGAATGTCAAAAAGATTCAATAGTATTAGTCTATAAAGCCCGGAAGAAGAGAAATACTGCAAGCAACCATTTTTGCGGAAAGATAAAACAACCTTCTTTTCAGCTGAGCCAAAGTTCCTTCACCACAATCAAGAAGCAAACTTCCTCTTGAGAAAAGATTAACAAAAATTGAGCTGACATTGCGATACTTCGATGGCTGCGATGAACCTGTACCCAAAAGAATGATTTCCATGTCCTCCCTTGTCACATTTTCCAAACAAGCCGGAATATCAGGATTGTGCTTAAGCTTCTCTGTCCAACTGTCACTTAAACAAGGAAGGTCCTTTTTAGATCCATCTGCCCCTTGCTTTGAAATCAACGAATTTTCATTCATCCATGGTTCTTCCACCATAATTATGTTTTCATCCTTTCGAGGCATCATAAGCTTATCTTCTAAAGGACTCTGCCAAAACCGACTAATACATTTTGAAACATCTGCAATTTCAGGGATTTCTGAAAGAAGCTCATCCACAATCTCTTTGTAATTTAGCGAGCATGGAATAACAGATCTGTCCAACCCCAGTTGCGAGTAAGGACGCAAATGAAACTGAAAAACAAATCAAAACGATGGACGACATCAAACATATAATTTTAACCCTTCATAGGCAATGGTCATACCCGAATTCTTGTTACATTCTCCAGCAATATTCTTGATCATTCTAACAAAACTATGACATCAAAGTCTGACAGATCGGAAAATGAGTGAACAACTAAGAAAGATAAAATTAGAGACAAAAGGAGTATCCAAGTTAAAATAATGCAGCACTTTTGTTTGGTAAAATATGGAGCATTTAACAAATTGTTATGGAGAGAAGAAGCACATAAAAGAAAGTACACATGCTATCTTTCGCATAATTATTGCATCAATACTCACTTTTTTATAGTACATTATAGTTGCATTTTACCTTGGTATTTAATTCATGAATTATTTAACTGATAAAGAAACATCCAGAGCAAATCAGATATCAAAACATCCTTCAGTTATAAACAATTTAAAGTAATTTTTATGTGATATGAAGAATTAAGTAATAAAAGACAAGGAGCTAACTCTTTGAAATAAGACATCCCATTCAACAACTACTGGTTTATCAGGTGACTGACTGACTGCAACTGGAAGCTGCTTGATGCAAATAGTAGATATATAATATCTTGTTTATCTTAAGCAACAGCACAGTACGTCTCACAATGTCAACTAGATTTTTTATTACATAATTGATCGGTACTAATGAATACCCAACACCAATCATGGAGGAACATCACAAAAACAGTTATGAAGTAGGAAACAGTGTGGTATGAAGTAAATTTTATTGCAGTATGCAGCAAAAATGGATCAGATAGTCTTACACTATGTCTCGTGCATTACTTTACACATAGCACCAATCTATAACCACAAATCTGGCTAACCAATACAAATTGAAGCAGCCTATTTCTTACCTTAAGAAGATTTTCAGCTGAAATGCTTTCACACGGAGTTGAAGAATCCTGGTAAGAAAAACAACTGATTAAAATTTCAAAATGTTGAGACTTGAAAGTAAATAATAACTTGGACCTGAGAGGTTACGCCTTTTATTAAGCATTTTGAACAAACCTCACATGATTCATTCGACTCAAAAGAGAAGTTATTGATCTGATGAAGAGACCAAAATCCATGAGCAGGGAAGAACTGAGGGCACAAGTAGTTAAGCCGTGATGAAATTCTTGCACTTGATTTTAGGATTGGTAATTCCATATTTCTTCTGCAGAGAAAGTAATGAAACTTAAGAATAAGAACCAAAGAATAAATGGCGGACCATTTTAAGGGCCTGTCAGAATACAACCATGCAAATACTAAAAAAATATTTAACATGTTTTAATGTCTAGACTTGATGACTTAAGAACATTGCAAATGCTATACATAGTCATCATATGCAAATTTACCTAATTATAAGACCATCCTCCCATTTCTCAACTAGATGAGTAGGTCAAAAATATGGATAATAAATGCTCATAAGTGTAAAAAACAATTTAAAATAAATGCACCTTTTCTTTATTATATAGTGAATGATATCCCAGTACGTGTTGCATTGGCCAACATGCTAAAATATAGCTCCAATTCTCTACCAACTATCATACAAATCATCTTTCAAACTATAGTTGTCTATAATACCAGGAATGCTAAGCTGTACCCCCACTTCACATAGGCCTTCATATTTAGATCCATATTTAACGTATATACAATTTATTATTTGAGCAACAAATCTTTATGGACCATTATAGTAACTTTAGCTATAATAGTGGAAAACATACTTCATATGGTTTCTCTAAGCCCCCCCCACCCCCCCCCCAAAAAAAAACAAGAAGAAGAAGCAAAAAAAGTGCTGTTTTGCACATTTTTTTAAGAATAATTAAACGGAGTTGAAACCAGAAACTTTAGTTGCTGAGGCATAGCTGGAAATCCTTTCCAGTTTATTTTTCGTTTCCATTGCTGAAGATCACTGGTGCCCCTCGATGCATCAATTCTAGCATTATTCAGCAAGACAGCGCATGACTAGACATCACATCATCTGTGGTAGAAAATTGGTCCACCCAAGGTTGTTACAGGCCAATTTTTTAGCCATCTCAGTGGGGACCAATTTTGCAATGAACAAACATATCAGTTTATCTCAGCCAATATGGAAAAGTAGAGATTTGAAAGAAAATAAAAGGTTCCTATACATCGGTCAATATATAACAACAAAGATAATGACACATTGGTCAAGATAGTGAGGAAAAAAAAAAAGAATAGCTACCAAATCAGGCATTGAATTTAAATTTAGTACAGAAATTAAAACCCAGTATAGGATAGTAAAAAAAAGGAATAAAATATCTTGGCCAATATATTTGCATCATACCATCAATATCCCAGCATTTATCACATTGTACTAGCCCATATGATGATGCTCAATACTTTAGATACATACACATGAAGACAGGCATGCATGCAAGCATACATGCATACATTTGTGAAATTATATGCATGTGTATTGCATAGGCAAGTGCCTAATCCCATTACAAAGCGATATCTGGACCAAGATGAAAACCATGAATCAGACTCAACTGTATGGCACAGGGGTTTGATGTTAGAAAACTACATTTAAAAAAGAGAAAGACAGATGCTTATGATTTGACTTCAACATGCATAGAAACTCCTTAAACATTATCACTTTGAACTCACACAAGATCGATCTTTTACTTAATATCTACCCTTTACAAAAGACTTTTGGGCTGGCATGGGCATGTTCCATGAAGATTTGAGATTGCATGTAGGAGTAATGCTCAAATTTATGCCAAAGAGCTAGCAAAAATGGAAAGGTCTAATCTACCATGGAGATGAAAATTGTAGAAAGGATTTGGTCATGCTTGAAGCAATGCTTGAGGCAATCCTTAGCAGGGATAAATGGCAGATAAAGATATATAAAACCTGCTGCATATAAGTAGAACGAGGCTTCTTGGTTACATCTATGGCTATAAAACTAAACTATTCTTACTCCATTATCACACATCAATCCTCAACCTATTATTTCCAACCAGACCATTAATATGAAATTGATAGAGATAGATAATGCACAAGCTATTCACAACTGGATGTTTGCTTTATATTTTGACGATTGATAAGCATAAAGAACTAATATCAAGCAAATCTCACATTTCATGTCCTGCCATGATATGTTGTGTGCTACCAAATTTTTTCATCCACCTCTGATAATCTACACTCCTGGTCACAGAAGCTGGACCCAGATGAATTATACAATTTACAGTTTTTAAACTCTCTCTTGGTTGATCAGCAGAGTCTGCGTAATAAGGATTAAGAGACTGTACGGACAGCAGTTCAAAGATATGAAGTGGTGTAGGGCAGTCCACCAGAAGTACAATGGGACCAGGGGATGAAGGCCCAAGAACATCACTTGGATGAACCTACAAAACATGGCAAATAAGCAGAACTTTGTAACACTTATATGTAAGCTTAGAACTGGAAATTTATTCTAGATCAACTGAAAAGTGGAAGTAGCAAATGTTGCAAGAAATTTACAAAAGTAGCAATTTTCTACAGAATAAGGGCTAAACTTAAGGACAATATGTTTTTCATAAGGGGGCAAACAAGATCGAGAAAAAATAATATTATTTACCATATGGAAACATGAGATCACAAGTGTTCTTCAACTAAGTTATACTGAACCAAAAGCCATTTTTCTTTAGTAAAAGCTGAACTGAAAACTTTCAAAGGATTAAAACATTCAAATGACTGACCATAATGTTGAGACGATCTGACATGACCGAGTTCCCAAGTTGCAGTTCACGATATTTTGGTCCAGGTCTCAACCCAAGAGATGCAGCTTTATCTGGGTCAAATTTTCCCTTTATTTCTGGCAGTTCGCATGCATAGATCACAGCAATCTCACCGGGCTTTAGTGCCGATCCCGTTTCACTATCCAAGCTCTGTAAACATGAGGCATTTCAATCTGTTAACTGACTTGTGTTCGCTTCACCAACCAAATCAAATTTGGAACATTAGAACTGACCACAGTATTTTTTGAAGATCTTGGCCTCAACGGAATAGCAGATATCCGGACCACTTCATCCTCGATAAGAACAATAGGATCTATGGATTTCCCAACTTCAGGACCAGAAAAGTTAGCTCCACCATCTTGTGTCACTCCAAAGCTGTGTGTGTGAACCATGGCGGCATTTGGGATGAAAGATCGCATTGCATCAACTAAGTAGTTAAGATCAGAAGGACCCCATATATTGATCTAAAATACAAAAAGCAAAAGAAAACCATATGTTATTCTAAAAATATGTTAAGTCAAAAATATTTATGTGTGAATATGAAAATGAATCAATTCTCAAGCAGAAGGGGGAAATTTATCCTATTACTTACCGACATTCCTTCCTCTCCAATACCTGCTAAAGTAAGCAGAAGACCTACACACAAGTGAAAACAAACCATCATTCATGCATTTTCTTTTTTAAGCTATAAATAAGAGCTAGAAATAAGAGATTAAAAGGGCAGCATCTTCTACTTGACCTTCTTAGTCACAACATCTTCGGTTACATATATTCTCGATCACTTTTAAACCCTTAAAAGAAATTTAAGTACAATTCCAAGTAAAACAATCACTTGCCTGGAAGTCCACCTGCAGTTTCTGAGCACACTCGAGTCAGAAACATGTGATCAATCTGAGGGAAGAGGGGAACCCGATCAAAAATTGTTCTGAAAATGTAAAAAGCCGTGGCTATGACCACAAGAATTCCAGCAACATCTTGGTAATTACAGGAGGATGCAGAGAAATATAAAACGGAAGAAAAGAAGTTGGTAAAAATAAACCACAGCCAAGTGACATAACTAAAACAGAGTCAAAAACGAGAAAAATGGGAAAAAGAAAAATTATTTGACCTCTCAGATGTCCTATACCTTTGATAACTTGATCTTGTGCTCAGTGCAGAAACGCTGCAACCCCTGAAACCAGATAAATTTAGTTAGAAAATGGGAAAATGTCAGTAGATGAATAGCATTCTCCAACATAGTTTGTCTCCATTTCTGAGTCGCAAACACTAATGCCAAACACACCTTTCTCAACCTTTGAATATCATTGTTTTGTCGGCAACATAATCCTACAAAGGTTAATATGGGGCTGTTGCCTGGTAGATGAAATTCTATCACGCCCTATCTCACAACGTAACGTGGGGCCCTGTTTTTGCAACCTGCCTGAATGGAATTCATATCTCCTTCGTCTAGTCAAGAAGGGAAAAAGCCCGACAGAGAATTGGACCAGAAATCGTTAGGAATTTCCTAGGGATCGCCTTCACATAGATGTTAAATGGCTTATTTAAAATCTTTAGACCGACCGACCGACCTTCTTTCATCATTCCATTCATTCATCTACCCTCTTTGCAACCCCCTTTGGATCAGCTGAACTTTCCCTCTGCTTGACTTAAGAGTAGATTTCATTCAACATAAGAAGGAAGAATTCATTACTGACCTCTTAATCTCCTCCACTTGGGACTTGTCAAGAACTTTATAAGTCTCCCCAAGACAGCACCCAGATCGTTATACCTTTCGTGGACTTTAAAGCCATTGGCCACTTATGGTCATGGAGTAACCAGTCTTAAGGTTCTAGGAGAACTGTTGGAAGGTTTCTCATACCAGACCAACCCACCGAAATGCAAATAGGGTGGGCTGAGTCTGAGAATTAGTTTCCAATAGAGTCAGTGTCCCTTTCGCAAACATCACATCACCTTCTAGTACAGTTACCTTGTTATGACTTCACCCCAATCGTTAGCCCCTCCTTCAGCATCCCCTCCTTGCAGTTAAGGTAACGACTTCGAGCAAGAGTCGTTTCTTTGAGTTGTGTCTATGCTTCCTACTTACTATTACTAAGAACACTCTTTAGCAAGAAGCTTCAATCAATCGAGTAGGCTAGTTTGAAGCAAGAACGAGAATGCCATTAACCAACACTTTTGGCGCTAAGGCAAAGCACTCTTGATGGATGGAGGTAAAAAATGCTTTCTACATTAATTTCTCTGTGATAAAGGAAGTTCCAAGCACCCAACACAATTGTACAAGGTCACAATTCACACAACACATTCATTCGGGTTGAACAAGAATTGGCGATCGGATGCGGGCAAAATTCCTGCCAATGGTTGAGATGTTCGGTCAACTCCTCCCCCTTTGTGGGGGTCCAAATCTACGAGCAAACAAGAAAGGGAGGAAAGAGGCCCTGGTGAATTGTCATAATAAGTGAACAAGTGTAAGCTTTGCTACCCGATAGTATGGAGTATGACCATACCAAGGGACAGGCCCTAACTAAATGCCTCTTTGATAGGGGTGGCAATTTTAGCCGACCCACTGGATATCCAACCGTTTGGAAGCCAAAATAGGTATGGATTCTAAAAAGAATACCCAAAGCGGTTTTGGATCGAATATGGATAATAGTATGCCCGACCCAAATCCATACATATCCCCCATTCAAAATTATGATAATTTTATATCGTTTACATCTACCCAATCCGACCAATCCCTCTTATGTACCCGACCCACATCTCTACTTGACCCGATCCGAGGCAAATATGGGTATGGGGTTTTTACTTGCAGGGCGGGTACGGATATGGGTTGACCCAACCCATACCTTGCCATCCCTACTCTAACATTTTATTGAGAAGTCGACAATAATCAATATCTTAAGATAGATTATTCATTTCAATACTTATGCATAAAATATGATGAAAAGAAGAAAAAGAATTTATCTTCAAACTTAGCCCCCAAAATTCTAGAAGCCTAATTCTTATATATTATTCGCTCTTGCCTATTCAGTTATATGGTTTGCAAGATTATACATATAAGAACATATTGTAAATATCAACATTATAATGATTTTGTGCATAAAATAGGCTATCATGCTATCCATCCCCGAGAGCTTCACAACCTAGGAAGTTTTTACCACAATCAAGGATAAAACATAAGTGTCACCAGAGGTGGAGTTTGAAAGATGAGGCAAGCGGATGTTTGAGAATCCAAGGCCATTAGAAGCATTCACATGCAAGATAATGCATTTGAAAAGATAAGTATAACCCTAGGGCATAAGCCAGTTACAATGTCATCATCAAGAAACAAAATGAGGCAAACTGGTAGTCAAGATGCAATGGAACCACCTAGGTATAGATTTTTGAGCTGCAGTGCATATATCTAAGGGAATTCGTTAATATGAGGAACCCAGCAATGTAGAACCCAAGTTAAAGGGATGATGATACAAGCTAGCAACAATGATCTTTGGCTAGCAAGGACAACCTCTAGGGAAGCATGCTGATTAGCCAGCGAAGACAGCTTCTAGTAAAGATGCTGTAGGCAGAAGATGCTATAAATCTCTAGGCAGCAGATGAGTTAACAATAAATGCCAAGTGCACTAGAGGAGACAGTGTCAAGTCCCAAGGAGTGGAAGAAGAGACAAGCCAATAGCTAATGAAAAGCATGATACAGGTGATTATGTCTTCAAGCAGACATCCTGGGATGATAATGTTGAACTAGAGACATCCATGGCAAGAGAGCTAAAATGCACATAAAAGAAGTTTGTCTTAAAACTCAAGACAATAAGCAGAATGATAACAGCAAGAAACCCAATTTTACAAGTGGTATGGGGGATATGATGAAGAACATGTGTGATTTATAAAATAAAGATGTCAGCTGCAATTGAAGATCTCCTGATACGTATATAATTTGAAAACAAGATATTCCTAATTCTCCCGAAATATAATTGGTGATGAAGCCTGAGATGAATTCCAAACCCATCAGCCCCACCCCCCACTCCAACACCAACAGCCCAACCTCCACCTCAAGTCTCACTTCTAAGCCTGTTCACATGATGGATGAGCAAACTAGGGAACTGCTCCAAGATTCTTTTTCTATGTATGTGTGCATCTCTGTGTATGTACAATTTGTGTAAACACACATAGGAAAACATATTGACACAGGTAAATACATTATGAACAAGAAAAGTGGGCAATGCACTGATTTCTGCTTTCTCTATTCTTTCCACTGCATCTTATCTTATCGCCTTCAAGCTTCAGTTGCCATGATTTTTGGGTGGATAATAAAGATGAACAGGAAGGGTTTTGGAAGGATTGGGTGGCTAGTTAAAGGGCTATCCTACAAAACAATGATATTGCAATTATGTCAATGCAATATCCACCCTGGCCCATTAACCAGCACAGTGGGGTAGTAGTAGTGCTTGTTGTGTTTTTTTTTGGCCCTCCAATATAGTGTCCACCATGCATCATGCCTCAATATACATAATGTGAGCCAGATTAAAACCTGCCAATGCATGCCACATGTGTGTCATTTATGTCCGACACCCCAAGGGTGGGATGTCAGATTGAATCTCTATTTAATGATCAAATGGCCCAGTCAGCTTTGGAATTTACTTGCTCCCTTGATTGCATGACCGGCAAGCTTAATTTAGTCCAGGGAGAAAGGAAAAATCACAGTGAAAGGGCTTTACATTTTTTGATGAAGGAAAACAAATTTGTGTTTCTGATGGGGGGAATTTAAGGTGATCCCATTATACTAGTAAAGACTAGGTTGTCGGGTCAACAGACTGGAAAGCAGTTGCTGCATATTTGAGGTCAAGATGGTCATCATTTCTACAATCACCAAAGATGTTTCTGTATACTACTTGCACTTCCAATTTGCTTAGCTCCCATAGCCAAGGTCATGCTCTTATCAAGATAATATTTCACAAAATAATAACAGCTAGTCCATGAAAAGGAACCTAGTAATGTATCTTCATTTTCTCATATATCATACCATATCCAATTCCATGATCTAACTCTCAAATCCAGTATCACCCCATGCATCACCACCTTTCTTTTGGCTGAGTTATACCTCCATCCTTCTCAATTGGTACCAAGCAAGCCCAAGGTTAACCCAATCAAGAAAGACCTCCATTAATTATTTATCCACAAACCAATCAATTAAGAACCACAATAGCCCCGAATGCTTAGATTCATCAATCGACCTCAATTAATTTAACATAAAATTTGATACCTTGTTTGATACCTTGTTGCAACTTTTTTTCACCAATCACTGAGACACTGAATATATTGGATTGCTTAAAAATGCATTTCTAGAAAAAAATTATGCAATTTTCATTGTGGAAATTATAATGATATTGTATCTGAAACCCCACTTTATCTACATTCTTCAAGAAGGCTTAAAAAGAAAGGCACCTAGAAGTAAAGATGGCTGGAATAAAAGAGTGGATGTTTCACTTTAGCCAAACATACCTCACCAGCATTAAAAATAAATCTCTGTTTATCAAAAAACAGCAAAACTGATGGTGAGGTGTCCTGTGTGTCCATTCCTGTCCCCAAAATCTGCAGAACAAAACCCAAAACGAAGGGGATAAGTCTATCCACAGTAAACTCATTCTGCATTATCTAAAACCATATCAACTACAAAATGATTATAATTTCAAAACCATGAATACAATATTGAAATTTAGTGTAGACCACCAAAAAAGAAGCCTTATTCCGGCCCTAAAAGATATCAGACACGGGGCAAGAATAGATAAAAACATGAAACCATTACATCAATAAAGTTTTAACGACAAATATAAAAAGAAGAGAATTCAAACAAGTCATTCGAACATGCTGTCTGAGAAGATTTAAAGATAGGAAGTAAAAAAGTAAGATACGAGGAAAAAAAGGAAGAATCCTGAAAGAAAAACCCGTGGCAGTGAAAATTTCGCAGCCCTAACTTTAAAAAAGTTTCTTTTTGATCAAGAAAAGGATTTAAGACTTAAGAATTTGGAGATCCGGAGAAATTTAAGATGTTCAACTTGGTACAAAACCTGTGTTACAAAATCATTATAACAAGCAAATCTAAGGCCAAGTTTGAATCTTCTCTTTACCACAATTGAAGCCTTTTAATATATTTTTCTACAATATCAAATCATCATCAACAAGCAAAATCCAGGAAAGTTTGAATCTTTTTGCCAAAATCCGAACTTGTAATTCATTTTGTTTAAATTTGAACAAGAAACGAGATTCAAAGTACGAAATTTGGACGGACTATATAATCGGATTCCCAAGATTTCAAGAACCCACGAGAAGAAAATCCCCAGAACAAGAAAAGATTGAAAGCAATCCCCACCTGAACGTAACAGATGGTGTTGACAGGATTCAGCTTTCGCATCTTGAGCTGGAGAGTCTTGGGCTTGCCGCTCTTGTCCCTCCCCTCCGCCCTCCTCTTGTTGAACCCCAGTCCTTCCTTCTCTTCCATCTCTGGCGCTCTCTCCCTCCCCCTTTCTTCCCTCAACGTACTGTTGCCTCTCCTCTGGGGTAGCACGCCGCGGCAGCCCCGTTCTTCCCTGATAGTACTCCCGCCTCTCCTATGGGGGAGGACGCCGCCGCCGCGGCCGCCAGCCCTTCTTCCCCTCCTACCAGAGTAGGAGACCACGGAGGTGGAAGGAAAGTGAGGTTTAAGGGGAGTTCTGGGCTTGGAGAAGAGAGAGGGGACGAGCGAGAAGCGAGAGAAGGGATTCTTGGAGAGCGGGGACGTGGAGGGGAAGAGCAGCCTGAGGCTGGAGGAAATTTGCGGCATTCTGCGTGATGATGGGAGCGGCCCCGAATTTTAAGGGTTTTTGGGGTTTAAAGGAGGGGGTTGGGGCATGAGGTGGGAAGCCGCAAATTTTGAGGATTGGGTTTCTTGGGTCTGCCCTGTATCGAGGGAAATGATGAGTGAAGGGGCCAGATATGCGTGATACTTGGAATGTCGGTCCGAGTGTGTAACTTTTGCCGACTTAGGGCAGGTTATAAGCGGCTCCCATTGTTGTACACCTGGCTCGATTTTTTCCTTGTGGAGTACACATTTTTGAAATACTCTAGCCTACCTTTTTTAGTCGGTCTTTTTAATTGCTGATTATTGCCCGAGACTATTTGCACGCCGAAGTATATGTATCAAATACTCACCATCAGCCCTAAATGGGTTAGCAAAAGGAGCGAGCTGTCATGAGTTGCTGATGTTTGATCAGATTTTTAACTCTATATGTACTCACTTGACTAGTTCACAAGTTTGGGATATAATTAACATATATGTGCCTAGTTTGCTCTAACTAAACTCAATTTCGATCAACATAAATAAATAAACAATAATTAGTATTTGATATTATATATAAAAAACGTGAACAAATCTTTTTGAAAAATAATAATAAATGAGACTATCATATTTGGTTTATGAAATTGTAATCATCCAAGCAAATTCTCCAAAGTTTTTCCTACAAAATCTTTCACATTTGCTCACCTATCTCTAACTCTCAAAAATTGTGTTCCCCTCTATTTATAACCACCTATAACAAATCTACATCCCTCTTTTAACATATTACCCTCATAAGAGCTCCTAAACTAAAATATGCATCTAATTTCCAACTATTCCTTTCAAATTCTAATATTTATCTATTATCTTTTGCAACTTGTGTCACAACCCATATCTCTATTAAGAATGTCAAGCCATAGCCATGCCTTTGATCCATTTTTATGAAAAAAAAATCCCCAGTTCTCATGCAAATTTATTATCACCACGTAGGATTCAAATACATAATCAAAGAAGTAGTTGTTGCAAACTAAAATACCAATGATAACTTATTGCAAATGGAGCTTTCAAACATACATACGTTACAAAATATATTTATAAATAAGAATCCCAAATTAACTTCATATATAGGCATATTAAAGATCGTGATTGTATCTAGCGATGGCCAACAGAGTGATATAGATAGCCAAATCATAATGATGGTACAAAATACCCCAACTACTTTTTAGAATTAAAAAAATTTCTAGTAACTCAAAAATAAATTGCTGATCTACCAATTTCCTTGGATGGATGAAAACTTTTCAGAGGTTTAGAATATTGGCGGGGGATGTTGGATTTTACTAACTTTATTTCATGCACAGATATTGATTACAAACCATCTAATTTCAAAAGGTATTCTACAAATGATGCATAGAATACAAAAGGCATTTGTGATCTATGCAATATAAATATAATGAACTTTTATATAGATCAGCGTTACCCATTTAAGATTATTCCTGCTTCTTTGCTTTTTTCTAAAAAAATAAGGTGATCTGAACTTTGGGTTCAAATACATATTTAGTCAATGTTAGCTTAAAATCAAGTAATTTTGTTGCATTAGAAAAGCCTTGATCTAATACTAGCTAATTAAGCTACTCTAAAAATTTATAACATGTCTTTTACCTTCCAAACATATATAACTTAAATGAGATCCAAATCAAAAGAATCCACTTGTTGGTGTAGAATTCGGTCGATGTTGGATCGAGCTAGAGCTGAGGGAGACGAGGTCGTCGTCGGTGACCTACAAAATAAAGTCCCATCCGGAGTCGGTGATGGTGGCTCTGACGGGACCCTCCGACGATCAAGTCAGCTCTTCTGGTCAATAGAAATGGAGTGCTCAGGAATGAGTTTGGCCGAATTTGAAGGAGGAGAAGAGAGATTAGAGAAAATGTATCTAGAGGATCCCTTTTTATAGTCGGAGCTTGATTCATAGTGACGACCATACCGTCCGATCGCAAGCTGCTCGGAGCTGCATAAAATTTGGTACGAAGAGGAAGGTGTCGTCAGACTGATAGTGATAGCCATACCATCGGGTCGTGGGCCATGTGGGGCTTGTTACGAAGGAAGAGGTGCTGCCAGGCTGATACTGACAGCCATGCCGTCTGGTGAAAGCATGCGTTCGGAGTTTGACTGACATGGAGGAGTCCGACAGCAAGAATAATCTGGAAGAAATCCGACTTCTGGAGAAATTCGAAAGGAGTTCGTCTCCTGGAGGAGTTCGACTTTCATAGGAGTTCGACTGAAGAAAAACCTTGGAGGGAGTTCGGCTTCCGTAGGAGTCCGACTGAAGGAGGAGCTCGGAGAAAGTTTGGCTTCCATAGGAGTCCGACTGAAAGAGAAGTCAGGAGAAAGTTCGGCTCCCATAGGAGTCTGACTGAAGGAGGAGCTCGAAGAAAGTTCGGCTTTCATAGGAGTTTGACTGAAGGAGGAGCTTGAAGGAAGTTCAGCTCCCATAGGAGTACGCTGAAGGGATCAAGAAAGAGTTCGACTCCCATAGGAGTCTAACTGAAGGAGGAGTCAAGAGGAAGTTTGGCTCCCATAGGAGTTTGACTAAAGGGATCAGAAAGGTGTTTGGCTCCTGTAGGAGTCCGATTGAAGAAGGAGCTCGGAGAAAGTTCGGCTCCCATAGAAATCCAACTGAAGAAAAAGTTCGGAGGGGGTTCGACTTCCATAGGAGTCCGACTGCAAGAGGAGTTTGGAAGAAGTTCGGCTCCCATAGGAGTCCGACTGAATGAGGAGCTTGGAGGAAGTTCGACTCCCGTAGAAGTTCGACTGAAGGGATCAGGAAGGAGTTTGGCTCTCGTAAGAGTCCGACTGAAGGGATCAGGAAGGAGTTCGGCTCCCGTAGGAGTCCAACTGTAGGAGAAGTTCGAAGAAAGTTCGGCTCCCATAGGAGTCCGACTGAAGAAATTTGAAGAAAGTTCGGAGGGGGTTCGGCTCTCGTAGGAGTCCGACTGAAAGGATCAGAAAGGAGTTCGGCTCCTATAGGAGTTCGATTGAAGGAACTCAGAAGGAGTTCAGAGGGGGTTCGACTCTCGTAGAAGTCTGACTGAAGAAAAAGTTCGAAGAAAGTTCAACTCCCATAGGAGTTCGATTGAAGAAGAAGTCGGAAAGGAGTTCGGCTCCCATAAAAGTCCCACTGAAGGAGGAGTTTGACTGGGGCTCGACCGCTAGGAACTTCGGTCGGCTGAAGGAGTTCGAGTAAGGTTTGGCCGCTGAAGCTCTTTCGTGATTACCGATTGTATTAGGCTAAGCATCAGGCTAGACTTCAGCGGGAGCGGGGTTTATCCCCAATAATAGTCCTTCCACTCTTGAGTTTGAAATTCAAAGTAAAGGAGTACCAAAATAGGCGACTGTCGAAGTTCTTTTTCAGACTCTGCACCTATTAAGATTGAAGCTCGGGGGAGATCTCATCTCCTATTGATGTTACGGTCGAAGCTCGGAGGAGATCTTGTCTTTTGTCGAGGCTGATGTCGAAGTTGAAGCTCGTGGGAGATCTTATCTCTAGTTGAGGTTGAAGTTATAGTTGAGGCTCGGGGGAGATTTTGTCTTCAGCCGAAGTTAAAGTTGTAGTTGAGGCTCGAGGAAGATCTTATCTCCAACTGAGATTGACGTTGTAGTTGAAGCTCAGAAGAGATTTTATCTCCAGCTGAGGTTGAAGTTATAGTTGAAACTCGAGGGAGATCTTATCTTCAGTCGAGATTGACATTGATGTTGAGGCTCGGGGGAAATCTTATCTCCAGCGGTCGAAGTTGAAGGAGATCTCATCTCCTATTGGCAAAGATTTTGAAGCTCGGAAGAGATCTTATCTCTAGTTGAGGTTGACTCGGACGCTCATGAGAGATCTTATCTCTAGCTGAGGTTGACTTGGTCACTTGGGAGAGATCTTATCTCTAGTCGAGGTTGACTCAGACGCTCGGGAGAGATCTTATCTCAAGCCAAGGTTGAAGAAGATCTTATCTCCTGTTGGCGTATACTTGGATTCTCGGGAGAGATCTTATCTCTAGCCTAGGTTGACTCGGATGCTTGGAAGAGATCTTATCTCTAGACGAGGTTGAAAGACTTCGACCTACTCCTGTTAGAACAAGATTCTCCTCCTATTCCTAACATGATAACTATTGATTGCTTCTTTCTTGTCATCATATAGTTTTTACATCAAAAAATAATAATATTGAAATGGAGAATTTTTATCGAAGAAAAATTACTGGCAGCACATTCTTAGATTCTCTGTGTTTCAAGGTCGTAGGATTGTTATTCCTTTGAGTTCCTTCAAGCAATAAGTTTCAGAGCGGACGACCTCCTCTATTTCATGCTGGCCTTCTCAATTTGGAGCAAGCTTCTCTTGGCTTTGAGGCTAAGAGATGATAGCTCGTTGAAGTACCGAGCCCCCCCTGAGGTAGCATTGATGATGCCGAGAGGCGGCCGACCTCCTTGTTATTCTTTCGTCATGCGTGGTTCTGGCTACGGCAGCATCCTTGATCGATCTTCTCCTATTTCAGACTGGCGTTGGAGGAATTGACCCAGCCGGCCCCTCCTAATGAGCTCCTCGATTTCATCTTGGAGCTGAATGCATTTCTCAGTATCGTGGCCGTGGTCACGATGGTAGAAGTAGTACTCACGTCGATTGCGCTTATTTAGGAAAGATCGTAATTCTTCTGATCTTGGTGGCTGATTCTTAATTTTCATCAGAACTTAAGCTTTAGGAGTGTTAAAGGGGGCATAGTTGTGGAACCTTCTGGGGGGAGGACTTCTTCGCGTCCTTTTATCGGAACTTTCTTGATGGCGACCTCGAGAAGGAGTTCGGGCTTGCTTGCGCTCAGGAGGAGTCCATGAATGCAGCCGAACTTCATTCGGCCCTCCATTGACTGTGGGTCTATTAGACTCATCCATCTATCACTTTTCTATGGTTTCTTCATCCTTCAACTTAAAGGCTTCTTCCATACGGGCATATCTCTCAGTCCGAGCTAGCAGATCGACAAAGTTTCTAGGATACTTCTTCTCGAGGAAAAACAGCAAATCATTCTTTTGAAGGCCGTCCTTGAGTACGACCATTACAACAGACTGATCCAGATCTCAGACCTCCAATGTCGTAGCATTAAATCGGATGACATAAGTCTAGATGGATTCTCCCTCCTTCTGCTTGACATTCATCAGAAAATTTGAACCTTGACGCGGACGTCAACTGCTGACGAAGTGAGCCACAAACTAATGGCTCATTTGGTCAAAAGAAAAGATCGTACTTGCCTTCAATATCGAGTACCAATTTCTTGCTGCTTTTTTTAAGATAGATAAAAAAGCTCAGCATAATATGATGTCTGGTGCACCATGGAGCAGCATCATGGTCCAGAAGGCCTCTAGATGATCAATCAAATCAGAGGTTCCATCGTATCTTTCAAGTTGAGGAAGCTTGAAATTCGACGGAATATGCTTTTGCATAATTCAGGGAGAGAAAGGAGAATCGATGCGGACATCGTCATGGTGAGCTGGGACAACGTGGTCGAGCTTCTCAATCCATCGGTCCATCTTTCGTAGTTTGTGATTGAGGACATCATCTCGATCGTAGATCTTGGAGGGCTTCCGACTACAAATGGAAAATATCTCCTTCAGAGGAGAACCATGATCCGAACTTGGATCCTCGGCTCTTCGTTTCTCCTTTTCAGTGACGATGGGCATGCTAGCCCAAATGCTCTTTCTTGGAATCAATTTTCGACATCCTGATGGCAGATTTTCTGATGGAGTCACCGTCGGAGGCTGCCGCATGGCCTGCACCATCTCAATGAGGCCCTGAATCCACTGCATCAGTAGGTTAAACTGCTCTGAATCTACCATGGCTGTCGATGGAGGTGGAGATTGAAGTGCCGATGATGGAGCAGGAATGGGTGGATCTGGCTCAGATCTAGCGGTAGATCTCTGGGTAGTCACTTTCTTTTGAGGCATTTCTTGGGATTGAGGAAAAGGATGGAGACGAACCTTAGAAAAGAAGGTCGGTAGGATCGATTGAGCACTTCTTTAAGAATAAGGGTACCTCAGAAACTGAGGGTCCTTCCTCTAGCGCCAATTCTGTTGGTGCAGAATCTAGTCGATGCTAGATCGAGCTAGAGCTGAGAGAGACGAGGTTGTTGTCGGTGACCTGCAAAATAAAGTTTCGTCCGGAGTCGATGGTGGTGGCTCCGGTGAGATCCTTCGATGGTCAAGTTAGCTCTTCTGGCCAACATAAATGAAGTGCTCAGGAATGAGTTTGGCTGAGTTTGGGGGAGGAGAAGAGAGCTTAGAAAAAATATATCTGAAGGATCCCTTTTTATAGTCGAAGCTTGATTGATAGTGACGGTCATACTGTCTGATCATGGGTCGTTCGAGACTGCATGGAGTTCGGTATGAAGAGAAAGGTATCGTCAGACTGATAATGACAGCCATACCATCGGGTCGTGGGCTGCATGGAGCTTGTTACAGAGGAAGAGGTGCTGTCAGGCTGATACTGACAGCCATGCCGTCTAGTGGAAGCATCCGTTTGGAGTTTGACTAAGCTAGAGGAGTTTGACTGCAAGAGTAATCTGGAAGGAATTCGGCTCTTGAAGGAATCTAAAAGGAGTTCGTCTTCTGAAGAAGTTCGGCTCCCATAGAAGTCCGATTGTAAGAGTAATTCGGAAGAAATCTAGCTCTTGGAGGAATCCAGAAGGAGTTCGTCTCTTGGAGGAGTTTGGCTTCCATAGGAGTCCGACTGAAGAAGAACCTCGGAGGAAGTTCAGCTTCCGTAGAAGTCCGACTGAAAAAAGAATCAGGAGGAAGTTCGGCTCCCGTAAGAGTCCGACTGAAGGAGGAGCTCAGAGGAAGTTCGGCTCCCGTAGGAGTCTGACTGAAGGAGGAGTCAGGAGGGAGTTCTGCTTCTATAGGAGTCTGACTGAAGGAGGAGCTTGGAGGGAGTTTTGGCTTCCGTAAGAGTCCGATTGAAGGAGTCAGGAGGGAGTCTGGCTCTCATAGGAGTCCAATTGAAGAAGGAGCTCGGAGAAAGTTTGGCTCCTGTAGGAGTCCGACTAAAGAAGAAGCTCGGAGAGGTTCAGCTCCCATAGGAGTCCGCTGAAGGGATCAGAAAGGAGTTCGGCTTCGTTAGGAGTTCAATTGAGGAGTCAGGAGGGAGTTCGGCTTCCGTAGGAGTCCGATTAAAAAGGATCAGGAAGGAGTTCCAACTCCCATAGGAGTCCAATTGAAGGAGAAGTTCAGAGGGATTCGGCTTCCGTAGAAGTCCGACTGAAGAAGGAGTCACCCCCGTAAGAGTCCACTGAAGAAGGAGCTCGGAAGAAGTT
>QRFJ01000067.1:2473298-2505919 GCA_006176705.1 Cocos nucifera | reverse complement strand
GATCTTCCCTGTAGGACTCATTACCTTCCAAACCTCAGCATGGGTGGAGATAAGATCTCTTCTGGATAATCTGATCAAACCTCAGACAGAGGATAAGATCTCCTCCGAGCTTCAACTCGGCTGTAGGAGATAAGATCTCCCCGAGCTTTCGCTCATCTATAGAGATAAGATCTCCTCCGAGCTTCCAACTCGGCTGCAGGAGATAAGAATCTTCCTCGAGCATTCAACCTCGACTGTAGGAGATAAGACCTCCCCCGAGCTCCGATCTCTTGACTGTAGAGATAAGATCTCTTTAAGAGCTTCAAACCTCGACTGTAGGTGAGATGAGATCTCCCCCGAAGTCATCTCGGCTAAAAGAGATACAGATCTCCCCGAGCTTTAACCTTAGTGGAAGAATATGATCCCCCCAAGCTTAACCTTCAGTCTGCAGAAAAGATAGAGATCTCCTCCGAACTTCAACCTTCGGTCAGAGATATAGAATCTCTTTCCGAGCATCCGAGTCAACCTTGGCTAGAGAATAAGATTCTCTCCAAGCGATCGGACCAACCTTAAGCACAGAGAATAAGATTCCTCCGAGCTTCAACCCGGCATGCAAGAGATAAAAATCTTCCACAGTCCAACCTCAGCTGTAGGAGTAAGATCTCCCACCAGCTTTAACTCGATGGAAGATAGATATCTTCCCCTGCAACTTTAACCTCAGACAACCAGGAGATACAGATCTCCCTCGAGCTCTAAACCTCGGTGCAGACATAAGATCTCTCCCAAGCCTTCGAAGTCTAACTCGACTATTATCTCAAGCTGAGGTCGAAGGTTGAGCTCCTTGGGGGAGATCTTACCTCCAGCAGTTGAGGTCGAAGGTTGAGCTCCTCGGAGAATCTTTTATCTCCGCAGTCGGTTAGCTTGGGAGGATCTTATTCTCCTGCAGTTGAGGTGGCCCGGTCGCTCAGGAAGAGATCTTTCTATAGCCGAGGTTGGACTCGGAATTGCTCGAGAGAGATCTTATCTTAGCCGAGTTGAAGCTCGGAGGAGATCTTATTTCTTGCTGTCGAGGTTAAAGCTCAAGAGAAATCCTATCTCCCGTTGAGGTAAAGCTCGGAGGGATCTTATCCTACAGTCGAGGTTGACTTGGAGGAGATCTTATTTTGCAGTCAAGGTGAAGCTCGGAGGATTTTATCTCCTGCAACCGAGGTTGGAGCCGAAGAGATCTTATTTTCTGCAGTTGAGGTTGAAGCTTGGGAGAGATCTTATCTCCTGCAGCCGAGTCGAAGGTTAACTCCTGGGGGAGATCTTATCTCCAACAGTCGAGGTTAGCTCGGAGGAGATTTTATCTCCTGCAGTCAAGTTTGAAGCTCGGAGGAGATCTTATCTTTTGCGCCGAGGTTGAAGCTCGAGGGAGTCTTATCTGTAGCTGGGGTCAGAGCTCGGGGAGATCTTATCTCCTACAGCTGAGGTTGAAGCTTGGAAAAGATCTTATCTTCTACAGTCGATGACTCGATCGCTCGACTCTCCTGCAATCGAGGTTCTCGGGAGAGATTTTATCTCCTGCAGCCGAGGTTAAAGATTAAAGCTCGGAGGAGATCTTATCTTCAGCAGCCGAGATCGAAGGAGATCTTATCTCCTGTTGACGTAGACTTTGAAGCTCGATCTTCGATTTTGCTCACGTTAGGACGAGGTTCTCCTCCTGTTCCTAACGGACTGTGGAGGCACATAAGGGTCATTGTCAGGACTTTTCCTTCCATCTCGTCTAAAATGAACGAGGCCTTTGACTTTGCTCACATTAGGATGAGGTTCTCCTCATTTTTCTAACGGGCTATGAGGGCATATAAGGGCCATTGTCAGGGCCTCTCCCCTGATTTCGTCTAAAATGAACGAGGCCTTCGATTTTGCTCGTGTTAGGACGAGGTTCTCCTCTTGTTCCTACAGACTGTGAGGGTAATAAGGATCGTTGTCAGAGCCTCTCCTCCCATCTTATCTAAAATGAACGAGACCTTCGACTTGCTCATGTTAGGACGAGGTTCTACTTCTGTTCCTAACACGACCACTATTGATTTGCTTCTTATCTATCATTAGGTAGTTTTTGCATCGAAGAAACAATAATCATTGAAAATGGAAAGAGTCTTTACTGAAAGGAAAGTTACTGACAGTAGCATATCTCCTGGATTCTTCCGATGTCTTCAAGGATCGTGGGAGGCATTGTTCCTCCGAAGCTTTCCTCAGACGGTAAGTCTCAGGGCTTGGACGATCCTTTTCTATTTTGTGCTGGCCTTCTCAATTTGGAGCAAGCTTCTCTTGGCTTTGATGTTGGGAGATGACAGCCTGCCGAAGTATCAAGTCTCCAGAGATAGCGTCGATGATGTCGAAAGATGGCTGATCTCCTTATTGTTCCTTCCTCATTGATGGTTCTAGCTTCTGGGAGGAGGACTTCTTCGCACCCTTATATCGGAACTTCCTTGATGACGAGCTCGAAAAGGAGTTTAGACTCGCTTGTGCTTGGGGGGAGGGTCTGTGAGTGTGGCCGAGCTTCATTCAGTCCTCCTATGAAACCTCCTGGGGGAGAGCTTCATGCCCTTTTATCAGGGCTTCCTTGGTGATGAGCTCGAGGGAGAGTTCGGCCTTGCTTGTGCTCGGAGGGAGCTCGTGAGCGTGGCCGAGCTTCATTCGACCCTCCTGTGAAATCTCATGGGGGAAACCTTCATGCCCTTTTGTTAGGACTTTCTTGGCGATGAGCTTGAGGGGGAGTTCGGCCTCGCTTGTGCTAGGAGGGAGCCCATGAGCATGGCCGAGCTTCATTCGATCCTTCATCGATGGTAGATCTATCAGACTCGTCGGTCCACTGCTCTCCTACGACTTCTTCATCCTTCAATTTGAAGGCTTCTTCCGCACGGGCATATCTCTCGGCCCGAGTGAGCAGATCGACAAGGTCTCTAAGGTACTTCTTCTCTAGGAAGAACAGCAAATCATTCTTCTGAAGGCCATCCTTGAGTGCGGCCATTGCAACAGATTGATCCAAATTCTGGACCTCCAACGCAGCCATATTAAATCGAGTAACATAAGTCCGGATGGATTCTCCCTCCTTCTGCTTGACATTCATCAGAAAATCCGAATCTTGGTGCGGACGTCGGCTGCTGATGAAGTAGGCCACGAACTGATGGCTCATCTGATCAAAAGAGAAGATCGTACTTGGTTTCAATATCGAGTACCAGTTTCTTACTGCTTTCTTTAAGATATATGGGAAGGCTCGGCACAATATGGCATCTGGTGCACCATGAAGTAGCATCATAGTCCGAAAGGCTTCTAGATGATCAACCAGATCAGAGGTTCCATTGTAGCTTTTAAATTGCGAGAGCTCGAAGGTCAGCGGGATGGGCTCTTGCATAATTCGGAGGGAGAAAGGAGGATCGGTGCGGACGTCGTCAAGGTGAGCTGGGGTGACATGGTCGAGCTTCTCAATCCGTCGGCCCATCTTCCACAGTTTATGATTGAGGACGTCATCTCGATCGCAGACCTTGGAGGATTTCTGGCTACAGATGGGGAAGGTCTCCTCCAGAGGAGAATCATGATCCAAACTTGGGTCCTCTGCTCTCTGTTTTTTCTTTCCAGCGGCGATGGGCATGCCAACCCAAATGCTCTTCTTTGGGATCGATTTTCGGCATTCTGATGGAGAATTTATTGACGGAGTCACCGTCGGAGGCTGCGGCATGGCCTGTACCATCTCGATGAGGCCCTGAACCTGCTGCATCAGCAGATCAAACTGCTCTGGACCTACCATGGCCGTCGGTGGAGGTGGAGATTGAAGTATCGATGATGGAGTAGGGGTGGATGGATCTAGCTCAGATCTGATGGCAGACGCGGTAGATCTCTGGATATTCGCCTTTTTTTGGGGCTTTTCTTGGGATTGAATAAGAGGGTGGAGACGAATCTTGAAGAAGAAGGTCGGTAGGGTTGGCTGAGCACTCCTTTAAGAACAAGGATACCTTAGAGGCAGAGGCTTTTCCTCTAGCGCCAATTTTGTCGGTACAGAATTTAGTTGACGTCGGATCGAGCTGGAGTGGAGGAAGATGAGGTCGCTGTCAGTGACCTGCAAAATAAAGTTCTGTCCAGAGTCAGTGGTAGTGACTTCGATGGGATCCTCCGAAGATTAAGTCAGCTCTTCTGGCCAATAGAAATGGAGTGCTTAGGCGAGAGCTCGGTAGAGTTTTGGGAAGGAGAAGAGAGCTTAGAGCTTAGAGAAAATGTATCTAGAGGATCCCTTTTTATAGGCGAAGTTTGATTGATGGTGACAGCTGCAACTGTCTGACAGCGGACCGCTCGAGGCCTGATGGAGTTCGGTATGGAGGGAAAGATGTCGTCAGGCTGATGGTGACAGCTATACCGTCTGGTAGCGTCGCCTATGACAGATTGATAGCGATCATTCGTCGAGATTTAATAGCTGTAGCTTTGAAAAAGCAGGCGTTGGTTGGTGGACTTCGGTATATATTAATTCTAGAGGAGTTCGAACTCCTAAAAAAAATACGTCTGGAGGAGATTATCTGGGAGTAATCCGTTGGAGGAATCCGACTAAGGGAGAAGTCCGGAAGGAATTTATTTTAAGAGCCTTCTAAATTTTCTCTTTCAATTTTTTTTAATATATTTTATTTATTAAAATAAATTTTTTTTTAATTTTTTAGGTGCTGAAAAGTCTTCATCATTCTCTTTTATGGTCGTGCTTGCGGGCGGTGGATATTAATCATATCTTAAGATAGTATTTTTAAATATTTCTAGCACGAGGGATAGAAATACGTCTAAAAATAATGTCTAATATACTTTCGATTTGATCATTTTTTTATTTTCAATTTTTTATAAATTATTTATAATTTTTATAATTAAATTTTGTATTAATATTTTTAAATCACATCTCCAGTTTTAAGTATTGTTGCAACAGAAAATCCTAACAGTGCAATTCATTGGTGAGTGATTATTGGTACACACAAATGGTCATAAACTTGCATGGGAATGCCGTTTGGTTATATGCTTATGTGGTTGAAAGACATTCAAGTTGAGCGTGCTTAATGCTGCAAATGAAGCTTTCACAAGCGTTAGCTGCAGGTTTGGCAGAGATATCTATCCATCGGACCATAGGAATACTAATCCTTTTTCATGCAATTTAGAAGGCTGGTTGTATAGAACTTTGTTCGTATTCAGCCGGAGAAGTAGCGTTGAAACGGTTAGATACATGGTTATAATTTTGTACCGGCGGCCATTTAGTCTGGAGACCGGAGACCGTTATTTTGAAAAAAATGAAAAAAAAAAAGAAAAAGAAAAAGAAAAAAAAGAGGGTGGGGATTGGGTGCTGTGGGGAGTCCAAAACTCCGTAGCACGCGCCAAATGGCAGTCATACAACGTGCCAGCATAACCCGAAAATGACCGAGAAACTATTAGTTCACACGGAGGCTGTTGATATTTTAATCGTAAAAAGCAACGGTAGTCCGCGTCAATTCGAAGAACCGATGGATGAAATAGGAAATCAGACGGGGAAGCTTCATGGAGGTTGCTTTCCGCGGACCATAAATTCTTTGTACACGGCGTGACGCCGTGCAGAAAGCCTATATCACTTTATTTAATTGGATCATATAATTATTATTTTTTAATATATATTTAATATTAATAATTTTTAATTTTAAATAATAAAAATATTTTTTAAAAAATTATAATATCATATAATAAAATTATAATTTTTTAAAGAATATTATATTTTTTTTCTAAAAATCATAAAAAAAGATATTTTTGTTACTTAAAAATATTATAAAATTTTTAAATAATAGAAATATGTCTTCATTTTTTATGACATCATGTGTTTAAATGATAAAAATATTTTTTTATATTTTATATAAAAAATAAAAATTTAAACGTAGGATGCCATAATTTTTAAGAAATGAAGAATATTTAAAATTTTTAACAAAAAAATAGGATAGAAAGTATTAGATATGTATCGAAAATTTATAATAATAAAAATATTTTTTTTATGATTTTTGAAAAAAATTATGATATCTAGTATTAAAAAAATATAATTTTATCAAAATATTATAATATAAATACATAATATGATAATTTTATTTAGAAAAAAAAAAAAAAAAACTTTCATCGTTCAAAATTTTAGATAAAAAAACGTAAAGCTATAAATATTAAATATATACTGAAAAGTGATGACCACCCAATTCAATGGGACGGCGTAGTTTTCCTATACCCCACGCGGTGTACAACGAATTTTCCTTACACGGACATGCCACAAGGGAAGCTTCTTGGGTTATGGCCCAATGTCGTCGCGCGCGCGGGTCAACCCGCAGCCCCTTCTTAAACCCCCGTCATACCTAGTCTCAAGCCAGCCACATCTCACCCGTGTCAGTGTCACCTAACCTCAGAAACCTACCCCTCTTAACCTATGGATCGCAAGCTTTACCAGGCATCACTAACCGGAGACGCCCCCGCCCTCCTCGAGCTCGCTCGAGAGGACAAACGCGTCCTCGAGCAAAGGATCATTCCATCCCTCAACACCCCGTTGCACCTTGCCTCAAGGTTGGGCCACATCGGGTTGGTCTCGGAGCTCATAAGACTACGGCCCGAGTTGGTCATGTCGGAGAACGCCAAGTTAGAGACGCCGTTGCATGATGCCAGCCGTGAGGGCCACCTCGAGGTCTGCAACGCCTTGGTGGACGCCGACACAACGGTTGCTTATAGACTCGACTGCGACCACCGGAGCGCGCTTTTTGTTGCCTGCAGCCGAGGCCATTTGCCAGTGGCCAAGTTTCTCTTGGACGTGCCATGGCTGCTGGCCTCCGAGGAGGATGGCTCGTCCACTTCTTTACACGTTGCAGCAACGGATGGCCACATAGGTAAATATTAGTGCCGTATACTGCTTTTAACTTATCATGGGTTGATTGCAACTTTATTGCATGCCTGAATGGCGTGACAGAGATCGTTCGAGAAATATTAAGAGTTAGGCCGGATTTTGTTTCGAAGATAGATGGCCGAGGGTGCTATCCAATTCACCTGGCCTCGAGCAAGGGTCACGTGGAGATCATTCGAGAATTCCTACGTGTCGACCCAAACCTCTGCAGAGCAACCGACGAGCACGGCACGACTCCCCTCCACATAGCCTCTAGCAAAGGCTATCTGGAGGTCACCCGAGAGTTCCTAAGGATCGACTCAGACCTCTGCAATGCCGTGGATGAAGACGGGAAGACTCCCCTCCACCTTGCTACAATCAGAGGCTTCGTCGCGATCCTCCACGAGATCCTCTCCACCTGCCGTGAATCCGCTCGGTTGCTAACCAAACAAGGCGAGTCGGTCCTTCACCTTGTCGTGAAGAACAACCGGTATGACGCTCTGCGGTGCCTGATGGAGAACTTCGACATCGCGGAGCTCATCAACCTCACCGACCGCAACGGCAACACCGTCTTCCACCTAGCCACCTTAGCCAAATTGACCACGGTATGGACATCTCGACTCATCTGTTCCCATAACAAATCAATCGAGATCTTTGCTTTGATGGTATGATGAAGGCGTTTGAAAGCTATCTCCTTGGCTGAGACCAGATGGTGAAGTACCTGGCTGCCAGGTGTGAGGTCAACGTGAACGCCGTCAACCACAGCGGCCTTACCGCCCTCGACATCATCACCACCAACAGTACCAATAGCTCCGGAGCGCTGCAGCTCGTCGCCATACTCCAAAGCGTGGGGGCCAAGCGGGCTGTGGATGTCAGACCGGGCTCACCGCTGGGGGTGCAAAATACAGCTGTTAGCAGCCATCCGGCGAGGTCGTCGTGGAACTTGCCATGGAAGAAGAAGCAACCGGAGTCTCCATCCCGGCGGCGCCGGCGCCGGAAGGAAAGGCGGCTGGAGCTCCACAACGAGGGCCTGCGCAACGCCCGCAACACAATAAACATCGTTGCGGTCCTCATCGCCACTGTTGCCTTCTCGGCTGGCATAGCCCCGCCGGGTGGGGTCTTCCAGGACGGACCACTGGTGGGGAAGGCCACGGCCGTGAGGTCGACGGCATTTAAGGTGTTCAAGGTCAGCAACGACATCGCGCTCTTCGTGTCGCTGGGGATCGTGACTGTGCTCGTGAGCATCATCCCCTTCCGGCGGAGGTCGATGATGAGGCTGCTGGTGGTGACCCACAAGGCCATGTGGGTGGCGGTCACGTTCATGGCGGCAGCGTATGTGGCGGCGACGTGGGTGGTGATGCCAAGGGGGAGGGGGATGACATGGCTGCTGGTGACGGTCGTGACTGTGGGTGGAGGCGGGGTAGGGTCGATGTTGGTGGGCTTAGGGGTGATGCTGGTGATGCATTGGCTGAGGAAGTGGGAGTGGAAGAGGACTTCCAAGGAGAGAGGGAGAAGTAACAGGGTGACTCCAGAGAGTAGCATCAGCCGGGTGGAGGAGCTACGCGGGATCAACACTAAGGGGAGCTCGGGGTCGAGTAACAACTCTGATTTAGAGAGCTCGGAGAGGTCCGGGTACCACACCTACTAGATAGTGGAAGTGGACAGCTGTTGGACGCGTACGCCGCGCAGGGAAGGAGAAATTATTAGGAAGTAACAAAGTCTCCGGCAGTCAGACGAGAATAAAGTTTTCAGTAGTGATTACATAAATCAACGTATTTCACGCGCATGCTGGGGGGGTCTACCAACTCATTTGCCCACAGCATTTCCCTCATGCGCGCGTACTGTACAATATGGCCAAGCAACATTCGACGTTTTATTCCTTCGCCTTCCGGTCAGTGTATGGAAAACTGATACAATTATAAATAAGACGCATTCTCGGTTAAGATAGACTGCAGCTTATATTTCGCAATGTTCTGTAGAATTTGAGATTCGAAAATATCATCTTTCCTAAATATTTCATAATAGTCTTATTATATCATACATCTCTTCTCTTCGTATATCTAGATAATATATAGAACTGTAAATCCAAATATTTTTGAGCTATAAATATGGTTCTGGATTGTTAGAGTTGCTGTTTATATGAATAATAGAAACTATATATTTGTGCATTCAATGCACTCTAGAAATAGAGGAATATATAGAATTAAATATAATTATAAAATAAAAAATCAAAATATTTTATTAAAATTATTTATTTAATTTTTTTTTTATAAGTAAATTATAGGTTTTTCTCTTCATTAGACCAACAGAGCTATTATTATGCTCATTGTTAAACTTGTTCATAAGATTAAATAGAACTAAGATCTACTTTTTGGATTAGATATTGAATCGATTAATAAAAAAAGACAAAAGTTATAATATATTTTAGGATATTATAAGTTCCATAAAAGAAAATAAATGAAACACTTTTATTAATTTTTTTATAAAATCAAGAATAAAAATTTCATTTTTGTACAAGCAAGATCAATCAGTAATTGCATTTAAGTTAGCTACGGAAAAGTCCCAATTATTTTGAATTTTCAAAAATGACATATCTCATAAATTTTTCATACATTTCATAAAACATGCATGATGATAGTACTCTTATCCCAAAGCCTATTGCATATAGTATTGTATAAAAAATGGGAACTAATTGGTTATCATTTCTTAAAAGATCTAAATTGCATCTAATTTAGATAAGAGTAAACTTAAGCACAAGGCATATTTTGATTTGCCAAATGAGAATATGGATGGGAATTCCTTTCCAATCTAAAACAATGTTTGTATTAAACGAACGCAGGTTATCCTTACGATAATCAATAGAATTTGCTATATGCCACAATTTTAGGAATCATCATGTAGCATTAGCAGAATTCACATTCAACTTCTTGGTGATCTTGCTAATATATGCCTCTATAAATTACAAGCTTTCAAAAAAAAAAAAAAAATCTAACTTTTAGTGGATATTTGTTGGCTATACACACCCAATGGCAGAAACTTAACCAGAGAAACAACATTTAATAGTACCATCCAGGTTGTATATAATCCATTTTCATACTGATCCAAGCTCTAAGCTTGGATCATACAAGTGATGAATTATTTTAATAGGATCAAATGCATGATTATTAGAACATCGAAATAATTAATTAAAGATTAAAGAAATACTTGTTTGTGCCATTATGAAATACACAAATGTATATTTAGTGCTCGATCTTCCTCTCCAAAAACCTTTCTCTAATGACGGGTATTAATGGGACAAGCATCTAAAAATTAGGTTTTAGAGAAAGGACCTAGCCTATTTATAATGGTTTACTAGTTCCTCCTATTACGGGCCCATATTACGGGCCCAGTAAAATCCAGTAGCCTATACTTACCATCCAATCAGGATTTAAATAAAAGGTCCACTGGGCTTTTAATTTTATGATCACAATAAGTCCATAATTTAATTTCATTGGACCATGTCACCACCCAATTTTATTAAACAGAAATCATATAATTAATGAAAGCCCAAATTTTAATAAATTTTTTTTAACATTCTTCCACTTGGGCGACATTAATTATATATTTTTTAAAATAGTAATAAAACTAAATTCTGGATAGATAAAAAAAAGTTTTGATTTGGCCACATTTTAAAAATAAAAGATCCTAAGATAACATCTCAATAATAATACAACCAACATAACCATTAATAATGAATCATGGTAATCATTATGCTATTCTACTGACACAAGATCAATCCATGATTATAATTACTAACAGCCATATTGAAATAGATCATTAGTCTAGTAGTGTGGTAGAAATAGTATCCAACAAGTGATCTCAAAATATGTGCTATATCTATATCGGTCTTCATCATGATTTCTCTTTAATTTTATACTTTAGTAAAAGTGAGAGAAATCTCATGACTTCAAAAGAAGCTTGTATGTCTCCAAATAAAATAAAGTGAGACATATCCATTCAACTATTATTCTCAAGACAAACATTTATTCTTAAGACAATATATTCTATTTTGTTTCATATGCGCATATAAATTATATAAGAATAAAATCCTTCAATTAATAAAGCAATCAATTATATGTAAAATTTATTTATCAAGTCAACATATAAACTCAAAAAAAAAATATTAAACTTTCACTAACCCAACAAATCAAAAGACTCTAAAATACCCCTCTTTTTGACATGTTTCATTAAAACGATGGGTCTAAGCCCTTTTGTTAGAAAATCAGCAAGCATTGATTCTATATCAATATACTCTACTAGAATATCTTTCTTCTTTACTAGATCCCTGACTGTGAGATATTTAATCTCCATGTGCTTGGATGTACTACTGATTTTATTGTTCTTCGAATAAAAGACAACAACACTATTATCACAGTAAATCATCAGTGGCTTTGAGATGAAGTCGACCATAAGGAGCCCAGAAATGAAATTCTTCAACCATATAGCTTGACATGCTGCTCCATAGCAAGTCACGAATTCAACATATATAGTTGAAGATGCAATCAATATCTGCTTGATATGTTTTTAAGATATAGCTCCTCCAGCAAGCATAAATATATAGTATAAAGTAAATTTTAGATCATCTAAGTAGCCACCAAAATCTGAATCAGAGTATCCAACCACTTTAAAATTATCCATCTTTCTATGCACAAGCATAAAGTCTTTTGTCTTCTTAGATATCTTATAATCTTTTTAGCCGCAATCAAGTGATCATGACTTGGGTTTGAGAGATATCGACTAAGAACATTCATAATAAAAGTAATATCTGGTCTAGTACATACTTGTGCATACATCAAGCTTTCAATTGCATTGGCATAAGGGACATTCTTCATAAATTCTCTTTCAATATCATTTTTAGGGCATTGTTTATTGCTGAGCTTATCTTCTTTCATAATAGGTGGATCTCCAAGCTTGCAGTTTTGCATGTTAAATCTTTTAAACACATGCTTAATATAAACCTTCTGAGACAATCCAAGTAGCCCATAAGACCTATCACTATGAATCTCGATACCGAGAATAAAGTATGAATTTCCAAGATCTTTCATATAAAAAATCTTGAATAAAAAATTTTTGATCTCATGAAGCATGCTCATATCATTACTAGTGAGCAATATGTTATTAACAAAGAGTATAAGAAAGATAACTCTGCTCCCACTAACCTTCATATACATACACTGATCAAACATATTTTCAGTGAAGCCAAATGATGTCACAATCTCATCAAATTTGAGATACCATTATCGAAAAGCTTGCTTGAGCTCATAAATAGATTTTTTAAGTTTGTATACCATGTGTTCCTTTTCTTCTTCTTTGAACCTATCAAGTTGTACCATATAAACTTCTTCACGAAGATCACTATTCAAAAAGGCTATCTTCACATCCATTTGATGAAGCTCCAGATCAAAATGAGCCACCAATGCTATCACTATTCTGAAAGAATTTTTAGTAGAAATTGGTGAGAAGGTCTCATTGTAATCAATGCCCTCACCCAGTGTGAAGTCCTTTGCAACCAGTCTGGCTTTGAATCTATCAATCCCATCTTTAGAGTCTTTTTGAGTCTTGAATATCCATTTGCAGCCTATAGATTTATAACCTTTAGGTTATTCCACCAATTCTCAAATAGAGTTATCTGCCATGGATTTTATTTTCTCTTTCATCACATTTATCCACATATTAGATTGAGGACTCAAGATAGCATCATCATAATTTATGGGCTCCACAATCTGGCCAATATCATAATCTGCCTTCCAAAAATAGATATAGTAATCATTCGAGATTGCTGATCTTCTCTTTCTTGTGAATCTTCTCGTAGGAACCTCTGTAATAAGCTCATATGTAATAAGAGCATTTTCTATTGCAGCTTCAAAATCAGAAAGAATCTTATTAACAGTAAGTATATCTTGAGCTTCTGCACTGTACTGACTTGTTCCTTCTATAGGTTCCACTGTAATATCATCAAGTTTTGGAGGTAAGAAAATTAAAATAGAAGTGCTTGGTTTATTATCAATTATAGATAAAAAAATAGCTTTCATCAGCAACATCTAGCTCCAAAAATTTAGCTATCATAGATTCAATTATTCCGGTGCCTCAAGTTGGGCAATAAAACTTATATCCCTTGGAGTGCTCTGGATATCTAATAAAATAATAGCGGATGGTTCTGGAATCTAACTTTCTCTTAGAATGATTATAAATTCTAACTTCAGCAGGACACCCCCAAACTCGAAAATAATTCAGACTAGGTTTTCTTTCTGTCTATAATTTAAGAGGAGTCTTGGATATAGATTTGATTGAAACCTATTTAAGATATATAGTGCAGTCTTAATTGCTTCTTTTCATAAATACTCTGATAAATTAGACCTGCTCATCATGCATCTTATCATATCCTTAAGGGTGCGATTGCGTCTCTCAACCATGTCATTCTATTCAGGAGTCTCAGGCATTGTATATTAGCCAATAATCCCATAGTCCTATAAGAATTTGGCGAACGGATCCATTTGCTATCCAGTATCATCATGTTTTCCATAATACTCACCACCACGATCAGATCTAACTATTTTTATGATTTTTTTCATTTGCTTCTCAACTTCAGTTTTAAAAATTTTGAACTTTTCAAAGCACTAGATTTCTCTTTTATCAAAAAGACATAGCCATATCAAGAGAAATTATTAATAAATATGGTAAAATATTTATTATCATATAAGATGGTGGAGTAGGGTCCACTAATATCTATGTGTATGATTTCTAGAAGGTCTTGACTATGGGTTGCACCTTTTCTCTTAGTCTTAACCAACTTTTTCCTAATATAATCAACACATGTTCCCAAGTCCTAAAAATCAAATGGAGAAAGAATTTCTTCTTTTATCAGTCTGTTAATTCTTTTCGTGTAAATGTGACCTAACCGTTTGTGCCAACGTAGGAAAGACTTTTCTTTGATTTTGGATCTCTTTGATCCAATATGTTCCACATTAAAAGATGAGTCAAAACTATTAGGAGCTAAGCACATCTTATACAATCCATTAGATAAAACACAACTACCAATAATTTAGAAATTAAAACTTAAATCAATTCTTCTATTACTAATAATAAAATTGTATCCAATCTTGTCAAGCAAAGAAATTGAAGCCAAATTCTTTCTAAATGAGGATACATAGAAAGTGTTATTCAAAACTAATTCAAAATTTGAATCTAACTTCAACTTCACAGTTCCTACACAGCCGACTTCAACTTCCACATCATTCTCCACCTTTAGTTTAGACTCCTTCTCACTTAGCTTCCTTCTCCTTATGAACTCTCGTAAGGTAGACGCCGCATGAATAGTAGCAGCACTGTCAAGCCACCAAGAGTCCAGAGGAATATTGACCAAAGTTTATTCAAAACAGATATAGACTAGTGAGTTAACTTGCTCCTTATTTTTTTCTCTAGCCAAGCTTTGAACTTAGTGCACTCAGCATTATTTGATACTTGGTATCTCTGTCCAACAGCAGTAAAAAACTTCTTAGCATTGGTGGTCTCAAGCAAACCACCTATCAGATATTCTGCAATCGATCTTTTCATGGTAAGTAGGCTCGGTCGGTTGGACTTTTCCCACTTGACATAGAGTTCTTTCTTTTCAATAGTACTCTTGTCAGTGGGTTTAGGTTGCTCATCAATTCGAAGAGCCAAATCAATGTCCATAATATCAAGTGCAAACTCAATATATATCTTGCTTCCATTTCTTGTAATTAGAGCCAGTTAGGATCTTTATAGTGGCATTATTACTGTTCATATTGAGAGAGACTGAATATAAATACAATATTTTAGAGATATAGGTAATAAATAAATAAGCAAAAATAGCTTTAGACATAATAAGCTATTCCCTTCAAGAGCATTAATTGCATCATCATAAACTCTCCTTTGGGCAGAGAATATAACATGCTATTGAGCTCTAAAATATGAGGTCAAAATAATGAGAATACAAGACCTTCGAAAATCTATCCCCTTTGGGTAGATAAATTTTCTAGCCCCAATATATCTCTTTACAAAATCAAGCATAATACATGTTAATTAAAAAAATCTATTATCTTTAGGTAAATAGATTTCTTAGGATCAGTGTATTTTCACCATCAAATCTCATGTTATCTTTAATTTTAATACACACAATAATCTCGTTTGGTAGAAAATTATATGCATTAATATAAAAAATATCTCATTAAAAAAATAAAAAAAATTTTATGAGTTTTGAATTAATATATCACTTTGGTGATGGCATTTACAATAACTCACAAAATTTTCAATCGAGATTAAAATTATTATCAAAATATGATTTCTTGTGATTAAAATTTATCTCTGACAATCATGGTTCAATATTTATTGCATTTAATTTTGTAAAAATTTTAACTAAAAAATTTAAACTCTAATCTCATATATGTACTATATTAAGAGTATAATTTTCATCCAAAAAAAATATAATATACAATCATATTATATTAATATTAAAATAATTCACGATCGTTACTATGTGAAACCAGCCAAACACGGTTTCTCCGCTTAGGCGTAATTTACTTAGGTCTTCGCCCAAGCCGCGCAACTACGATGCAACTTGGAATGAGCAAGCTCCATCGTACCCGCTGCATTCAAATCCAGAAACAATACTAATCGTCCAAATCACCCAATGCCCCCTCTCGGTTTACAAGCTCTCACAAGGGAGCACGGTGGTGATCACAAAAAATTAAAAAAAAAAAAATTAAAGAAGAAGAAGGATACCCACGGGATAGGCCAATTGATGAAACAGATGGCATCCCACCTTCCTGACGGAATGAGTTTTGATCTTTAAAAAAAAAAAAGGTATGATTCCTTACCATTAATTAAGTACTTTTATATTATAATTATCAAAATAATTAATCATAAATGATAATTTTTATTCTTATGAGATTAATCTTATAATTTTTTATGATTATGATTTTGAAGATCTATTTATATATTAAATAATAAAATTATAATACATATTTTTGAATTCTAAATCATACACGACCGACTCTGCTACCACATGCAGAATAATTTTTAATAGGATCAAGTACATGATTATTATAATATTAAAATAATTAATTAAAGATTAAAGAAATATCTATTGGCGTCATTATGAAATACGCAAATGTGTATTTAATGCTTGATCTTTCTCTCTAAAAATATTTTTTTAATGACGACTATTAATGGGGCAAGCATCTAAAAATTAGATTTTGGAAAAGAAATCAAGCCTATTTATAATGATTTACTAATTTCTTTCATTACGGACCAATAAAATTCAGTAGCCCATACTTACCATCCAATCAAACTTTAAATAAGAGATGCATTGAGCTTTTAATTTTATGGTCATAACCAGCTCATAATTTAATCTCATTAAATCATGTCACAATCCAAAATTATACAATTAATAAAAATTTAAATTTTAATAAAATTTTTCTAACAACAAGTTCATGATATCCTAATCCTCCAAGTTCCGCGCTTCCACATTCAACCAACCTCATGAATCATTACTCCCTATGCTAAATATATCTTAAGCCCGAGCATGCATGACCAACTAGAACATACCGTGGCCCTAAGCCCCCCTTGGGTTTCTGCCCCATTCGACCCTGCTGCTGGGAGCCTTAGTCGGAACCGTGTACACGAAGTTGATGACGCATGTACTTACATGATTAAATAATAACCGCATTGCCGTCTTGCAAGTCTTTGCCACTGTAGCTACGTTTCTTGTCTTGTCTTACGACAATATCCAGGTTAAATGATGTCGCGTGCGGGTCCAAAGGACAGTGATGGGTTCATGGACCCACCCAAGAATGGGCTTGCTGCTGGGAGGCTGGCACCCACAACGACTTGGTAGCGGCTCCCGCTCCTGCAGTGCTTCCAAGCCATGGGTGGGAGTAGCCTGGAGCATGAAATAGACGAATAGGTTAGCCCCAGTAACTTTAGATTATTTGAGCCATAAATGGGCTGAACTTAGGCCCACCACGATAATTCGGCCTGCTTGTTATCGTGGTTTTGTGTTCGGATTGCTCCAACTTCGGGTAATCATGAAGCTTGAACCCTTTTGTTAGTCTTTGATGAAAAGATGGTAGATCTATCAGAAATTCATTGAGATCATGAACGTGATGAAGCTGAAACAAACCATTCCAGTGACCAGTTTAACGAGAAAATTAAGCTCCCACAATACCACCAAGCAACTGTGCAATCCAATACAAGATGCCGGCGAGGAGAGTAATTAATTTGTCCCCCAAGGTGACCGCGCTGGGTTGACATGTCCACCGGAGACGTTAGCGACGATCGACACAACAAAGAGTGGAAACCCTAGCCACTGCGCCGAGTCCAGTGGAATCAGGAGCCCTACCTGATGTCAACTTGTCTGCAGTAAAACCAATAAATTGCCAGTTTATCGACAAGTCAAAAGTGGTGGACCGCGATGGATGAATTAAAGAGAGAGGATCGTTAACTGCAAGCTACGGTTAATAGAATGATTCTTATGAATGAAGATGGGCTACAGTTTACAGAGTCCCCTACTTCAAAAATTAGAACGTTTCCTCGCTTTTTGGTTGGGCGTTATTAAGATGGATATATCAACAATACAAATGCGCACTGGTCAAACTTCTCCAAGTTGTTTGCTTCTCTTTTAAAAGAGCATTTGCCAGAAGTCCTCAATTAACTAGCTTTGTAATTCCCTGGTAGTTTTTTGTCAGGAATTTGACAGGGTGCTGATTTCATCTTAGTTTGAGGAGGGATTCTCAAGTTCATTTATGAGTTGTTTTATTGTTCATCAGATTCCTTAATCCGTGGATTTTGATGGAACATTGAGAATTAACGGGAGAACCGTATATGGTAGAAGTATATATACTTGTTATTAGACTCTGATGTGTTGGAATCTACCTATGGAAGTAAAATGCGAAAATATCTGGAATTTAATCACCTATTCTTCATGGAGGTTCCACTTTAAGATTGTCATGTGTCAGCATTTGGAAAATGTAGGAATGGAGATCTCACAGGATTGGATGCTTCATAATATGCTTGGTAAGCAGTTTGTCAACTAGATCTTCTTTTTCATCGACACTTGTAGTTTCGATAGCTCTTATGTTAGGCTAGTGGAATCTAAAGTGATCGAAGTAACTCGTTTATGTATTATACTGCAATATTCTGATATTGACCTTTAGTTAATTTCTGCTGCTTACGTTATCGCAACAGTATGGATGACTGTACTCTCACATTGGTCTATATTATGTTTGATAAGGTAATAGCTGTTTCCGGTTTGATTCATGATAAAGTTGGCTGAGTTGTTTTGATATTAGCGAGGACAAGGATCTCATGAAAATCCAGGTGAATTGTGCTCTCTACAACCTTGTGTCACTGATGTTCCCTGGGGATCTATTCAAGCAGAATTTCTCCGAGTTCTGATATACCATTAATTATTGTCATGTTGCATAAAACTGCAGATTAATTTGATGGATTGTTCCCCATTGCGATGATTCAAATAATTATATTTCATTTGGAAAGAATGTAGATTAGAGGTTACTTACGGTTTACCAATGTTGCGGTCAAACATCGGATGGCTAGGTCGATCTCCGCTCCCGCATACATGTTGTATTATCCATTTTGGTCCGCGGTGAGACTATATGGATGGTTTTTGGGTCCCATGAATTTATTCTTTAAAAAAATGATTGATGTAGAAGACAAAATTCTATTTCATAAAAGCTGGAATACCTCTCGACTCATAAATTAAACATGAATTGTTGTTAAAAGTTCTTAGTTTCACCGAAGAAATTGATCATTTTAACATATACAACTACAAATTGTAGTTTTTGAAATGTATATTAATATGCTTAAAAATAGTATTAACAAAAATTTATAAAAAATAATAAATATGAAATATATTTAGTAAAAGAAGATGAGATGAGATGAGGTTGTTGAGACGAACAGAAAGGAATTATTTTAAACAAGCATGGTTCGGTGAATGTATTGAAAAAAATATTGTGAAGGAGAAATGTTTCTATATAATTTAGACTTTCGGATAAGACTGTACATATCCGTGTATGATTGAACATAAATCCGAACAGGTTTTTGACTTGGTTTCTATTTTTAATTTCGACCAGACCCGCCGGTCTCCGAATATATGAATCGGATAAGGTCCAATTGGGAAAGGACCATAGAAAATGCCACTAAATCATGAAAGCATTTAGAATTTTAAGACACTGGAAATAGGCCGTTCCTATATATTCCAAATCAATAGCCTTTTAGCCTAGCTCGGGTGCTCAAACTCCTAAAGGTAAAGCAATAATCTGGACTAGGAATTTTATATACTTTACTATAATTATTTATAAATCTCTCGCATCAATCCTACGTAAGAAATTTATATTTTAATGTAAAAATAAATATACCCTCAGCTATTATTGATCAAGCCCAAATCTAATCAAAAATGAAGAAAGACGAATCTACAGATGGATCTCCTTGAAACCTGTAAAAGATTACTGCAAAGAATTGATGGAGAGTCACAGACTGTATTTATAAGCTAGATTAGGAACTCTTTTAAATTGACACAAACTCTTCTTTCCATCAAAGAAGCATAGTGGAGTCCTTATTTTGACCTGAATTAGACTTTATTTTAAAGAAAATTAATCATCTTAATTATCTCAAATTATCTTTAATTAATTAGGTTATAAATGGGCCACATCAAGTCTCTAATATTTGGGATGGGTACAATATTCTTCCATTTGACCCACGTATTACAATTAAGATACCAAATAAGCGATAAACAAAACTGTAATATGATCATAAAATATCTCAAGTCAAAAACTCTAATTTAAATAAGAAATTTCAAGACACGAATCATGGCAGTCATATCCTAAAAGTCAATATTTTCTTCTATGTATCATAATGCATGAAACCTTTTATTTAAGCACTTTATACTTTTCTTTATGAATAATTTTATACAAACTATTCAGAGTCCAACTTTATGACATAAACTTTATATGCATAAAATAATTTTTTTTTTAATTTCTAAGAATAAGTGTTTTACAAGAAGTAAATAAAAAAAAAAATTAAACTAATAATTCACATATGATCTACATGATCTTTAAACTATTTGGCCGATAATCCTTTAGTTATGGGGTCTACAATCATTAATTCAGTATTGATAAGCTGAATATCTACTTCACACTTCTTGACATGATCTTTAATAGCAAGATACTTTATATTGATGTGCTTGCTACGACTTTCACTCTTCATTCTTAGAAAAAACTATAGCAAAATTATAACAATAAATTTTTATTGATCTTGCAACAGAATCGATAATTTTCAAACCAGAAATGAAATTCTTCATCCATATAGCTTGTGAAGTAGCTTCATAGCATGCAACGAACTCTGCCTCCATAGTAGATGAAACAACTATTGATTGCTTATTACTTTTCCAAGATACAGCACCTCCAACAAGAAGAAAAATATATCCTGAAGTAGATTTTCTTGTATCTACACATCCACCAAAATCTAAGTTCGAATAACCTATCACTTTCAAGTGATTAGTATGTCTACAAGTAAGTATATAATGCTTAGTTCCTTTTAGATATCGCATAACCTTTTTTGCAGCTTTTCAGTGATCAAGGCCAGGATTGCTTTGATATTTATCCAAAATACCTATTGCATATGTTATATCAGGTCTTGTACAAACCTGTGCATACATTAAGCTTCCCACTGTAGATGTATATGGGATGTTCTTCATTTGCTCTTTTTTCAATTCATTTTGTGGGCATTGATTTTGACTAAATTTATCATATTTCATAATGGATGTAACTGTAGGTGCATAATTTATCATTTTAAATCTTTCCAAAATTTTTTTGATGTAGGCTTTTTAAGACAAACATAAAATTCTTCATGATCTATCTCTATGAATCTCTATACCAATAACATAAGATGCTTCACCCATATCCTTCATCTTAAAGTTTTGAGAAAGAAATAGTTTTGTCTCTTTTAGCAAACTCAAATCACTGTTTGTAAGTAATATATTATCTACATATAGAACCAGATATATGTATTTACTTCCACTAACCTTAAGATATATGCATTGATCTACAATATTTTTTGTAAAGCTAAAAGAGCTAATAACATCATGAAATTTCATATACCATTGGCGGAAAGCCTGTTTAAGTCCGTATATAGATTTCTTTAACTTGTATATAAGGTGACTGTCTTTATCTATATAGAAATCTTTAGGTTGAGTCATATACACTATCTCTTCTAGATTCTCATTTAAAAATATCATTTTCACGTCCATTTGATGTAACTCTAAATCAAAATGAGCTACTAAAGCCATAATTATTCTTAATGAATTCTTTTTCGAAACTGGAGAGAAAGTTTCATAATAGTCAATGTCTTCTTTTTGAGTGAAATTCTTAGCTACAAGTTTAGTCTTATATCGTTCAATTTTATCTGAGGAGTCTCTTTTAGTCTTATAGATTTATTTACAGTCAATGATTGATGCACCTTTAGGTAACTCAACAAGATCCCAGACTTGATTTTTAAATATGGATTCCATCTCATCCTTCATGGCATCATACCAATATATGGAATTATTTTCACTCATAGCTTGTGAAAACGAACAAGATCATTATCAGGTCCAACATCAAAGTTAGATTCCTGTAAGTAGATAATGTAATCACTAGAAATTGCATGTCTCCTTCCACTTGAGGATCTTTTTAATCATACTACTTCATCTGTATTTTGAGTAATTTTGGTTATAAGCTCATCATGAACTTGTTCTTCATGGAGTGATTGTTTTTGAATTGGTTGTTTACGATCTTATGGATCACCTTGAATAACAATCAATTTTTTATCTTTTATGAGTTGATCAATTTGATTTCTTATTTTTTCAAATTTATCCTTACGAGAAAAATCACTTTCATTAAGTTCACAATCCTCAAGAAATTAAGCATTCCTAGCCTCAACTATTTTGGGTACATGGTTAGGACAATAAAATCTATACCCTTTGAAATTTATTGTATAGCCAATAAAATAACCACTAATTATTCTAGAGTCTAATTTCTTTAAATATGAATTATAAATCTGTACCTCAACTAAGCATTCCCATATGTGTAAATGACTTAAACTTAGTTTCCATCCTTTCCATAACTCAAAAGAAGTTTTAGGTACAGCCTTTGATGGGATCCTATTTAAGACATATACAACAGTCTTTATTGCTTCGCTCCAAAGAGATAAAAAAAGATTAGAACTACTAATCATACTTTTTACTAAGTCCATAAGTATACGGTTTTTTCTTTCTACCATACCATTTTGTTGTGGTATTTTAGGCATTTTATATTGGGCAATAATACTCTCTTCTTCAAGAAACTTATTAAATTGACATATCAACTAACCTCTTTTAGTGTACCTTCCATAGTACACTCCATCTCTATCAAATCTTACGATCTTTATTTTATTATTCATCTATTTTTCTAGTTCTACTTTATAAACTTTAAGGACATCTAGTGCCTTACCTTTTTCAAATAGAAGATAAAGGTAAATGTATCTAGTATAGTCAACAGTGAATGATGTTGGGGATAAACCCCACTCCTGCCGAAGTCCAGTTCGATGCTCAGCCTAATACAATCGATAGCCACGGAAGAGCCTCAGTGGTCGAGCTCCTTCGGACTCCACAGCCGAGCTCCTTCGGACTCCGCAGTCGAGCCTTAGTCGAACTTCTTCAACCAGCCATACTCCTCAGCGGTCGAGCTTCGGTCGGACTTTCATAGGAGTCAAACTTCTTCCAAGCTTTTTCTTCGATCGGGCTTCTTCAGGAGTCGGACTCCTGCCAGACATTCTCTTCGATCGGTCGGACTCCTCAGCGGTCGAGCTTTAGTCGGACTCCCACAAGATCCGAACTCCCTCCGCGCTCTTTCAGCCAGACGCCTGCGGGAGCCAAACTCCCTCCAAGCCTCCTCAGCGGCCGAGCTCCTTCTGAACTCTCCAGTGATTGAGCCTTAGCCGCACTCCTCCAGCCAATTGCCAACGAGAGCCGAACTCCTTTCGAGCTTTCCCTCGACCGAACTTCTCCTGGAGTCCGAGCTCCCTTGGAATTGATGCATACCGAAGTCCACCGATCAATGCCTGCTTTCTCAGGGCCATGGCTATTAAATTCGGACGAACTGTCGCCATCAGTCTGCCACGATGCGATTGGACGATATGGCCACTGACGACACCACTCCCTCTGTAGCCAGCCCCGTGCGGTCCACAACCCATCAGTATGGCTGTCACTATCTACCTAACGATGCCTTCCTCTCCGTACCAAATTTCATGCGACTCCAAGCGGCCCGCGATCGGATGATATGGCCATCACCATCAATCAAGCTCCGCCTATATAAAAAGGACCCTCCAGATATGTTGAACTCTGATCTCTAATCTCTAAGCTTTAAGCTCTCCTCTTCTCCTCTAAACTCTGTCGAATTCATTTCAGAGCACTCCATATCTGTTGACCAAAGCTGACTTGATCGTCGGAGGGTCCTACCAGAGCCACCCCCCACCGGCTCTGGATGGGACTTTATTTTGTAGGTTTCCGACGGTGACCTCATCCACCTCCACTCCAGCTGATTCCGACGATGATTAGATTTTGCATCAACAGATTTGACGCTAGAGGAAGGGCACGTCTAAGTTCTTGAGGTGTTCTTGAGGCTTTCTTATTCTTAAAGGAGTGCTCGGCAACGGTCTCCCTCTAGAGATCTCCCTTTTTCTTCTTCAGAGTTCTTTTTCGAAGAGAAAATGCCTTCAGAAGAGCTTCGACTCGACGATCAATGGCCTCCATGGCCCGATCCCATCCAGATCCATCTGCTCCTGCTTCAGCCCCAGCAATTCAGATTCCACCTGAAGCCACCGTGGATGTAGAGTAGTTCAACCTATTGATTCAGCAGGTTCGTAGCCTCACTGAGATGATGCAATCCATGCGACAGCTTTCGATGGAGACTTTGCCAGCAAATCCGCCATGAGGATGCCAGGAACTGACCTTAAGGAAGAGCATTTGGGTATACCAATCATCCTTAGGGAGAAGAAACAGAGTAGAAGTTCTCCCCTAGAAGGCTTCACTGGAGGGCGGAATAAAGTTCGACCGTGCTCACGACCTCCCTAGTGCGAGCAAGGCCAAACTCCCCCTCGAAGCTCATCATTAAGGAAGCCCCAACAAAAGAGTATGAAGTTCTCCCATGGAAGGTTTCGTAGGAGAGCGGAATGAAGTTCGGCCATGCTCGCGACCTTCCCAGCGCAAGCGAGACCGAACTTTCCTTGAAGCTCATCATCAAGGAAGCCCCGACAAAGGGGCATGAAGTTCTCCCGCAGAAGGTTTAACAAGAGGCGGAGTGAAGTTCGATCGCGTTCATGACCTCCCCAGCGGAGCAAGGTCGAACTCCCCCTCCAGCCCATCATCGAGGAAGCCCCAACAGAGGGGCATGAACTTCTCCTGTGGAAAGTTTCACAAGAGGCGGAGTGAAGTTCGGCCACGTTCGCGACCTCCCCGATGCAAGCAAGGACGAACTCCCCCTTGAGCCCGTTATCGAGGAAGCCCCGACAGAGGGACATGAACTTCTGCCATGGAAGGTTTCACAAGAGGCGGAGTGAAGTTCGACCGCGTTCGCGCGACCTCCTCGATGCAAGCAAGACCGAACTCCCCCTCGAGCCTGTCATCAAGGAAGCTCCGACGAAGGTTTCACTGGAGGACGGAATGAAGTTCGACGCGAGCGAGGCCGCCAAACTTTCCCTCAGGCTCGCCATCAAGGAAGCCCCGTGGAAGGTCTCACAGGAGGGCGGAATGAAGTTCGACCGTGTTTACGATCTCCCCAGCGTAAGCAAGGCCGAAACTCCCCCTCGAACTCGTCATCAAGGAAGCCCCGTAGAAAGGACTCATAGGAGGGCGGAGGGCGGAATGAAGTTCGACCGCGTTCACGACCTCTTCAGTGCAAAGCAAGGCCGAACTCTCCCTCGAACTCATCATCGAGGAAGCCCCGATGAATGTTTCACTAGAGGGTGGAATGAAGTTCGGTGGTCTCGCCGAGCTCCCCCTCAAACTCATCATCAAGGAAGCTCCGACAAAGGGACATGAAGCCCCGACAGAAGGGCGCAAAGAAGTCCTCCTCCCGAAAGGTTCTGCGACTGTGCCCTCCGCAATGCTCCTCGAACTCAAATTCTCATGGATGTTAAGAACCAGCTACCAAGATCAGAAGGATTACGACCTCCCCCAGACATGTGCAATCGAAGCAAGTATTGTCTCTGCTATTGCGACCACGGCCATGACACCGAGGAATACATTCAGCTCCGAGATGAAATTAAGGAGCTCGTCAGAAAGGGGCAGCTGGGTAAATTCCTCTGACGTCAGTCTGAAGCAGGAGAAGATCGGCCAAGGGCGCTACCATAGCCAGAAATGATAAGGAGGTCGGCTGCCTCACAGCATCATCAACGTTACCCCTGGAAGAAGCTCGATACTTCGGCAGGCTGTCATCTTCCAATGACAAAGCCAATAGAAGCTTGCTCCAAATTGAGGAGGCCAGAAGATAGAGGAGGTCGTCCGGTCCGAGACTTACTGTCCGAGGGATCCGAAGAAACAACGTCCCTATGACCCTAAAATGGGGATGTGCTGCGAGTAACTTTCCCTCGGTAAAATTCTCCTCTTTCAATAATATTATTTTTGGACGCAAAAACTATGTGATGGTAGGAAAGAAACGAACGAAAGTGGCCCGTTAGGAATAGGAGGAGAACCTTATCCTAACACGAGCAAAGTCGAAGGCCTCATTCATCTTAGATGAGATGGGGGGAAAAGCACGGACGATGGTCTGAATGTGCTCCCACAGCTCGTTAGAAACAGAAGGAGAACCTCGTCCTAATGTGAGCAAAGTCGAAGGCCTCGTTCACCTTTGACGAGATGGAAGAGAAGCATGGACGACGGTCCGAATGTGCCCCCACAGTCCGTTAGGAACAGGAGGAGAACCTCATCCTAATGCGAGTAAAGTCGAAGGCCTCATTCACCCTAGACGAGACGGAGGAAGACGGATGATGGTCCAAATGTGCCCCCCATAGCCCGTTAGGAATAGAAGAAGAACCTCATCCTAATGCGAGCAAAGTCGAAGGCCTCGTTCATCTTAGATGAGATCAGAGAAGAAGCACGGACGATGGTTCGAATGTGTCCCCATAGCCCATTAGGAACAGGAGGAGAACCTCATCCTAATGAGAGCAAAGTTGAAGGCCTCGTTCACCCTAGAAGAGATGGAGGGACACGGACGATGGTCCGAATGTGCCCCCACAGTCCGTTAGAAACAGAAGGAGAACCTCATCCTAATGCGAGCAAAATTGAAGGTCTCATTCACCCTAGACGAGATGGGAGGAGAAGCACGGACGACGGTCCGAATGTGCCCCCACAGCTCGTTAGGAATAGGAGGAGAATCTCGTCTTAACGCGAGCAAAGTTCAAGTCTGAGCTTTGAGGTTGGCTAGAGATAAGATTTCTTCCAAGCGATCGCATCAACCTCGGCTAGAGATAAGATCTCTCCCGAGCGACCGCGTCAATCTCGGCCAGAGATAAGATCTCTCTCGAGCGACCGCGACAACCTCGATCAGAGATGATCGAGATAACCTCGACCAGGGATGACCGAGACAACCTCAGCTAGAGATAAGATCTCTTCCGAGCGACCGAGTCAACCTTAGCTAGAGATAAGATCCGAGCCAACCTCGGTCAGAAATAAGATCAGAGACTACCTTGGCCAGAGATAACCGAGACAACCTCGGCCAGAGATGATCGAGACAACTTCGATCAGAGATAAGATCCAAGCCAACCTCGATCAAAAATAAGATCAGAGACTACCTCGGTCAGAGATGACCGAGACAACCTCGGCCAGAGATGACCAAGATAATCTCGGTCAGAGATAAGATCCCCCGAGGCAACCTCGACTGCTAGAGATAATATCGCCTCCGAGGAGCTCAACCTCCAACCTCAACTGCGGAAGATGAGACCTACTTCAACCTCGACTGGAGATGAGATCTCTTCCGGGCTTCAACTTCAATATCAACTTTGGCTGGAGATGAGATCTCCCCCGAGCTTCAACTTCAATATCAACTTTGGCTGGAGATGAGACCTCTCCCGAGCTTCAATCGAACAAGCACGGAACCCAGAAGAGGAGTTTGGTAGTTGCCTTTTCTGCACTCCCTTCCTTCGAATTTCGAACTCAAGAGTGGGGGGACTATTGTTGGGGATAAACCTCGCTCCTGCCGAAGTTCAGTTCGATGCTCAGCCTAATGCAATCGATAGCCATGGAAGAGCCTCAGCGGTCGAGCTCCTTCGGACTCCGCGGTCGAGCCTTAGCCAAACTCCTTCAGCCGACCATACTTCTCAGCGGTCGAGCTTCAGTCGGACTCCCATAGGAGTCGAACTTCTTTCAAGCTTCCCCTTCGACCGAGCTTCTTTAGGAGCCGGACTCCTGTCAGACATTTCCTTCGGTCAGTCGGACTCCTCAGCGGCCGAGCTTTAGTTGGACTTCCATGAGATCCGGAAAGTTTCTCCATGCAGCTTCTGGTCGCCAGGCCAGGAGCGCTTGATGTGGGGAGCCGCAACTTCCCCTCCATAGCTCTCAGGTTATACGGGATTCAGATGCTCTTCCGAACTTCTCAAGCGGCCTAAAAGCTCCTTCCGAACCTTTCCAAAGATCGGAGGCCCTTAGCCGCACTCCCTCAGCCAAACGCCAGAACTGAAGAGGCCGAACTTCACTATCTGAAGCTTTTCCTTGGTCGACAACTCTGCTCCAGGAGAGTCCGAGCTTCCTCTCTGAAAATTTGGGAATCGGCAATAACCAGGATAGATCCATCGGATTCAAATGCATGCATTTCTAGGGGACAACGACTATATTTAAATTCGACGCATGAACTGAGTCCATCAATCAGTACTACCACAATTGCGACTCAGGACACCAGACTCATGGGTCAACGTGGGCGACACACCATCACTCCAAACTTAGTCCTGATCATGGCTTAGGTGGTTGCCCTTCCGTAGCTCAGATCCGTTGCGGTCTCCACAATCCATTAAGTATGGGCTAAATCACTATCACGTGCTGACGACTCCTTTACCTCTCCGTACCTGAACTCGCATTGCAGTTACTCGTGAGATGCCACAAACCACGAATCGGACGATATGGTCATAACTCACTATATATATTCAATCTCTCACTTATACAAAAAGTAAACACGTCCAAGATAATCTGAAACTTTGCTCTTTAATTCTCTAAGCTATTATACTCATCTTCTTACATCCTTTACAACTCTGCCAAACTCATTCCAAGAAGGCACTTATAATCTATTGACCAACCACGCCTGACCTATAATCATCGCCGGAAGGTCCTTATCGGATAGCCACCGACCCCAACCGACTCTTGGATGGGACTGTTAATTTTTGCAGGTTCCCTTGACGGTCAAGAACCTCATCCCCACCTGCAAACTTCCAGCTATATTGCTCGACGAACGATGTGCTCAGTTTTGCTATAACAAATGAGATATAAAGTATCTTTCTGACCATAAAAATACGAAAGATAGAATAATGTTATATTCATAAATATCGATGTGTTCATTGATTTTTCAGAACATCATAAAACGTCTTTTGGTCATCAAGTTATTAGAGGTACTCTTGTTATTTGCTTTTTCCTTTCATAGCCAATCAAATTAAGTTCCAAGTCCAAGTAAAATCAATATCTTTTTAAAATGTCAATCCATTTGACACATCAACACTCTTTATTCTTCTCCTCTCTAAAGATAGTACTTGAGCTACTACCTTTTTGTACGAATAAATTTGGAAGAGTTTGCCTTTAAATGAATAATTCCTCCTTGATGTCCAAATATTATACCTCGAATGCATAGATGATTATTACTTTAATTTATTTATAATTCAATTCTAATTTAAGTATACCCTAACCATCATCAAAGAATCAAGTGTTTTCAATAATCCTTTATTATTACTTAATAAAAGAGATCTAAACTATAGAGCTTCTCAAATACAAAACTAAAAACCCACGCTGCCTTGTCAATATTGAATGAATGAAATTAAATTCTCTAAAAAATTTAAAAATAATACAAAAATATTTTTTAAGGTTCTATAAATAAAAATACTAGAACTCAAAACTAATCTAAAGATTTACACAGCCTCTACATGTGAACGTATTCGATTATCTGAGGTAGATACCTTTGTCACTTCATTTGGAACCTCCTTAGATTGTAGAAAAGTCTGCATGTATATATGGGCAAATTATGAATTAATAGTATTAGAATTCAATCTCACCAAGTATTATTAGGTGAATCATCAATATAAAAAGACTATCAATGATACACAAAGAGATATGCAAAGTAAAACCTGAATTTTTTTTCAAGCCATTTACCTTATACTTCCTTTAATGCAATACTTCTTTCATGTGTCTCTTTTTTCTTGCAATAAGAAGCATGCTCTTTATTTGTCATGAATGCTTCATTGGCACTATGCAAAAGCCTATCCTTCTTATCTTTAGGAAGCAATCTTTTTTTTCATTTTTTATCGCTGTTATCATGCAGTGCCAATTAGATAACTTCATGCTTTAATATCTTGCTTCTCTAATTTCAGTCGCTTATATTATCTCCTTTGAACACACTGGTGCTCAAAGTTTTTAATATACAGATCATTTATTCAATTTACGTGGATCTGTATAAGTAGATTTTTGAAAGGGCTATATTTTGGTAGGTATTAGAATTCAAATATAAAATACTTTCTATTTCTACAGACTAAATAAAACGTTTATGACATCTTCAAACTTCTAAAGAATTTGATGAGCAGCAAATATCTTCTCATTTTTTCATGAATAAAGTGCTCATGGTATCCTATTTTGGAAATCTATCAAAGACCCTCATGCGCATGTAATTTTTTTCCAATATTAGATACTCGGCCAAAAGTTTTATTAAACTTTCAAATTCATTCCCCTTCAATGCCCTTCATAATAATTCTTGACCTGTTCACATTAAAGAGGATTGTTTTCCTAAATACTTTTAGGCTACTTCGAAAGACGTTGATGAGTACTTAAACTCACAAATGATTAAATCGCTTCATCCATTTCTCTTATGCTTTTGATTGTTGTGCAACTCAAATTATGAGAATTTCGATGCAAAAAATATGTGTGTAATCATAAAAGTAGAAGGAATAGTCATTGACAAATAAGGATAGTCAGGACGTGCCTCTCATGCATTGACTTGAAGTGTCCAGAGACAAGGCTGCATTAAGCATTCAGCATGGCATCCAGGCAATTCCATCCTGGGTTTTCCATATGTACCTAAGCATGGATTGCAAATAGGACCTGAATATAGGGTTGACTGGGCCAGGCCACACTTCGCCTTGATCTAGCTCCAAATTTAAACTATAATTAAAATATAATTAAATTTAAATTAAATTCTATATTATTATATGTAAAAACTATTTAAACTAATTAAATATTACATTAACCAAAAGATGGGTCTATGGTTCCATCGGGGTACCTTATAGCTGCCCGCATGTTGTTTTTAGGCTACGTCACGGGTGGAAGTTTAATGATTGAGAACGTAGAGGATCTCGGTACAACGGTATTGTGTTTTTTATCTTTATTCTTTCAGCTATTAGTAATAATGGATGCATTTTAAATTTCAAAATGCTAAATGATGATAATTTTTCTGATTCGAAAGATAGTATCCTTTATACTCTTAGGTACAAAGATCTTGATCTGGCACTTCGTGTGGATGAACCACACATATTTTCATGAATTCAAGTATGCCACAACAAGTTCAGGCATATGAGAAATGGGAGCGATTTAATCATTTGAGTTTAATACTCATCAAGTCTCGAGTACCTAAAAGTATTAGAGAAACAATCCCTTAATGTGATAAGGTCAAGAATTTTATGAAGGGCATTGAAGAATAATTTGAAAGTTCTAATAAAACTTTGGCCAGTATCCTAATGAAAAAATTTACATGCATGAGGTTTGATAGTTCCAAAAGTATACATGAGCATATCATGAAAATGAAAGATATTGCTGCTTCACTCAAATCTTTAGAAGTTGAGATTTCTAACTTTTTTTAGTCTATTTTATTTTGAATTCTCTACCTACAAAATATAGCCCTTTCAAAATCTCTTACAATACACGTAAAGAAAAATGGTCTGTTAATAAACTTTTGACCATGTGTGTTCAAGAGAAAATAAGACTGAAATTAGAGAAGCAAGATATAAAGCATGAAAGTATCAATTTTGCCACTCATGATAAAGATAAAAAGAAAAAAGATGCTCCTAAAGAAAAGAAGGATGCTGCAGTGCCAATGAAGCATCATGACAATAAAGATGCATGCTTCTTTTGCAAGAAAAAAGAACACATGAAGAAGAATTGCATAAAGTATAAGAAATGGCTTGAAAAAAAAGGTACTTTCATATCTCTTGTGTATCATGAATCCTTTTATATTGATGTTCCTAATAATACTTGGTGGATTGATTCTGATACTATAATTCATATTGCCAATACCATGCAGGACTTTCTCAATCTAAGGGTTCCAAAGGAAAGTGAACAAAGTATCTACTCAGATAATCGAATACGTTCACATGTAGAGGCTGTGAAAATCTTTAGATTAGTTTTGAGTTCTGATTTTATTTTAGACCTTAAAAATATTTTTTATATTTTTAATTTTTTTAGAAATTTAATTTCTATTTTCAAATTGACAAGCACTGGTTTTAGTTTTTATTTTGAGAACTCTATAGTTAATCTTTTTTAGAATAAAAAGATTATTGAAACTGATTTTTTGATGGATGGTTTATATAAATTAGAATTGAATTTAAATTATGAAAGTAATCATTCATCTATGCATGGTGATAATATTGACATCAAGAGGAATATTATTAAAGAGAACTCTTCAAATTTATGGTACAAAAGGTTAGCTCATATATCTTTAGAGAGAATAAAGAGGTTAGTAAATGATGACATTTTAAAAGATATTGATTTTACTGACTTTGGTACTTATTTGATTGCATAAAGAAAAAGCAAACTAACAAGTCCTCTAAAGATGCCAAAAGACGTTTTGATGTTCTGAAAATCATACACATCGATATTTATGAACCATTTTCTACTTTCTATTTTAATGGTCAGAGATATTTTATCTCATTTGTTGATACAAAATCTGATCGTCGTCGAAATTAGCTGGAGTGGAGGTGGATGAGGTCGCCGTCAGGGACCTGCAAAATAAAGTCCCATCCAGAGTCGGTGGGGGTGGCTCCGATAGGACCCTCCGATGATTAAGTCAGCTTTGGTCAATAGATATGGAGTGCTCTGGAATGAGTTCGGCAGAGTTTAAAGGAGAAGAAGAGAGCTTAAAGCTTAGAGATTAAAGATCAAAGTTCAGCATATCTGGAGGGTCCTTTTTATATAGGTGGAGATTGATTGATAGTGATGACCATATCGTCCGATCGTGGTTTGCTCGGAACTGCATGGAGTTCGGTACGGAGAGAAAGGAGTCGTCAGACGGATAGTGATAGCCATACTAATGGATTGTGGACCGCACGGAGCTGGCTACGGAGGGAGTGGTATCGCCAGTGGCCATGTCGTCCGATCGCATTGTGGTAGACTGATGGTGATAGTTCGTCCGAATTTAATAGTCGTGGTCCTGAGAAAGCATGCATTGATCGATGGACTTCGGTATGCATCAATTTCAGGAGAGCTCGGACT
>QRFJ01000067.1:2382973-2473250 GCA_006176705.1 Cocos nucifera | reverse complement strand
AGCTCTGATCGTTCATAAATATCGATGGTATTGATTTCAGAACATCAAAACGTCTTTTGGCATCTTTAGAGGACTTGTTAAGTTTGCTTTTCTTTATGCAAAAATCAAATAAGTACCAAAGTCAGTAAAAATCAATTATCTTTAAATGTCATCATTTACTAACCTCTTTATTCTCTCTAAAAGATATATGAGCTAAACCTTTTGTACCATAAATTTGAAGAGTTCTCTTTAATAATATTCCTCTTGTGTCAATATTATCACCATGCATAGATGAATGATTACTTTCATAATTTTAAATTCAATTCTAATTTATATAAACCATCCATCAAAAAATCAGTTTCAATAATCTTTTTATTCTAAAAAAAGATTAACTATAGAGTTCTCAAAATAAAAACTAAAAACCAGTGCTTGTCAATTTGAAAATAGAAATTAAATTTCTAAAAAAATTAAAATATAAAAAAATATTTTTAAGGTCTAAAATAAAATCAGAACTCAAAAACTAATCTAAAGTTTCACGCCTTCTACATGTGAAGTGATTCGATTATCTGAGTAGATTACTTGTTCACTTTCCTTTGGAACCCTTAGATTGAGAAAGTCCTGCATGGGATGGCAATATGAATTATAGTATCAGAATCAATCCACCAAGTATTATTGGAACATCAATATAAAAGGATTCATGATACACAAGAGATATGAAAGTACCTTTTTTTTTCAAGCCATTTCTTATACTTTATGCAATTCTCTTCATGTGTTCTTTTTTCTTGCAAAAGAAGGCTGCATCTTTATTTCTGATGTTCAGATTGGCACTGCAGCATCCTTCTTTTCTTTAGGAGCATCTTTTTTCTTTTTATCTTTATCATGAGTGGCAAAATTGATACTTTCATGCTTTATATCTTGCTTCTCTAATTTCAGTCTTATTTTCTCTTGAACACACATGGTCAAAAGTTTATTAACAGACCATTTTTCTTTACGTGTATTGTAAGAGATTTTGAAAGGGCTATATTTTGTAGGTAGAGAATTCAAAATAAAATAGACTAAAAAAAGTTAGAAATCTCAACTTCTAAAGATTTGAGTGAAGCAGCAATATCTTTCATTTTCATGATATGCTCATGTATACTTTTGGAACTATCAAACCTCATGCATGTAAATTTTTTCATTAGGATACTGGCCAAAGTTTTATTAGAACTTTCAAATTATTCTTCAATGCCCTTCATAAAATTCTTGACCTTATCACATTAAGGGATTGTTTCTCTAATACTTTTAGGTACTCGAGACTTGATGAGTATTAAACTCAAATGATTAAATCGCTCCCATTTCTCATATGCCTGAACTTGTTGTGGCATACTTGAATTCATGAAAATATGTGTGGTTCATCCACACGAAGTGCCAGATCAAGATCTTTGTACCTAAGAGTATAAAGGATACTATCTTTCGAATCAGAAAAATTATCATCATTTAGCATTGAAATAAAAGTAGCATCATTAATATATACAGTAGGATTAGCTGCAATAATAAAAAAACATAGAAAATTTTAGTGCTATGAAGCTAAACCATAATCTAAAATAATTAATTTCAGTAATAAATTTTAACTTTTCTATGGGCAAAGGCGCATCATGCATAGAATTTATTAATACTTGATTAATAAGACCAACAACATAAATATTAAAAATAATAAATTTTCATGCATGTGGGTCTAGAAAAAATCTATCATTAATATTTAGATTACCATCTTATTTTAATTAAATCATAAAAAAATAATCACTCCCTGTGGGTAAAGTTCTGTATGACTTAATTACAATTTTATTCTCATACTATTATTTTTTTAATTTATATTCTTTATATGACTTTTATTATTTTCAAAATGCTATGGCTATTTTCGAAAATAATAAATCTACTAACTTTAATATGGCACTTGAATAACCTCATTAACCATATAAAATTTTATTATGATTTTTAGCACAATCATGATCAGATATTTCTAGCAAATAAATAATAATCCAATCAAAATAAATTACAAAATATAATTTAAAAGATCTTTATGCAATTAGATTTATTATGGGGACTAAAAACTAATCAATGTGTCTTTACATAATAAACTCTATCATAATTATCAAAATAATAATTTTTTTTATGAATTTTTATAAAATCAATACTTTATCAGAGACTAATTTGCAAAAATCCCTATAATACATAACTTGTATCGCTCATCAAATTTAATAGGCAAGGAATGATTGTATATATATTCCAGAAAGTTCATTGTAGTTTTAGATTGATTCTGACAAAAATTGGTTTGTTGGCTTAGGAATTTATTTGCACATTAGTTTTGAAGGATTTTTGATAGCAGGAGAAATCAGAAGTTCCTACTCCATTAATTTTATATTTTTATTGATTGATTTATTTCTATTAGGAGTCATCGTCCTCTCATTTTTCAAGATCAATTTTCATGAAAATGTTCAGAATAAAGATGAATATAAGAAGACCAAGTTATCAGAAACTCAAGTGACACGTTAGTGGCAACGGATGGAGCTAAACTTTTTGAAGCAATAGTTTTTACAACTGAGCTGCGGATGTGTGGAAAAGATTAACGTATGCAATAAAACACATAATTAATGGCTTCTCACATTATTCTTCAAGGGAACTCATTGATAAATTAGGTGGTTATCAAATTAATTCACAAAATTCCATGACTTTCCGTTCATTAATAAATAATTATGAAGAATAGCTTTTGCTCTACTTTTTATGAGGTGACGTATATTTATAATAGTTGTTGGGAATAAACTCCGCTCTCGCCGAAGTCCAATCTAATATTTTGCCTAATGCGACTAGTAATTATGGAAGAGCTTCGATTGAAATTTCTCTCTCCAGCAGCCGAATCTCGGTCGAACTCCTTTAGCAGCCGAACACCTCCAGCGACCGAACCCCTCCCAAACTTCCTCCAGCGATCGAACCCCAGCCGAACTCCTTCAAACAGCCGAACTCCTCTAGTGGTCGAACCCCTTCCGAACTCCTTCAGCGGCCGAATCCTTTTCGAACTCCTACAACGGCCGAACTCCTTATAGGATTCTCCTTCGGTCGGACTTTTCTGTCAATCGAACTCCTTCTGGACTTCTCTTTTAGTCAGATTCCTCCAGGAGCCGAACTCCTACCAGACTTCTCCTTTAGTCAAATTTCTCCATGAGCCGAACTTCTTTCGGACTTCTTTCTTAGTCGAATTCCTCTAAGAGCCGAACTCCTACCGGACTTCTCCCTCAATCGAATTTCTTTATGAGCCGAACTCCTACTGGACTTCTCCTTCAGTCGGATTTCTCTAGAAATCGAACTCCTTCCGGATTTCTTCCTCAGTCGAATTTCTTCAAGAGCCAAACTCCTTTCGGACTTCTCCTTCAGCCAAATTTCTCCAAGAGCTGAACTCCTTCCGAACTTCTTCTTCAATCGAACTCTTTTCGAACTTCTCCTTCAACCAAACTTCTCCACCAGTCGAACTCCTTCAGCCAAACTTCTCCACCAGTCGGACTCCTTCTGAACTTTTCCATCAGTTGAACTCTATCTGGATTCCTCCAGCAGATTACTTCTAGATTTCAAGTAGCAATCCTCTTGGATGATCCCCTCTAGCCATATTCTCTTTAGGAGTCTGAACTTTTTTAGAATTGACATATGTCAAAGCTCTTTATCCCTCCACATGGCCTCAAGCGGCTCAGTACTGGACGGCTATGGCTGCCACTATTAGTCTGCTACAGGCAGCACCCCTCTTCGTAACAATCCCCATGCGGTCCCAAGTGGCCAGCTATCGGACGGTTACGACTGTTATTATCAGTTTGCTATGGGTGGCACCCCTTTTCGTAATAAATGCTATGCGATCTCGAGCGACCAGCTATCTGACGGCTATGGCTATCACTATCAGTTTTCTTCAGGCTCCATCTATAAAATGGATCCTCTAGATACATTTTCTCTAAGCTTTCTTCATCTTTCCAAAACTCTGCTCAGTTCTTTCCTGAGCACGCCATTCCTGTTGGCTGGAAGAGCTAACTTGATCATCGGAGGATCCTACCGGAGCCATCACCAACTTTTGATAGGACTTTATTTTGCAGATCACCAATGACAACCTCTTCTTCCTCAACTCTAGCTCGATCCAACGTCGACCATATTCTGCACCAACAGGATTGACGCTAGAGGAAGGGCCCTCTGTTCCTGAGGTAATCTTATTCTCAAAGGAGTGCTCAACCAATCCTATGGATCTTCTTCTTTAAGGTCCATCTCCATCCTCTTCCTCGATTCCAAGAAATGCCTCCAAAGAAGGCGATTATCTGAAGATCTACCACTTCTACCATCAGATCTGAGTCAGACCCATTCATTCCTGGTCCAGTGTCGGCGCTTCAACCTTCTTCTCTACCGACAGCCATGGTAGATCTAGAGCAGTTTAACCTGTTAATGCAGTGGATTCAGAGCCTCATCGAAATGGTGCAGGCCATATGGCAGCCCCCGATGGTAATTCCACCATGAAATCCGCCATTGGGATGTCAAGAACTGGTCCTAAGAAAGAGCACTTGGGCTAGCATACCCATCGCCGGATCCTTGTTTGGATCATGATTCTTCTTCAGAAGAGACCTTCTCCATCTATAGTTGGAAGCCTTTCATGATCTACGATTGAGATGACGTTCTTGATCAGAAACTACGGAAGATGGACCGACGAATTGAGAAACTCTACTACGTCATCCCGGCTCGCCATGACGATGTCTGCACCAATCCTCCTTTTTCTTTTCGAATTATGCAAGAGCCTATTCCATCAAACTTCAAGCTTTTCTAATTTGAAAGCTATGATGGAACCTCTGATCCGATCGATCATCTGAAGATCTTTCGGATCATGATGCTGCTCCATGGCGCACCAGACACCATCTTATGTCGAGTTTTTTCATCTACTTTAAAGGAAGCAGTAAGAAATTGATACTTGACGTTGAAGCCGGGTACGATCTTCTTCTTTGATCAGATAAGCCATCAATTTGCAGTTTACTTTATCAGCAGCCGACGTCCATACTGAGGTTTGGATTTTCTGATGAATATCAAGCAAAAGAAGGAAAAATCGATTCGGACTTATGTTATCCGATTTAATATTGCTAAATTGGAAGTTCGGAACCTAGACCAGTCTGTTGCAATGGCCGCACTCAAGGACGGCCTTTAGAAGAATAATTTATTATTCTCTCTGGAGAATAAGTACTCCAGAAACTTTATCGATCTGCTAGCTCGGGCTGAAGGATATGCCCAAGCGGAAGAAGCCTTTAGGTTGAAGGATGAGAAAGCCACAGAAAAGCGACGAACGGGCGAGTCCAATAGATCCGCTGCTGATAGAGGGCCGAATGAAATTCGATCGTGCTCACGGACTTCCTCCAAGCGCAAGCGAGCCCGAACTCCTCCTCGAGCTTGTAATCAAAGAAGTCCTGATAGAAGGGCACGAAGTTCTCCTCTCAGAAGGTTTCATAACTATGCCCCCTTAATGCTCCTAAAAATCAAGTTCTGATAGAAATTAAGAATCAACTACCAAGATCAGAAGAATTACAATCTTCTCCAAACAAGCGCAATCGAAGCAAGTACTATTTGTATCATCATGATCACAGCCACGATACTGAAGAATGCATTCAGCTTCATGACGAGATCGAGGAGCTCATCAAGAGAGGTCGGTTGAATCGATTCCTCAGATGTCGGTCTGAAATAAGAGAAGATCAGCCAAGGATGCTGCCGCAGCTAGAACCACCAATGAGGAAGGAACAACAAGAAGATCGATCGCCTCCTGACATCATCAACACTATCTCTGAGGAGCTTAGTACTTCGATGAGCCGCCATCTTTCAACCTCGAAGCCAGGGGAGGCTTGCCTTAAATTAGAAAGCCTGCATGAAATAGAGAAGGTCGTCTGGTCCAAAACTTATCGATTGAAGGAGCTCGGAGGAACAACGCTCTCACGATCTTAAAACTCATAAAGTTTGAAAATGTACCGCCAGTAATTTTTTTCAATAAAACTTTTCCATTTCAATAATATTATTTTTTGGTGCAAAAACTATGTAACGATAGAAAAGAAAGAATCAAAAGTGGTCATGTTAGGAATAGGAGAAGAACCTTATCCTAACATGGGTAAGTCAAAGATCTTCAATTATTTAAGATAAGGTGAGAGAAGAGGTCCTGACAACGGTCCTAATATGCTCCTACAGTCCGAGTAGAAATATGAGGAGAACCTCATTCTAACGTGAGCAAAGTCGAAGACCTCGTTCATTTTAGATGAGGTGAGAAGAGAGGCCCCGACAATAACCTTAATATACCCCTACCACCTGTTAGGAATGGGAGGAGAATTTCATTCTAACATATATAAAAGTTAGAACCTCATAGGCCAAAGACGTGGAGAAGGAAGAAGCTTGGTGGAGAATCCTAACACGTATTTTTCCACGACAATCTGACTATGTTAAATGCGAAAGATAGAACCTTATTCTGATTTGCAAGAGAGGTCCTAGTTTGACGTCCACAATAGGTCCGACATTTACAATGAGCTCGGCGTCCGCAACAAGCGCGGGAACCTAGGACCGAAACTCTTCTCCGAGCTTCAACCTCAATAGGAGATAAGATCTCCTTCAATCTCAGTTGGAGATAAGATCTCCCCCGAGCTCCAATCCTTCAACAGGAGATAAGATCTCCTTCAATCTCGGTTGGAGATAAGATTTCTCTCAAGCTTCAATGTCAACCTCAACAGGAGATAAGATCTTCTTCAATCTTGGCTGGAGATAAGATCTCTCCCGAGCTCCAACCCTTCAATAGGAGATAAGATCTTCTTTAACCTCGACTAGAGATAAGATCTCTTCCGAGCTTCAACTTTAACTTCAACAAGAGATAAGATCTTCTTCAACCTCGGCTGAGATAAGATCTTCTCCGAGCTTCAACTTCAATGTTAATAGGAGATAAGATCTTCTTCAACCTCGACTGAAGATAAGATCTCTTTCGAGCTTCAACGTCAATCTTAACAGGAGATAAGATCTCCTTCAACCTCGCTGGAGATAAGATCTCCTCCGAGCTCCAATCCTTCAATATGAGATAAGATCTCCTTCAATCTCGAATAGAGATAAGATCTTTTCCAAGCTTTAACTTCAATATCAATAGGAGATAAGATCTCCTTTAACCTCGGCTGAAGATAAGATGTGTCCCAAGCTTCAATGTCAACCTCAATAGAAGATAAGATCTCCTTCAACTTCGATTGGAGATAAAGATCTTCTCCGAGCTCCAACCCTTCAATAGGAGATAAGATCTCCTTCAACCTTGACTGGAGATAAGATCTTTCCTGAGCTTCAACTTCAATTTCAACAGAAAATAAGATCTCCTTCAACCTCGACTGGAGATAAGATCTCTTCCGAGCTTCAACATCAACCTCAATAGGAGATAAGATCTCCTTCAACCTCGATTAAAGATAAGATCTTTTCCGAGCTCCAACGTCAATCTCAACAGGAGATAAGATCTTCTTCAACCTCGACTAAAGATAAGATCTCTCCCAAGGTTCAACATTAACCTCAACAAGAGATAAGATCTTCTTCAATCCCGATAGGAGATAAGATCTCTCCTAAGCTTCAACCTCAATAGTGTAGAGTCCAAAAAAAACTTCGACAGTCATCTTTTTGTACTTTCTTCTTTCGAATTTCGAACTTGAAAGTAGGGAGACTATTGTTGGAAATAAATTCCGCTCCCACCAAATCCAGTCTGATGCTTAGCCTAATGTGATTGATAATCCTGGAAGAGCTTTGATTGAAAATTCTTCCTCCAGCAGCCGAACTCTGGTCAAACTTCTTTAGCAGCCGAACTCCTCCAACGGTCGAACCCCTTCTGGACTCCTTCCAACGGTCGAACCCCAGTCGAACTCTTTCAAGCAGCCGAATTCCTCCAGTGGTCGAACCCCTTTCGAACTCCTCCAGCGGTCGAATCCTTTTCAAACTCCTACAGCGGCCAAACTCTTCCCAGACTTCTCCTTCGGTCGGACTTCTTCGTTAGTCGGACTCCTTCGGACTTCTCCTTCGATCGGATTCCTTCAGGAGCCAAACTCCTACCAAACTTCTTCTTCAGTCAGATTCCTTCAGGAGCCAAACTTCTATCAGACTTCTCCTTCAGTCAAATTTCTCCAACAGTCAAACTCTTTCTGAACTTCTCCTTCAGTCAAATTCTCTCAGGAGTCGAACTCCCTCTGGACTTTTTCTTCAATCAAATTCCTCCAGGAGCCCAACTCCTTCCGAACTTCTTCCTCAATCGAATTCCTTCAGGAGCCCAACTCCTTCTGGACTTCTCCCTCAGTCGGATTTCTCCAAAAGTCCAACTCCTTTTGGACCTCTCCTTCAATTGGATTTCTCCAAGAGTCGAACTTCTATCGAACTTCTCCTTCAGTCGGATTCCTTCAGGAGCCGAACTCCTACTAGACTTCTCCTTCAGTCGAATTTTTTCAAGAGCCAAACTTCCTCCGGACTTTTTTCTCAGTCGAATTCCTTCAGGAGTCGAACTCCTTCTACACTTCTCCTTCAGCCAAACTTCTGCACCAGTCGAACTTCTTCTAGACTTCTCCATCAATCGAGCTTCTCCATCAGTCGGACTCCTTCTGGACTTCTCCATCAGTTGAACTCTATCCGAATTTCTTCAGCGGATTACTTCTAAATTTCAAGTAGCATTCCTCCTGAATGATCTCCTCTAGCCATATTTTCTTTAGGAGTCCAAACTTTTCTGAAATTGATATACGTCAAAGCTCTTTACCCCTCCACGTGGCCCCGAGCGGCTCAGTATTAGACGACTACGGCTGTCACTATCAGTCTACTACAGACGACGCTCCTCTCCATAATAAATCTCATGCGGTCCCAAGCGATCAGCTACTGGACGGTTATGGCTGTCACTATCAGTTTGCTACGGATGATGTTTCTCTCCATAATAAATCCTACGTGGCTCCGAGCGATCAGCTACCTGACAGCTATGGCTGTCACTATCAGTCTGCTCCAAGCTCCATCTATAAAAGAAACTCTCCAGATACATTTTTTCTAAGCTCTTTTCTTCTTTCCAAAACTCTATTGAGTTCTTTTCTGAGCACTCCATTCTATTGACTGAAAAAGCTGACTTGATCGTCGGAGGATCCTATCGGAGCCACCACCACTGACTCTAGATGAGATTTTATTTTGCAGATCACCGACAGCGACTTCTTCTTCCTCAACTCCAGCTCGATCTGGTGTCGATCAAATTTTATACCAACAATAGTTAATAATGTTATTGATTGGATTGCAACTTATGTGGTTAATCATACATAAACTATTTTATGGATTATATTATCAATCATTTCTTTTTTTTTTCATATTTTATTTTTTGATTCATACGGATATATTTTATCTAGATTGGTATAAATAAAGTCTGACTTAATTTATCATAAAAAAAAGCCTTAATTTTTTGGTAACTTTAATTAAGATCTTAATGAAGCAGCAAAGTCAGACCTGAAAAGTTTTCATTACAAAACAATATTATGTTCATTATATTTAGTTATTTCACACACTATAGCAGCCAACTTTATATGTGTTGAAAGATTATCTACTAATTAATATGAATTATAAAATTATAATAAATAATCATATATAAAAAAAATAGGACACTATGACTTATATAGTTCAGTCTTTGACCTACCTCCATGACAAAGATGAAGAATGATTTCACTATATCAAAAAATATAAAGTACAAAAAGTATGTGGTGACTTAAATAACAAAAAATAACCCCTCAAATAACAAAAGACATGATTACTATATATATATATATATATATATATATATATATATATATATATATATATATATATATATATATATATATATATATATATATATATATATATATATAGCTATTAAATTCTAAAATAAAGAAAAAAGATCAAAACACTCAAACAGATTAACTGATGTCCAAAATGGGTCAGATTCATATCATTGGTTAGATTAAATTTAAGTCACACTTAATAAATCTCCATTTTGACTTAAATCCCATCAAGCTATAGTATAAAATAATGAACTCCTCTTCATTTTCTTAAAAAATGCCCCAAGGGCCTAACTCAGCATCTTAAAATATGAATTAAGTTTCAGACACCATTTTCTTTAACTCTCTCATGTTCAATGGAGCTCTCACGTCTTCCATAGAAATAGTATCCTGATCATATAGCATATTATTAATAAAATGCTTAAATAAGAGAGGTAATGAACACGATAGAATAAGAACTTAATCCTTATAATCATCAATTTTGACATCAATATTTTTTAAATTCAGAATAATTTTATTGAAATCATCAAGATGGTCTTTAAGGGGCATATATTCCTTCATTCGAAGGGTGTAGAGTCATTGTTTTAGATAGAGCCAATTTGTTAGAGACTTAATTATATAAATGCTCTCCAACCAAGTCACAATATTGCAATAGGTTACTTGATTGCAACCTTCTATAGAACCTCATCTGTCAGAGATAACTGAATTGCACTATATACATACTCTAAGAGATCATCCATTTCCACTTTTTATAACTTTGTTGATAACCTTTAGCGCCTTTGGCAATCTCTATTGAACCAATGTGACTCACATCTTCATATACTAAAGACTGAAATAGTTTTTCTTATTAAATTTTTTGATCTTAAATTTTGCACTCATCATGAAGAACAAAAGTTAAAATCAATAGATAATCAAATTCTAAAATAGATCTAACGATCAAACGTAACAAATTTAAATCCCAAGCTTAAATGCCAATTTATTATAAGATACTTATTAATTAATGTAAAATCTAAAATTATAATAAATAATCATACATAAAAAAAAATAGAACACGCTGATTTATGTAGTTTGACTTTTAGCATTAATGAAGATGGAGAGAGATTTTATTATATTAAAAAAATAAAATATAAAAAATATATAGTAGTTTAAATAATAAAAATATTTTTTTAAATAATAAAAAATATAATTACTATATATATAATCATCAAATTTTAAAATATAAAAATAAAATATCCAAACCGATCATCATGAAGCCAAAAATGCATCGAATTCGTATCATAGATCGCATCAAATTCAAACCACGTGCGATCATACGCATCAAATGCCATACAGTACGGTGCACTACGTGTTTGGTCAATAATAATTCTGGACACAAAGGTGGCCCCATGATCGTCATATACCAGGATGTGAATGGCCGAGAAACCACCGGTTCACGCGGCGGCTGTTGATATTTTAATCATAAAAAACAACAGTACTCCGCGTCTTAACACGCGTTAATTCGAAGAATGGATGGATGAAATGGGCATCTAGACGGGGAAGCACCAATGAGGTTGCTTGCACGCACAGACATAATAGATTATGGCCCAAATTAGTCGCCCCGCACGTCAAACCGCAGCCCCTACTCTCCTCCCACCCCACCCATCACCATTTCCCCCTAACTTGCTTCGAGTAGTATAAGTACGTATGACATTCTTAATCTCAAGCAAACACCATTGTACCCGTGCAAGTGTCACCTAACCTCAGAAACCTACCACTCTCTCAACCTATGAATCGCAAGCTTTACCAAGCATCACTAACCGGAGACGTCCCCAGCCTCCTCGAGCTTGCTTGATAGAACAAGCACATTCTCGAGCAAAGAATCATTTCATCATTCAACATCCCATTGGTATAGAATTTGGTTGATGCTAGATCGAGCTGAAGTCGAGAAAGACGAGGTCGCCATCGGTGAGCTGCAAAATAAAGTCCCATCCAAAGTTGGTGGTGGTGACTTCGATAGGATCCTCCGACGGTCAAGTTAGTTCTTCTGGTCCATAAAAATGGAGTGCTCAGAGAGGAGTTCGACAGAGTTTTGAGAAAGAAAAGAAAGCTTAAAGAAAATATATCTGGAGGATTCCTTTTTATAGACGGAGCTTGTCGTAACTATCTTGATAAATGACCATCATAACCATTCTGATAAATATCCATCGTAATCGTCCTGATAAATGCCAATCATAATTGTCTTGATAAATGACAATCATAATTATCATGATAAATGATAATTATAACTGTTCAGTAGTGGGATTGCCTATAGGAATTCGTTTGAAGGAACAGTCTGGAAGAAGTTTGGCTTCTATAAAAGTCCGACTGGAGGAGAAGTCCGAAAGGAGTTCGGCTACCGTAGAAGCCTAACTGCTGGAGAAGTCCGGAAGGAGTTTAGCTCCCGTAGAAGCCCGACTAAAGAAGGAATCTGGAAAGAGTTTGGCTCCCGTAGAAGCCCAACTGGAGGAGGAGTCCGGAAGAAGTTCGGCTCCCATAGAAGTTCGATTGCTGAAGAAATTTAGAAGTTCGGCCACTATGAAAGTTCGACTGGAGCTCGATCGTTGTGGAGTTCGATTGAGTTTGGAGTCCAGCTGGAGGAGTTCGACCATTGGACGAGTTCGACCGCTGGAGGAGATCGGGTGGGGCTCGACCGTTGGAGTGAGAATTTTTGATCGAAGCTCTTTCATGATTACCAACTGCATTAGACTAAGCACCACTTCGACGGAAGCAAAATTTATCTCCAACAATAGTCCCCCACTCTCGAGTTCGAAGTTTGAAGGAAGGGAGTACCAAAAAAGCGACTGTCAAAGTCTTTTTTCGGGCTCTACACTCATTGAGGTTGAAGTGCGGGGGAGATCTTATCTTCAGTTGAGGTTGAAGGAGATCTTATCTTTTGTTGACATTGAAGTTGAGGCTCGGGCATAATAGAGCCGTTGTTGGGGCCTCTCCTCCCACCTTGTCTAAAATGAACGAGGTCTTCGACTTTGCTCACGTTAGGACGAGATTCTCCTCCTGTTCCTAATGGATTATGGGGGCACATAAGGACCGTTGTCAGGGCCTCTTCCTTCATCTCATCTAAAATGATCGAGATCTTCGACTTTGCTCGCGTTAGGATGAGGTTCTCCTCCTATTTTGATGGACTGTGGGGGCACATAAGGGCCATTGTCAGAGCCTCTCTCTCCATCTCGTCTAAAATAAATGAGGTATTTAACTTTGCTCACGTTAGGACGAGATTCTCCTCCTGTTCCTAACGGACTGTGGAGGCATATAAGGGCCCTTGTTAGGACCTCTCCCCCATCTCATCTAAAATGAACGAGGTCTTCGACTTTGCTCACGTTAGGATGAGGTTCTCCTCTTGTTCCTAATACAGTCACTTTTAATTGCTTCTTTCCTATCATCACATAATTTTTGCACCAAGAAATAATAATGTTGAAATGAACAAGTTTTATTGCGAAAAAATTACTGATAGTACATCCTCAAATTTTTTAAGTTCCAAGATTGTGGGAGTATTGTTCCTTCGAGCTCCTTCGGATGATAAATTTTAGGCCGGACGACCTCCACCACCTCATACGGATCTTTTCAATTTGGGGCAAGCTTTTTCTGGCTCTGAGGCTAAGAGATGGTGACTCATCGAAGCATTAAGTCTCCCACTCTGAATATTTTACTTCTGACTCTGGAGTTATAGTACTGAACTACCTTTCATCTGTAGACCACCATCCAAATCTGGACTTTCTTTCTTTTTTCTTTCAGTAGATCGAGGTTGACTCTGAGATTCTGTGGGTTGTGCTGCTCATTATCGGCCACGACCCATACTGACGGAAGCTTAAGTTCGATCGGGATGACTGCCTCTATTCTAAAGGCCAAGACGAATGGTATTTCTTCAGTTGTCAGTCTTTGAATAGTTCGGTATGCCCAAAGAACATGGTAGAGCTCATCCACCCAGGCCTCTTTTGCTATGTCGAGCCTTGTCTTGATGCCTTGCAGTAGAGTCCGGTTGGTCACTTCAGCTTCTCTATTTCTCTATGGGTGAACTACCGATGTGAAGTGGTGGAAGATATTTAGGTCTTCGCAGAATTTGGCGAACCTCATCCCGACGAATTATCACCCGTTATTGGTTATGAGGATTCGGGGCAGACCGAATCGACAGACTATTGACTTTCAGATAAAGTCCTGTACCTTGACCTCGATAATTTTGGCTAGAGGTTCAGCTTCAATTCATTTAGTGAAGTAGTCGATCGCGATCAGGAGGAACTTTCATTGTCCGGATGCCATCGAAAAAGGGTCGAGTATTCCATTTTTTACTGTGCGAACGGCCAAAGTGAGCTTAGCGGAGTAAGCTCGGAGGTCGGCTGTCTTTGTACATTTGCATTCTTCTGACAACGATCACATTTTTTGATATATTCCATGGAATCATGGTATATTATCGGTCAATAGTACCCTTATCGAAGTAATTTTTGTGATAGGGATCTGGCTCCTATGTAGCTTCCATAAATTCTCTTATGCACTTTTCACAACGCAAAATCAACCTCTGAAGGTCAGAGATATCTCAGCAGCAGTAGCGAATACGATCTCTTATACAACCTACCTTCGTACAAAACGTACCGGGAGGCTTGATTTCTAAGTTTTCGAGCTTCTTTCGGATCACGAGGAAGGACTCCATCCTTGAGGTAGGCAACCAACAGGTTGATCCAGCTTGGCTCGAGTTCTATCTGCAAAATGACCTACGATTCCTCTGAGCTTGGGCACTTCAGGATCTCAAAAAATACTTCTTTGGATAGTTCGGCTGGAGCTAAAGTGGCCAACTTAGAGAGGAGGTCGGCTCTTATATTTTTTGCTCTTGAAATCTATTGAATGCTGAAACAGTTGAAGGTTGGAGTCAAGTCTTTTACTTTCTCAAGATATTTCATCATACTTTTCTTTCGTACTTCATAGCTGCCACTAACTTGGTCAATCACTAATTGAGAATCGCTATAGATTTGAAGCTGATCTACTCTTAATTCTCTTATAATTTTTAATCCGACGATCAGCGCTTCATACTCGATCCCATCATTAGTCACTGAAAATTCGAAGCGCAGCACATACTCGATGACGACTTCCTCAGAGCTGACTAAGACCAACCCTACATCCAATCTAGCAAAGTTGGATGAACCATCCACGTACAGAGCCTAAAAATCTTCGAAAAGATCGGCTGTCTCTTTAGGAAGGTTCGGTTGCAATAGTAGAGTGCTGGTCTCATTTTGCTCAAGCTCGACATCATCAAAAATGGTACACTCCACTACAAAATCTGCTAATATCTAGGCTTTGATCGATGGTTAAGGTCGATAATTGATATCGAATTTCGTGAGTTTGATTACCCATTTTGTGATTCTTCCGAAAGCATCCATTCGTTGAAGGACTATCTTTATTGGTTGATTCGTGAGGACCATTATGATGTGCCCCTGAAAGTAAGGTCGGAGCCTCCAGACAGCAATTAAAAGAGAGTAAACCAATTTTTCTAGCCTAGAATATCTGATCTCTGTATTCCTTAGGATCCGGCTTATGTAGTAGATCGGCCGCTGTATCTTTGCTTCCTCCTTGACTAGGACTGCTGCCAAGGCCGTCGAGGAGACCGCTAGGTACAAGAATAATTCTTCTTTAGGTTTGAGCTTTGCCAACAGCGGGGGTGAGTCAAGGTAGTTTTTGAGCTCTTCAAATGCCTATTGGCACTCCGTCGTCCAGCAGAAATTTTTTGGTTGCTTGAAAACTTAGAAGAAAGGCATACATCGCTCGATCGATCTCGAGACGAAGCGATTTAGAGATGCCACCTTTTCAGTCAAGTGCTGAACTTTTTTGATTGTCTTTGGGATGGTCATCTCTTGAATGGCTCAGATTTTCTTGAGATTCGCTTTAATCCCGCACTTCGATACTATAAACCTTAGAAACTTTCTAGAGGTCATACCAAAGGTGCACTTGGTTGGGTTGAGTTTCATCTTATGCTTCCTGAGTGCGCTGAAAGTCTTTTCAAGATCGATGAGGTGGTCCGTAGAAGCTTGGTTTTTGACGAGCATGTCATCTACGTACACCTCCATGTTGCGGTCGATCTGCTTCTATAAGATCTTGTTGATCAGGCGCTGGTACGTTGCTCCTGTATTTTTGAGTTCAAAAGGCATAACCCTATAACAATAAAGACCACGGTCAGTAACAAAAGTAGTTTTCTCCTCATCTTTTGATGCCATCTGTATCTGATTATAACCAGAGAAGACGTTCATGAAGGTGAGGAGCTCATGGCCCGAGGTCGCATCCACCAATTGATTGATCCTAGGTAGAGGATAGCTGTCCTTTGGGTAAGCCTTATTCAGCTTTTTGAAGTCTATACACATCCTTCACTTATTGTTAGCCTTTTTGACGAGGACCACGTTTGAGACCCAGGTCGGATAGTTAACTTTTCGGATGAATTCGACTTTGAGGAGCTTGCCTATTTCATCGACGATTGCTTTCTGCCTCTCTGGGGCATGGTTGTGCATCTTCTCTTTTATCGGCCGATGCTTCGGATCAACGGCCAGCCGATGTTCTATGATCTCGGCATCAATTTTTGGTATATCTATTGGGGCCCAGGCGAAGACGTCGACGTTCTTTCTGAGGAAGAGAACGAGTTGCACCCGAACCTCGTCTCCTAAGTTGGAGCTGATCTGCACCGCGTGCTTCGCATTTCCATCATTCAAGGGTATAGAGATGAGGTCCTCCATAGGCTTGCCCTGCTCCTCAGTGAGGTTATCATGGATATCCAGCCCGTCAATAGGATAAGGATCAGACTGTTCTTTTTTATATAGGACGATTGAGTAGCAGTGCCTTACCAAAGCTTGATCTTCTCTGACCTCTCCGATCCCATGACTTATTGGAAACTTCACCTTTAAATAATAAGTCGATACCACTGTCTGAAGTGCATTTAGATCAGGTCGATCGAGAATAGCATTATAGGCGGATGGAGTCCTTATAACTAAAAAATCGATATGTGCTTTAGTCAGTTTCGAACGTTGCCCCGTAGTCACGGCCAAGGTTATTATGCCCTCCATCGGTACGGCATCGTCAGTGAAGCCTATCAACGGAGAGTTCATAGGCCCCAAGTGGTTATTGAGTAAGAACATTTTCGAGAAGGAATCATAAAACAATACGTCGATCGAATTTTCATTATCTACTAAAATACGACGTACATCGTAATCGATAATGTTTAAAAAGATTACAACCACATCGTTGTGGAAAAATTAGATCCCATGAGCATCTGCCTTAGTGAAGGTTATAGATTCTTTAGTCCCTCTTCTCTTCACCGATCCCTCAGATTCGTTGGCCTCTCCCTACTGAAGTCCCTCTAAGATCGTGTTGATGATGTCGAGAGACGGCCGATCTCCTTGTTGATCTTTTCTCCTTGGTGGCTCGGGCTGTGGTAATGCCCTCGATCGATCTTCACGTCCTTCAGACCGTTGCTGCAGGAATCGGCCTAATCTACCTCGTCTGATGAGCTCCTCGATTTCATCCTGGAGTTGGATACACTCCTTAGTGTCGTGACCATGATCTCGATGATAAAGGCAAAATTTGTTAGGATTGCGCTTGCTGGGGTGAGAGCGCATCCTTTCCGGCCTTGATAGTTGCTTTCTGATTTTCATCAGCACTTGAATTTTTGGAGCATTAAAGGGGGCGTAGTTGTGAAACTTTCATTAGGAAGAACCTCGTCGTGCTCTTCTGTCCGGGCTTTCTTGCCTTCGAGCTCGGAGAGAAGTTCGGACTCGCTTCCATTTAGAGAAAGTTTGGGAGCACTGTCGAGCTTCACTCGACTTTCTTTCTTCGACAGGTCCATTCGGCTGGTCGATTTGCCACTTACCAAAGATTTCATCATCCCTAGCCTTGAAGGCCTCTTTAGCTCGAGCGTAACCTTCAGCCCAAGCTAGCAGATCGGTAAAGTCTCTAGGGTATTTCTTCTCTAAGAAGAATAGCAAATCATTCTTCTGAAGGCCGTCCTTGAGTGCGGCCATTGTAACTGATTGGTTTAGGTTTTGGACCTCCAATGCAGCGGCATTAAATCGGATGACATAAGTCCAGATGGATTCTTCCTCTTTCTGCTTGATGTTCATCAAAAAATCTGAACTTCGGTGCGGACGTCAGCTGCTGACGAAATGAGCCATGAACTGATGGCTCATCTGATCAAAGAAAAAGATTGTACCCAACTTAAGTGCTCAGTACCAGTTCCTGGCTACTCCCTTAAGGGTGGATGGAAAAACTTGGTATAAAATAGCATCTGACACACTGTGGAGCAACATCATTATCTGAAAGGCCTCCAAGTGATCGACCGGATCGAAGGTTCCATCGTAACTCTCAAACTATGGGAGCTTGAAGTTCGATAGGATCGGCTCCTGCATGATCCTCTGAGAAAAAGAAGGATCAGTGCGTATATCATTACCATGTGAGGAGGGAGTATGACGGAGATCTTCAATTCGTCGGCTCATTTCTAAGAGCCTTTGATCCAGAAGATCTTCATGATCATTAATCTCCAGGATTTTCTGATGGAATGGGTGCGAAGCTTCTCCCTGGGTTGAGTTATGGTCCGAGTATGGATCTTCCATCCTCTGCTTCTCCTTATCGAAGACCAAAGGTCGGATAGTCGAGGTCAGCCGTTCCTAGATTGGATCACGGGGCTCCGGAGAAGCTTGCTCCGATCGAACTGGTACTGGGGTCTATCGATGTATGATCTGCATGGCATCCGCGAGACCACGAATCTGCTGAACCAGCAGGTTGAACTGCTCCACATCCACCATGGCTACAGGTGGTGCTTGAGTCATCAGAGCTGGAATGATTGTATCTGAATGGGATCTGACTGCAAAGGTCGTTAATCATCGAATCGAAGCTTTCTTAGGAGGCATTTTTTTATGAAAAAAACTATAGAGAGAAAGAAGAGAGATTGCTACTGAGCACTCCTTTAAGATCAAGAAAATCTCAAGAACAGAGGGTCCTTTCTCTAGCGCCAATTCTATGGGTGTAGAATTTGATTGACGCCGGATTGAGCTGGAGTCGAGGAAGATGAGGTCACCATCGGTGACCTGCAAAATAAAATCCCATCCGAAGTTGGTGGTGGTGACTCTGGTAGGATCCTCTGATGGTCAAGTTAGTTCTTCTGGCTAATAGAAATGGACTGCTCAGAGAGGAGTTCGACAGAGTTTCGAAAAGAAAAAGAAAGTTTAGAGAAAATATATCTAGAGGATCCCTTTTTATAGACAGAACTTGTTGTAACTATCTTGATAAATGACCATCGTAACCATTTTGATAAATGCCCATCATAATCATCTTGATAAATTTCAATCATAATTATCTTGATAAATAACAATCATAATTATCATGATAAATGATAATTATAATCATTCAGTAGTGGGATCGTCTGTTGGAATTCGTCTGAAGGAATAGTCTAGAAGAGTTCGACTTTCGTAAAAGCCCGATTGGAGGAGTTCAAAAGAAGTTCGGCTCCCGTAGAAGTCTGATTGTTGGAGGAGTACAGAAGAAGTTCAACTTTCATAGAAGTTCGACTGCTGGAGGAGTTCGGAAGGAGTTTGGCTCCCATAGAAGCTCGACTGAAGAAAAATTCAAAAAATGTTCGGCTCCCGTAGAAGCCCGACTGAAGAAAAAATTTGAAAGAAGTTCGGCTTTCGTAGAAGTCCGACTGCTGGAGTAGTCTGAAAGAAGTTCGGCTCCCATAGAAGTCCGACTGGAGGAGGAGTCCGGAAGGAGTTCGGCTCCCATAGAAGTCTGATTGAAGGAGGAATCTGAAAGTTCGGCTGCTATAGAAGTTTGGCTGGGGCTCGACCATTGTGGAGTTTGATTGAGTTCGGAGTCCAGCTGGAGGAGTTCAGCTATTGAACGAGTTCGACCGTTGGAGGAGATTGGGTGGGGTTTGGCCATTAGGATGAGAATTTTCGATCGAAGCTCTTTCGTGATTACTAGCTGCATTAGGCTAAGCACCACTTCGATGGAAGTGGGATTTATCCCCAACAACCTCGTTGCACCTTGCCTCAAGGTTGGGCCACATCGGGTTGGTCTCGGAGCTTATAAGACTACGGCCCGAGTTGGTCATGTCGGAGAACGCCAAGTTAAAGACACTGCTGCATGACGCCAGTCATGAGGGCCACCTCGAGGTATGCAAGGCCTTGTTGGATGCCGACCAAACGGTTGCTTATGGGCTTGACTGCAACCATTGGAGCGCGCTCTTTGCTGCCTGCAGACGCGGCCACTTTCCCATGGCCAAGTTCCTCTTGGACGTGCCATGGTTGCTGGCCTCCAAGGAGGATGGCTCGACCACTTCTTTGCATGTTGCAGCAATGGATGGCCACATAGGTAAATATTAATGCCATATACGGCTTTTACTTATCATGGGTTGATTGCAACTTTATTACATGCTTGAATGGTGTGACAGAGATTGTTTGAGAAATATTAAGAGTTAGGTCGGATTTTGTATGGAAGATAGATGGGCAAGTGTGCTATCTGTTGCTCCTGGATCTTCCAGCTTGAGGTCGGCCGACGAGGATGAAGTAGCTCGACCACTGAGGAATATAATATTAGATATATGTGCCCTAGAAGTCAGAATTGGCTGACACTTGTAATATACTTCTAGAAATAAAATTATAATTTTGACTAATATCAATAAAATCGATTATTTTCTATCATATATGTGTATTTAGTATCTGTGATACATCCTTTGAGTTAATGGTAATGATAATTCATATTTTCAAGAATTGAAAATTTAAGATATGAATAATCATTATTAACTCATAAAATACTTTCGATCATAGGATCATCACGAGGATGGTGATTGATCCGAAAGATTAGTGTACAATCGCTTCTCTTTAGTAGATGAGTCTTGAGTCTACAATGTGGAGATACTGGAGCGAGAGTACAGGTACTCGTTAGTAAACGAGGGCACTGAGCGTGACCATCTCGAGTAGTCATTAGGAAGCCTACCTTCTCATCAATGACTGACTCGATGCTGCAGTAGTGTGTCTAGTTCTTTGACCTGAGGTGCATCGATAGTTCACCTTGAGGATGTTATAGTTTGACTACACCATTACTCGGTCTTCTAGCCATTCAAAATTTTGAGGTGTATGTTGGCTATAGCATGTTCATTGCAGGAACTGGATAGCATCAAGATGGAATCTATCTACCTCGATGATAGAGGAGCAGCCCTATGATGATCATAAGAATCAAGTCCAGAAGCCCATGGCCATGGCAGAGTGAAATAATAGGGAGTTTCTATTTAGCCTTTCACATCATATGACAGAAACTAGGGTTTGACGAGTTCATCTTAATCCTAATCTGATCGGAGCTCAAGATAGAAAAACTTAATCACACAGATAGCTGCACCAAGAGGTTCGCATTCAGCTCTGATGGGTTACCATCATATACTGCTAGGTGTCACTGATGGATTTTGGGAGCAATTAGAATGATTTAGATGATCGATCATTCTAATTGTTCGAATTAGAAGAGTTCTAATCCATCGAAAGGAGTTTCGATGATGTCGATAATAGAGATCATGACATATCCCATTATCATACAGAACTGAACCTAATTGGATCACACAAATAAGGGTTTGAATCTGGTGATCATCAATTGAACTGATCCAATTTAATTGATCTGAATGAGATTCAATTAGGTTCAAGGAAATCGTGCTAGCACTCGATTGAACCTAACGTTCTTCTTTTGCTATCATAAATAGTTGTTCTGACTGAGCCAAAGAAGTTTATGCTCGATCAGAGACTTTCATTTGGTCTAATTAGAGCTTGTCCAAGTCAAAAAAGGTTGTCTTATTTTGTAAGATATTACTTACCATTTTTGGTCACCTGCCATTTCTCATCCTTTGACTTTGGTCAAAAGTTGACCTTTGACTGATCAAATATTGACCATAGATACTTTGACTTCTGTCCACATGTTACGCACCTATTGAAGGGCTGGTGGGGGCTTGTCCTCCTACCAGAACCTGACAAGGAGGAGGGCACACGCCACCCTTGGCGTGTGCCCAAGTTGGAGGCGCCAAGGAGTCTCTGTTGGATAGGGACTCCATCTCCTTTTTGGATTTCAATTAGAGTTCTCCTAAGAACCAACTTTGACTGATCTTAGGCACCATCTAAGGAGGAATCCAGGGGACTCTATTCTCACTAATCAGATTTAGATCTGATTTCATAAAGGATTGTGATTGATTGGGAAGAAGAGGAGTTGGATCACAGATAGTCTATAAATAAGACCCTGCGCCCAACTCAAATAGTATTGAAAAGGCATTACAATTCCCAATGCCCAAGGCCTCCTCTCCTCTTCTCCTCCATGACAAACCATCCTCTCCCTCTCCTCTCCATGCCCAAAGGTGTTTGGGTCCTTGTTTGATGCAATCCAGACAAGAGAAAGATGACTGAAAGCTAGAAGACTGCGCTGCTGCATAGGACAACTATTGATTTTCAAAAGAAGTTTTGAAGATCCTCCAGATCAGATCCAGATCTAATTTTTGAAAATATGATAGAAAAGAAGAGAATCTTCAGATCCAACCCGAGTGGATATCGGTAGAGGCCAAGTACTTGCGTGGCTAGATTCAGAACCTTCCGCTGCTTATAGGATCATCAACGGGTAATAGGATTACCCACTTTAAGGTAAATTAAATCTAATTTAATTTATATAAATTTATTTTAATTATTAAAATAATAAAAATTAGATCTAAAATATTTTAGATCTGATCTAGATCAAAGAAATTTTTTTTTAAAATATATCTCTTGATCTGATCAGATCTGAACGAACCTGATCCAAAAAATCAAGATTTTCCTTCAACTAGTATCAAAGTCAAGATTCTAAAAATATTTAAATCTAATTTTAAATTTATTTTAATTAGAAAATAAATGATTTTAGATCTCACATGAGATGTGATTAGATCTAAAATCAGAAAAAATTAAAATTAAATGATTTGGATCTAAGATTAGAAAATATGCATGACTAGTTCTAAAATAGAATAGTTCTATAGAATAGTCTTGCATATTTTTAATTTAATTTAATTAAATTATATTTTAAATTTATTTATTTACTATTTTTTGATATTATAATGATTATAATAATATCTAAAAAATAGTAAATAAAAATTATTTAATTTTAAATATCATATGAGATATGATTGATGCATGTCTAGATTAGTTGTAGAATAGTTCCACATAATTATCTAGATTAAAATTTATTTTGATTAGATCAATTTAAATCTAATTTTTTAGATTATTATGAGATAATTTAGATATAAAAATATGCATGATTCGATACATGAGATGTATGCAAAATATGCCATGATTAGATCTATTTTGTATATGAGATATATGATATATATCTAAAATTATTTTAAGTATTGTATATTTCTGATTAAGGCGTTCCTTTTGGCCATCCGATCATAAGAACGAAGAAAGATTTAAAAGCCCTCTCCTCCCATTCGATAGGATATTCTTATGATGTGTAGGGGTGCTGCGCGTTCGTCCTTAATCAAAAATCTAAAATTTACTTTCTGTAAAATCCTAGATCCTGAAATCCTAAGATTTATTGTACATATTTTATTTTTAAACTCTACTTAATTAAAAATTAAGATTATAAAATATTAATTAGGTCTAAAATTGAGAATTTCAGATTTAAGACATATTCATAATACTGGGTTTAGACTTGGGTAGCTCAATTAGGTCTAAGCGGTTGATCAAACCGAATCAAGAGTTGGTTAGATGGGATCAACAATGCTTAAATAGACCAGCCTAATAGGATTAAGTCTAGGTCAAGATCGAGTCACGATCAAGCAAGACCTAATTAAGCTCAGAGGTTAGAGTCTGGATTGTAGGCAAACCCAATTGGTTCTGACTTAACAATTTGGTGTCTAAAGTAAGTTTGGCATATATGATCGACTGATTTTTAATTAGAAGCTACTCGATCTGAATGCATTCTTGTACGAGTTAATGGCATATTTCTTCCACCGGTCTTACTTACCTGACCATATCTGTTGATACAGTTCTGATCTAAGGTGGTCAATAATCCGAGCTAACCCATGCCACTAGGTTAGTCATAATTGTTATGACTATGACAAGTCTAGTTTAAAGAGATCTGAATTAATTCTTTCTAAGAAAAGATTAAGTCTGAGGTCTTCCACCATTGTAGATGTGCGGACCCTTTTCGGGGTTTATTGTTCTCGGTTGGATACAGTGGCTCAGTTATATCGGAAAGATGCAACCATGTCTATTAGGCATTAGATGCTATGGGTTGGAGGATGAGTTGGGCTTAATAATTCGGATACGGTGAGAAACTCAATTAGAAATTCAGTCTGTGTAAATGATGGGTCTGATTTAACTGAGTGGATCAATATTTCGAACATGGTGAGATTCATGAATTAGAGATTAAGTTTGGGTGCACCATGATTAGAGAATCATTGAACAAAAGTTGTTCACTCATTGGCTAACCCATCATCAATAACTGTTAGGTAAGATGATGAGTCAGTTGGTGAGACCGCACCATCCACTAGAAATCATTAATCGTGGAGATTTTTGCATCTCTACAGAGGGAGTATGGGGATCCAAAAAAATAGTGGGAGCTAATTTATTTAAAAATAAAATTTTTAAATAAATTGATCAAGTCATAATTACAGTATCTAACTAAAATCTTTGACTCTCTATAGAAAAATATCTGCATCCAACCCATTAGCACGTATCCTGGACACACACAGACTGACCAGACCCAATTATAAAGATTAGCTCAGAAACTATAAAATAGTTTTGGATTCCAAAAAGTTAATCCATATATTAGACTAGGACCCTCCCATCTTACCAGTCCATCCATTTATTGAATAGAGAGCGCCTCTAAAAAAATGGATAGATGAAGATAATAAGGCCAGATATTACATGTTGGGCTTGATGTCTGATGAGCTCCAGCGCCAACATGAAGATATCGGGACTGCTCGCCAAATATTGGCTCACCTACAGGAGATATTTGGTGAACAGAGTCGCACAGCCAAATATCAAGTCACAAAATGACTTTTTAAGGCTAAGATGCGTGATGGACAGTCAGTCCAAGATCACTGCCTGATGATGATCAAGGATTTAGAAGAGCTTGAGATGCTCGGTGTGAAGTTAGACTTGGATCTGCAGAATGATTTATTCTGCAATCCTTGACTGATGCATATGAGTAATTCATCATGAATTACCACATGCATAAACTTCAAAATTCCTTGGTCGAATTAATGAACATGCTAATCACCACTGAGCTTTCTCTGAAAGGTTCTAAAAGCTCATTTCTTGCTATGGAATGGACTTCTTTCAAAAGAAAGTCTTATGAAAAGAAAAAGAAGTCTGCGAAAAAATAGAAGATGGAAGGAGCAAAGAAGAAGAAGGCAGAGCTGAAGAAGAAGATCGATGTCAAAGAAAAATATTTCCATTGCAACAGCGATGGCCATTGGAAGTGGAACTGCCCTACTTATCTGGCTACTCTGAAGAACAAGAAGGAAGGTCCTTCTAGAGGTATGCTCGTTATTGAGTCTAACCTTATGGTTTCTTCTGCATCCAGTTGGATGCTTGACTCTGGTTCTAGTGCTCATCTGTGCACTTTCATGCAGGGTCTTGAGGATAGCAGAAGGCTGAGGGATGGAGATATGATCCTATGCATCGGTAATGGAGCAAGAGTTGCTGTAGTAGCCATAGGAATATATCCTCTTTGATTACCATCTGATTTAGACTTAGTTTTGAAAGACTATTATTATGTGCCTGCAGCTAGTAGGAATTTGATTTCTGTTTCATGCTTAGCACTAGAAGGCTATGTGATTACCTTCTTTAAGGACCATTGTAATATTCTTTATGAAAAAAATAAAATTACAAATGGTTTTCTTATTAACGATCTTTATCAGCTACATATTGATGTACCTATTCTAACTATCGAGCAAAATGTGAATGCCAAACGACCTAGAGATAGTCCAAACGATAGGTATCTATGGCACCTAAGATTAGGTCATATAGCAGAAGATAGGATCAACAAATTGAAGAAAAATGGGCTATTGAGTCCATTGACTTCTGAGTCATATCCAACTTATGAATCTTGTCTTCAAGGCAAAATGACTAAACCTCCTTTTATTGGATATGGGGAAAGGGCCATAGATCTTCTTGCCCTAGTACATACTGATGTGTGCGGCCCATTTGATGTACCGACTAGAGGTAATTTTATCTACTTCATTCTCTTTATCGATGATCTATCTAGGTATGGGTACGTATATCTTATGAGACATAAGTCTGAAGCTTTTGAAAAGTTCAAAGAATTCAGACATGAAGTAGAAAAATAAACTAAAAAATTCATTAAGGTTCTTCGATTAGATCGAGAAGGTGAATACCTTAGTCAAAAATTTCTAGACTATCTAAAAAAAATGGCATTGTCTCTTAATGGACTCCATCAGGAACATCTCAACTCAACGAGATTTCAAAATGGAGAAATCGGACTCTATTGGATATTGTCCGATCCAAGATGAGCTTCACAGACTTTTCTAATTTTCTTTGGAGACACTCATTGTTAACTTCAATCTATCTACTGAATAGGGTTCTCTCTAGGACCGTTCCTACCATACCGTATGAGATATGGCATGGTAAGAAATCAAGTTCTGAGTATATCAGAATTTGGGATGTCGCGTCATATTCAAAAGAACACAGCGGACACAGTTAGAGTTTAGATCCTTCAACTCGATTTCAATGGATATCCGTAAAGTGTCTTAGGATACTATTTCCTACCATTCCTAGAAACCATATTGATTATGAGTCGACACATCTCTTTCTGAAAATAGTTTCTTCAAGTAGCAACATTGGAAAGTAGGATCAAGCTGTGAGAAAGCTTCACAGTTTACACAAGTAAGATCACATTGAAACCAAATCCAGTGAGCCATAAGAACAACCTCCCTCCACCTCAGAGATCAGAAAGAGTTTCCGTCCCCCTGAAGTACTTAGGTATTATTTCAGAGAAAAGTAGAGAAAATATTCCTCGCTAGGATATGGTGCTTCATGTATGTCCCAAAAACCTAAATGAGACGATATCAGATCATCGACTCCTGAGAAATGACTAGAGGCAATGCAGTCAGCAAATTTGACTCGATGTACTCAACAAAAGTTCCTGGACTTGGAATACGATCCACAGAAGGATTAGTGCTATGGGTGAAATGGATCTCTCAAGAGAAGATTGGTTGCAGATAGACATTGTGTGAGACATTTTCAGGCTAACTGTGGCAAAAAGGGTTATAGTCAACGGCGGAAGGCATTGAATTCAGGATTATCTTTTCTCCAGTGGGCTTACTAAATCATCCACCACATTGCTTTTTCCGTTGCAAGCCTATTTCGGTATGAAATATGCAAATGGGACGTAAAAATGCATTCTTGAATGGATATCTTGAGAGATATTCTATATGGACAGTCGCTAGGTTTCACATCAGTGATACTTGTCACAAGGTTTGCAAGCTGTTAAAGGTCCATATATGAACTTAAGCAAGCATCTCGGAGCTGGAACATCATTTCAATGATATAATCAAAATGTTGTGGTTTCATCAAAAATGAAGGCAATCGTGTGTCTTGCAAAGGGGTCATGAGAGCGCTGTTTGTCCTTTCTCATAATTGTCGTAGATGACTTCCCTCTTGTATTGGGAATGATAATTTTCATCGTTAACGACAGTCAAATATGGTTGTCCAAGAATTCTTATGAGATTCTAGGTGAAGCATCCTTTTTCTAGGAATTAAGGGGTCTATAGGGAGTTGACGCATAGGATTCTAGGACTTTGCACAGAAGATGTACTAAAGAAGTCTAAAATGTTTGTTATGGAAAACTCAGAGGGGATTAGATCATCCTTTAGAATGGTATTCAGCTTTTTCAACGGAAGATATGCCCTACGCACACTTGAGAAAATAGAACGCATAGAGCAAGATCCCTTATTGCTTCTACATAGGGACCTCATGTATGCCTACTTGTACACGATCTGATATAGCCCATGCTGTGAGTTAGTAAGAGATCAGTCAAATTCAGATGTGCGAAGAAACACTGGACTTCTGTGATATATCCTTCAAGTTACTTAAGAAGAACAAAGGATATTGATGTTGGTCCTTTGAATAACGGAGAAACTTCAGTCCAAGGATTACACAGATTTGGCATTTTCGTTATCCAGTATAGATGTATCAAAAGTCGGACATCGAGGAGGTCTGTTTTGTGTGCAATGGGTGGTGCTTGTCAGCTGAAAAAACGTTTCAGCAAACGGTGATCGCAATATGTTATACACTTCTAGGGGCAAAATGATAATTTTGACTATTCAATAAAATGGGTTATTTTCTTACCATGTGTATTAGTGTCTGTGAACATCCTGTGAGTTATGTAATGCATAATTCATATTTTTTCAAGAGTTTGAACTTTTTAAGCACATGATATCATTATAACTTATTAAAAGCTTACGACCATAGGATCACATGAGGATGGTGATTGATTCGAAAGATTGGTGTATAATCGTTCTCTTTAGTAGATCGATCTTGCATCTACGGTGTGGAGACACTGGAGCGAGAGTACAGATCATTCGATTTAGGAACGAGCGGCATGTGAGCGTGACCATCCGAGTAGTCTAGAGAGCCTACCTTTCTCGTCAATTGCTGACTTGATGCCTGCAGTAGTGTATCTGGCTTCTTTTGATCTAGGTCACGATAGTTCACTTAAGGGTGTTATAGGTTTGAACTACATCATTACTTCGATCTTCAACCATTCGAAATTCTGAGATGTATTGGCTATAGCGATGTTCATGTGGGGAAGGAACTGGATAGGCATCAAGATGGAATCTATCTACTGGTGTAGAGGAGCAGGCCTATGATGATCATAAGAATCAAGTTCAGAAGCCCCATGGCCATGGCACGAGTGAAATAATAGAAAGAATTTCTATTTAGCTTTCAACATGGACTTGAATCGAATTTACATTGCATATGACAGAACTAGTTTGACGATTCACCTTAAACCTAATCCTGATCGAAACTTCACAAGAATAGAAGTTTAACTTAACAACACAGTAGCTGCACAAGGTTCCTATTCACTCTGATGGGTTACCATCATATACTGCCTAGGTGTCACTGGATGCATTTTGAGAACATTAGATGATTTAACGATTGATCATTTCTAATTGTTCGATCACGAAGAGTTCCTGATCCATCGAAAAGAGTTTCGATGATGATCGTAATAGAGATCATGGACATATCCCATTACCATATAGAAACTGAACCTACTGGATCACACAAATAAGGTTTGACTGGTGATTCATCAAATTGACTGATCAATTTAATTGATCTAAATAACAATTCAATTAGGTCCAAGAAATCGTACTACACTCGATTGAACCTAACGTTCTTCTTTTGCTATCATAAATAGTTATCCTTGACTGAGCCAAAAAATTTGTGCTCGATCAGAGATCTGTCATTTGATCTGACTGGAGCTTATCTAAGTCAGGAAAAGGTTGTCTTATTTTGTAAGATATTATCTGCATTTTTGGTTCCCTACATTTTTCGTCTCTTGACTTTGCGTCAAAAAGTTGACCCTTTGACTGTTAAAAATTTGCACATAGGTATATTTATAATTCTGTTCTACGTGTTACGCAACTATTACAAGGGCGGTGTTGGGGGCTGTGTCCTCCTGCAAGACCTGGCAAGAAGGAGGCGCACGCCAAAGGGCACGCCACCTGGCGTGCGCCCAATTGGAGGCCGCCAGGAGGTCCCATGTAGTTGGACAGAAACTCCAATTGCTTTTTGGATTTCAATTAGAGTTCTCTAAGAACCAACTTGATGATCTAGGCGCCATCTAGGAGGAATCCAGGGGACTCTATTTCCACCAATCAGATTTAGATCTGATTTCACAAAGGGTTGTAATTGGGTGGGAAGAAGAGGAGTTGGATCACAGACAATATATAAATAAGACCCTGCACCCAACTCAAATAGTATTGAAAAGGCATTACAATTCCCAACGCCCAAGGCCTCCTCTCCTCTCCTCCTCCACGCCAAACCATCCTCTCCCTCTCCTCTCCACACCCAAAGGTGTTTGGGTCCTTAGTTGGTGCAATCTAGATGAGAGAAAGGCGATTGAAAGCCGCATAGGACAACTGCTGATCTTCAAAAGAAATTTTGAAGATCCTCCTAATCATATCCAGATCTAATTTTTTGAAACGTGATAGAGAAGAAGAGGATCTTCAGATCTAGTCCGAGTGAATACCGATACATGCAAGACACTTGCATGGCTAGATCCATAACCTTCCGCTGCTTATAGGATCATCAACGGATAATAAGATTATCCACTTCAAGATAAATTAAATTAGATTTAATTTATCTAAATTTATTTTAATTATTAAAATAATAAAAATTAAATCTAAAATATTTTAGATCTGATCTGGATCAAAGAGAAAAAAATTAAAAATATATCTCTTGATCTGATCAGATCTGAACGAACCTGATCCAAAAAATCAGAATTTTTTTTAACATATGAGGTCGAGGATGAGCTTTGCTGGAGGTTCATCCATTCACCTGCAATAAAGTCTCCACCGGAATATTCTCCGGTGAAGACCCTCTGACGCTCAAGTTAGGAGATTAAAGAACAATGAGAAAAGAAAGCATCGAATTGAATGACGTACCTGAAGGATCCCAAAGCCTCTTTATTTATAGGGGAGGAGTTAGCACCGTATCCATTTCGGACTCTAACGACTTTTTGAGTTTGTCATCCTGGATTGATTCGGAAGATTTTTTCTTTTTGGATGATGGGATTATGAAAAAATCTTTTTTTATCCGAGTTTTTTGATTCATAGAGGATGCAGCTTCAGCAGAGATGATTGTAGGTCGGTCATTGATGAGCTATGAGCCTCTTCATGTAGCTCGATGGCCGACCTGAGTTCGATGAGGATGGGATATGAAGGCTTACCTCATTTTACCAGGAGGCGATCTTCAGTAGGTCGGCTAGAATTATAGGTCGGCTTAAGATGACCTACAGTTAATCATGATCAAAATATCACGTTGCTCCACTGAGACGATCCATTGGGATAGGTTGGCGGTCCATCCTAAATTGGTCAAGGCCATACTAGCTCCGCTTTACAACAGTTTGCCCCCCACTTACGAGGTTGATCTACCTCTGAGCGACTGATGTAAGTATCTTATCGAAGTCGAGGCTGATTTTCAAATTATGCCCGCTTTGCTGTGTCAAAGGTCGGTAATATGACAAGATTGGGAGAAGCCCATCAACCACGAAATCTAATCGTTCGTTACTTTGCTTCAGTTTTATCCATCCCGTCCAATGGGTATTTGACACTTAGCGAAGATCTAAAAGAGGTGGATGAAACGATAGTAGATCGGAGCCGTTCATGCCTCTTATAAATAGGATCTGTATTACTCTTTTGACTGCTACTGTTGCTTAAAGGGTGGACTCTAGTACTTTGCATGAAGAATAGCTCAAACTCAGTCGAGCTATTATCGATCCTGCCCTAACTTCTCTTATTCGGCTTTCTCATCCTTTAGATCAGTCTCCTTCGTACTCATAAGACAATCTAGTTTGTCCGGATCTTCTTGGAGCTCAGATAACCCTTCTAGCGAGGACCATGATTTTGGGGTAGTCGGTTCTCTGGGCAAATCCGAGGAACGTAAAGTTTCAGACTATGGTCCTTTTAGAATAGATTTCATCCTCATCTCGGAGGACCTGAAAGTCATCAGGATGAGGTATCATATCTCTGGTGATTTCAGGTTAGAGGCTACTGGTCCTGAGGAGCGTATAGCTCTTTCTCAGTCTGGATGAGTCGGTATTTACGAGAAATCGCTAAAGACCGATCTTAGGTTATCTTTTCATTTTTTCATTGTCGAGCTTCTAAACCTGTATAAAATTAGCTTTTGTTGTTTGGCACCAAACTCCTGACGATTAATTTTAGGCTTCTTCATCCACTGCCTCCTCCTCGGGATCGAGCCTACTTTCCATCTTCTCCGAGCCTGCTTCAATTTAAAAGAGCATCCGACGGAGGTCGGATGATGGTATGCTTCTCCTCGTAGAGGATACCATCTTTTTCGAGGCACTCCTTCCTCAGTGTATAACCGAAAGGAATGCTTCTTTTTTGTGTCGGCCGAACAACCATGGGGCTTTAGCACATCATGGGGGTGGCCTCATAGGTCGGCTGTCAGACCTCCATCACTATCCAAAGTTGAGGAGGAGGTCTTGAGTCAAATCTTTAGTCTTACTCCTCTCCCGCTGTCCAGATTCCTTACCGAGGAGAACTTATTTAAGGTCGGACTGATTTCAACTGATTCGAGGAGTAAGTATTTTTATGCGATTTTATTTGGGTTATCTTTTCTTTTCTTGTCATCGTCATTGATCGAATCTTGTATTCTCTTGTTCAGCGATGAATCTATTCGACCTCGAAACCCTTCATCGGATGGCGAAGAAGAGGAAGACCAGCACGACCGTGGCTCCTAAATGCGCTCGGACGGAGGCCATCCTGACGTAGCCCACGGTAGGAGGTTCCTCAAGAGTGGCTAATTTTTTGAGGAAGGAAAAGGCGTCGGTGAAGGATGTGACGCCACTTCGGTCCGTAGTTCCAGGAGAGACCGTCCCCCGACCTTCCGCATCCTCTTTCAAAAGAAGCTCGGGTGGGCCGAAGATCTCCATTCGGATGTCTGATCGTGGATCCAATATTCTGGGAAGTGTCTCTTCGATGGAAGTTCCCTTGAATATCGAGGATAAAAGGAAGGGCATTGGCAACTACCGTGTTGTCTGTTTCTTGCTGAATTCGATCATTTTACCAGTCGACGTCCAAACCTTCGAGGAGGTCGGGGGCGCCTTCCGCATCCAGGACTCCTACGATTCTCTCCTTTGGATACGTGTTGGCTTTTTACCAACCTTCATTTCAGCTCTTACGTTCGCTCCTCGGCTCAGCTCTCTCTTTTTCTTCTTCTTCTTCTCTTTTTTTTTTGTTTATAACTCGTCCATCATGTGGACCATTTTGCCGAGGTTATTAGAGAGGTTCGGTGCCTCTCTAAGAAAGCTGAGAAGAAAGCCGCTCATGCCAATCGATGGATGGATGATGCTCAGTTATCTCGGTTAAAGGTCGAGGATGAGATCAGGTCCCTCAGAGAGAGGGTGAAGCTGCTGGAGTCCGAGCTGACCAAGGCTGAAGCTCAGGTGCTGGGAGAGAGGGAGGCTGAGAAGGCACGAGCAGAGGCCGTTAGGGTAGAGCCGGTCTAGACCTTCCATGCCTCGGAGAAATTCTGCAACATCAAGGTGGATTTCGCATCGCTCTCTTACCTGCAAGGGAACATAGATCTAAAAGAGAAGATCCGGAGGATCTTCCTCGATCTGAACTTGGACCTCTTGGAGTCGGATGATGAGGAGACCGAGGGAGCTGAGGATCAGAAGATTTAGATGGAAGATGTCTTCAGTCTCATGCGCGATGATCTAATTACCGAGGATGCAGTGTTGGTACCACCCCCAGCTATTATCGTCCTTCCTAACCAAGCGGTGGTCGGCGAATCTGGAGCTCCGGACGAAGCTTAATGTATCATTTCGATCGGGCATGTCTGATTTTTTTTTCTTTCTTCTTTTTAGGTCGGCCTTTTTTGTTTGCCCCTGATCTTTATCGAGGTTTTTGTATGGACCGACCATCACTTATAAACATTGAACTTTAATACAAAGCTTCTTTTTCTTTTGTTGTTGAGTTCGTATGCGCCAACCATCACTTGTAAATATTAAACTTTAATACAAAGCTTTTTTTTCTTTTGTTGTTGAGTTCGTACGTTCTTCGTCAGATTTTCTTTTTTTTTAAGACGTAGGTTAGCGTAGACCTTAGACGGCATGACTGAGAAGTGATGAAAGATTCATGCCGACGTGTTACGATCCTTGGCCATAGCCGAGGAGTGTGTCTTCACGAACTTTATGAGTTGTTCTGTTCCTCGACCATGGTCGAGGAATGCGCGTTGACGTGCTCTGATGGAGATGCATTCTGCCCCTCGATCATGGCCAAGGAGCATTCGTTAATGAAATCTGATGGAGATGCATTTCGATACTCGACCATAGTCAAGGAGCGTGCGTTGGCAAAATTTGGTGGAGATGCATTCCGCTCGTCGATCGTGGCTGAGGAGCGTGCGTTGGCAAAATTTGATGGAGATGCATTCTGCTCGTCGATCGTGGTCGAGGAGCATGCATTGGCAAAATTTGGTGGGGATGCATTCCGCTCGTCAGCCATGGCCAAGGAGCGCGCATTGGCGATATCCGATGGAGATGCATTTCGCTCGTCGGTCATGGCTGAGGAACGCACATTGGTGATATTTGGTGGAGACGTGTTCCGTTCATCGGTCGTGGTCGAGGAGTGCGCGTTGGCAAAATTTGGTGGAGACGCATTCCATTCGACGGCCGTGGTCGAGGAGCGCATATTAGCGACATCCGATGGAGATGCGTTCCGCTCCTCGATCGTGGTCGAGGAGCGTGCGTTGGCAACATTCGATGGAGACGCATTCCGCTCCTCGGTCATGACCGAGGAGCACGCGTTGGCAAAATAAAACCTATGAAATATTATCGTTCATTATCAAATAAAAATTCAAGATGGAGATTACATACTAAGGATAATATCTCTGAAAATTATCGACATTCCAGGTCCTCGGGATCGGGGTTCCATCGTAAAGCTTCATTTGAGGAATCTTGAATCGATGTGGCAAGGGTTCATCCATAATCTTCTGAGTGAATGGAAAATCGATATTAAACCTCAAATCCTCTCCTTACCGCCTCGGCTTCCACAACGCATTCAATTATCGTTGTATCTCTTTGAGCTTTTTCTTTATGTCATCCTCATGAGTGGCTCGGTGTCTAGGAGTCTCATGGTCCAGAGAGGAGTCTTTTCTTGAAATGGATGTTGGCGAGCGCTCAGATCTTCATCGAGAAGGACTTGTGGGTTGGCTATGATGACTAGCCTCCGTCCTAGGGCTGCGGGGGCGTCGTTCTTTCGATCTTATCCAGACCAGGCCTGAATCTTCTTCAATCAGACGACACTCATCTACCTACTGTATTCCTCTTATGGTGGCTGATAATGCCTGCACCTGATGAAGTAGGATGTCATATTGTTCCTGTGAGACCGCCGACGCCGTTGGCAGGTTCTGTTGGATTGGTGGTGGAGATGTATTAACCTATCGAGCATTGTAGGTCTTTCGATCACTAGAACGTTGGGACGTATTTGATGCTCCCCTTCGGATCTTTATGATATCCAGTATCGTACTTTCTTTTCTCAAAATTAAGCCTCAAAAATAACCGAGGCCCTCCTTCTAGCGCCAACTGTTGCTCCTGGATCTTCTAGCTTGGGGTCGGTCGATGAGGATGAAGTAGCTCGGCCACCGAGGAATATGAGGCCGAGGACGAGCTTTGCTGGAGCTTCATCTGTTCACCTATAATAAAATTTCCATCGGAGTGTTCTCTGGTGAAGATCCTCCGACGCTCAAGTTAGGAGATTGGAGAACAATAAAGAAAGAAAGCATCGAATTGAATGACGCATCTAGAGGGTCTCAGAGCTCCTTTATTTATAGGGGAGGAGTTAGAGCCGTATTCATTTCGGACTCTAACGACTTTCCGAGTTTGTCGTCCTGAATTGATTCGAAAGATTTCTTCTTTTTTGGGCGACGGGATTGTGAAAGAATCTTTTTTTATCCAAGTTTTTCGATTCGTAGAGGATGCAGCTTCAGTAGAGATGGTTGTAGGTTGAGCTATGAGCCTCTTCACGTAGCTCGACGGCTGACCTGAGTTCGATGAGAATGGGGTATGAATGCTTACATCATTTTGTTAGGAGATGATCTTCGGTAAGTCGGCTAGAATTATAGGTTGGTCTAAGATGATCTACAGTTAACCGTGATCAAAATATCGTATTACTTTGCTCAGACGATCCATTTGGATAGATCGATGATCGAACCTAAATTGGCCGAGGCCATACCAGCTCTGCTCCACAATGCTATCCAATTCACCTGGCCTCGAGCAAGGGTCACTTCGAGATCATCCAAGAATTCCTACGGGTCGATTCAAAACTCTGCAGGGCAACCGACGAGCACGGCATGGCTTCCCTCCACATGGCCTTAGCAAAGGCTCTCTGGAGGTCACCCGGCTGTTCCTAAGGATGGACTCGGACCTCTGCAATGCCGTGGATGAGGACGGGAGGACTCCCCTCCATCTAGCTACCATCAAAGGTTTCGTCGCGATCCTCTACGAGATCCTCTTCACCTGCCGTGAATCCGCTCTGTTGCTAACCAAACAAGGCGAGTCGGTCCTCCACCTTGGCGTGAAGAACAACCGGCATGCTGCTTTGCGGTCCCTCATGGAGAATTTCGACATCGCGGAGCTCATCAACCTCCCCGACCGCAACGGCAACACCGTCCTCCACCTCGCCACCTTAGCCAAATTGACCACGGTATGGACATCTCGACTCATCTGTTCCCATAACAAATCAATCGAGATCTTTGCTTTGATGGTATGATGAAGGCGTTTGAAAGCTATCTCCTTGGCTGAGCCCAGACGGTGAAGTACCTGGCTGCCAGATCTGAGGTGAACGTCAACGCCGTCAACCACAGCGGCCTCACCGCCCTCGACATCATCACCACCAACAGTACCAACAGCTCCGGAGCGCTGCAGCTCGTCGCCATACTCCAAAGCGTGGGGGCCAATCGGGCTGTGGATCTCACACCAGGCTCATCGCTGGAGATGCAAAATAAAGTTGTTAGCAGACATCCGGCAAGGTCGCCGTGGAACTTGCCAAGGAAGAAGAAGCAACCGGAGTCTCCATCCCGGCGGCGCCAGCGCCAGAAGGAAAGGCGGCTGGAGCTTCAGAACGAGGGCCTGCGCAACGCCCGCAACACAATAACCATCGTTGCGGTCCTCATCGCCACTGTTGCCTTCTCGGCCGGAATAGCCCCGCCGGGTGGAGTCTACCAGGACGGACCACTGGTAGGGAAGGCCACGGCCGCGAGGTCGACGGCATTTAAAGTGTTCAAGATCAGCAACGACGTCGCGCTCTTAGCGTCGCTGGGGATCGTGACCGTGCTCGTGAGCATCATCCCCTTCCGGCGGAGGTCGATGATGAGGCTGCTGATGGTGATCCACAAGGCCATGTGGGTGGCGGTCACGTTCATAGTGGCGGCGTATGTGGCGGAGACGTGGGTGGTGGTGCCAAGGGCGAGGGGGATAACATGGCTGCTGGTGATGGTCGTGACTGTGGGTGGAGGCGGGGTAGGGTCGATGTTGGTGGGCTTAGGGGTGATGCTGGTGATGCATTGGCTGAGGAAGTGGGAGTGGAAGAGGACTTCCAAGGAGAGAGGGAGAAGTAACAGGGTGACTCCAGAGAGTAGCATCAGCCGGGTGGAGGAGCTACGCGGGATCAACACTAAGGGGAGCTCGGGGTCGAGTAACAACTCTGATTTAGAGAGCTCGGAGTGCTCCGGCTACCACACGTACTGGATGGCGGAAGTGGAAAGCTGTTGGACGCGTAGGGAAGGAGAAATTATTAGGAAGTGACATTGTCTTCGGTAGCAGTCGACGACAATGACGTTTTCCGTAGTGGTTACATAAATTGACGCATTTTAAGCGCATGTTGACGGGTCTCCCAACTGGTTAGCCAACGGCTCTTCCTTTACGCGCGCGCCTTGACTGGGGGTTTCCCTTATCCTTTCCGTCGGTGCATAAAAGATTGATATAATTATAAATAAGACATATTCTCGGCTAAGTTAGACTGCACTTTATATTTTACCACATCCAGAAGATTTTGAGATTTAGATATCCAGAAGATTTTGAGATTTAGAAATACCTTACATCTTTTTTGATATATCCAGATAGAATTATAGACTAAAATATTTTAGAGCTATAAATATAGTTATCGAATTATTGGAGTGGCCGTTTATATGAATGATAGAAATTATATTTCCGTACATTCAATACACTTTACAAATAGAGGAATTAATTTGTAGGGTGGGATATAATAAAATGAGAAATAAAAAATTTCATTAAAATTGTTTATTTGAAGTTTTTTCTCAAAAGTTAATTATAGATTTTTCTCTCTGGCTATCAGAACACCAGAACTATTATGTTTATTGTTAAACATGTTCAAGAGGTTAAGTAGAATCAGGATCTATCATTTTGATTAGATGTTGAATCGATCAATAAAAAAAATAAGCAAAAAATTACAATAGATTTTAGGAAATTAAAACTTCCACCAAAGAAAAGTAAATGAAACATCTTCATAAAAATCCTTGTGAAATCGAAAATGAAGAATTTATTATGTATAAGTCAGATCATGGATTAATAACTACATCCAAGCTATGAAAAAGTTCCAATTATTTTGAATTTTCAAACATGTCATATCTCATAATTTTTTTATAAATTTTATAATATATGATGGTAGTACTATTATCCCGAAGTCTACTACATATGATATTGGACCAAAAATTTATGGGAACTAATTAGTTTTCACCGTGTAATGGATCTAAATCGCATCCAATTTAGATGAGATCGGTTAAACTTAAACTTAAGTATAAGACTTTTTTTTTTTTTTGGTAAAGACATAAGGCATATTTTTTGATATGCCCGATGAGAATATGGATGGGATTTTTCTTCTAATATAAAATAATATTCTTGTTAAATGAATGCAGATCATGCTTACAAAAATTATACATAATTAATTAAATATTATATACAATTAAATGAATAATACATATAGTTAAATAAATACCATAAATAGTTAAATTAATATGACGCATAATTAAATGAATACTATATAGTTAAATAAATATGATACATAGTTAAATAAAAATTATATATAGTTAAATTAATATGGTATACAGTTAACTAAATATAGTACATAGTTAAATTAATACGGTATATAGTTAAATAAATACTATATAAAATTAAATAAATATTGTATATAATTAGATATATAGTTAAATGAATACTATAAATAGTTAACTAAATATAGTACATAATTAATTAAATATTATGAGAGAAAGAGACCGTGTGGGAGAGGAAGAATAAATATGAAGAATATTTTTATTTTTTATGGATTAAAAGTTATAAAAATATTTAATGATGAACCGATTATTATAAAAATAAAAAATAAATTAAGTATTTTATAAAATAAGATAAAATATTTTGTTACTATAGCATAAAAAAATGAACCGTGCGTTGAAGCTTTAGTCAACAAAGATTTAATTTTTTTGTTAGAGTGAAGTAAAAAAAAAAAAAAAAAAAAAGTTAATTATCTATATTTTTTTTTATCTAGATTCGTGCATGAGCTAATGTTGAGCAAAAAATTTTTTCAAGATAAATACGTCTCAAGCTCGAGCATTCACCAACTTTAAATGCGCTCTGAGGTTATCTACCATGGGCCTGACCGCACTAGGGTTTCCTTCCCCAGGCCGGCCCTGCAGCTGACAGCCTAGTCGGAGCCGTATACATGAAGATGGTGATGCATGTACCTACATGATTAAATAATACCCGCGTTGACATCTTGCAAGTCCGTCTTCGCCGTAGCAGCTTGGTTTCTTGCCTTATCACACTTTCCACGGAGATTAAATAATGTAGCGTTGACATTCTGGAAGTCTTGGCCTTAGCAGCTATTTTTCTTATCTTATCACTCTGTCTACGTATAAAGTATAAAGGGAGATAAAAGAAGGATCAAGTTAAAAAAAAAAAAAAATGAGGTTGAACGGTTCAACAGAAAAGCTGACACAAATAAATTATAAAGCAGCAGCTCCACATCCATCATCTTACAAACAGTGAAACCACATCAAAATCTCACAGCTTTACAACTAACTAATCACAAACCGAAACAAATTGATTCCACAACCTCACGGATGTAATCCCGGAGGACCCGTTACAGAGATTGCCTCAGAACTCGCTGCTGGCGATTGGTTCATGGGCCGAGCACATGAACGCGTAGGTGTAGACCAAGCCAGCCAGCCCACCACCAACCAGTGGGCCGACCCAGTAGATCCAGTTGTCGGTGAAGTCACCGCTAGCTACCGCAGGTCCAAAGGACCGGGCTGGGTTCATGGATCCACCCGAGAATGGGCCTGCTGCTAGGATGTTGGCACCCACGATGAAACCAATGGCGATCGGAGCTATGGTGCCAAGCGAGCCCTTCTTCGGGTCAGCAGCGGTCGCATAAACGGTGTACACAAGGGCGAAGGTGGTGATTACCTCCATCACCACTCCCTCGACGGCTCCTACTCCTGCTGCCAAACCATGGGTGGGAGTAGCCTAGAACATCAAATAGCGGAAGAAGTTAGCTCCAATAAATTTAAATTATTATTTGGGCTACGTAAGCCCACCATCATAACTTGGCCTGCTTGTTCTAATTTCACAGCAATAATGAAGCTTAAACCTTTTATTTTTCTTAGATGTAAAGATATTAGATCTATCAGAAATTCATCGAGTTCATGAACGTAATGAAGCTTAAACCAACCATTCCAGTGACCAGTTTAATGAGGAAAGCTCCCACAATAGCACCAAGCAACTGTGCAATCCAATACAAGACGCCGGTGAGAATAGTAATTTGTCCCCCAAGAGCCAATCCAAAGGTGACCGCCGGGTTGACATGTCCACCGGAGATGTTAGCGGCAATGGACACAGCCACAAAGAGTGCAAACCCATGGCAGATAGCCACCGCGACGAGTCCGGTGGGATCGAGAGCTGAGCCTGATGTCAACTTGTCTGCGGTAAAACGAATAAAGTGTGATTTCACTAATAAGTCAAAAGTCGCAGACCGCAAACGAATGCAAGAGAGATGGAGGATCGTTTAATTAACTGTAAGCTACGGCCGATCCAACCCCGGCAAAGACGAAGAGAAGGGTCGATATGAACTCGGCAAGGTAGGCCTTCAGCGAATGAACGCTGAAGGAGTCATCGCAGCGGCCAAAGGCAATCCCAGCCATTAAAGATAAGGGACGAGCTCAATGGGACTTCAGGGAGGGAGGAGAGATTGGTGAATTCCACAAACTTCTGGCAAATTGTGTGGATATTTATACACGTCCGCAGAGCTTCGGAATTCGTGTAGGCGTGCATGTGGTGTGGTGGAGTGGATGGGGGATGATGCGTAGAGATTATCCAATATCAACATGCTAGCTGTCATTAACATGCATTGATGGAAGCGTCGGGAAGCTCATCAATGATTTGTGGGTCCCACTCGACCGACCAACCATGTTGTTTGGCATGGTGGGCCCCGATCCCATGGACCGAAGGGGGAAGGATTGATCGAGCGGCGGCAGTGGAACTGTTTTCCAGCTGCAGGTATCAGTGAACAGTCCTGATTAAAGTCCAAAGTATTAGGTTATGGGCTTAATTAGAACTATTTATTTATGGGGATGAAGATTGCGTGACATCTTGGAGGCAAGTATGCCAGAGGTGGAGAGAATGAACCAAGAACCGGCGTTTCGGTTTTCTTCTTGAAACCAACCCGTTGGGTCAAGCGGTCCAGACCGGTCTGACAATTTCTTTCTTCACATTTTATTGAGCTAGAAATAATTGGTCAGCAAACTGTCACTCCATTTAGAATGCTTTGCATATTAACTGGAAGAACTGATCAAAGGAAGAGCTTTTTTCCTGGTAAGGTGTTTTAGAAGTCACACGATTAAACCACCCATTTGTGATTTAATTTGGTGGATCCGGTTCAATTCATATGGCTGGAATTTGAAAGGAGTGGAGAGAGGATGATGGGAAGATGGCATGGCCGACAGCAAAAAGCTTGGAGAGGATTAGAGGGAATCGTCCACTCATGGTTGGGCCCAGAACAGAGGGGTTAGTGAGTGTGGTTCTCGTGCTGGAATTTTTTTTATTATTATTATTTTTAACAAAAAAAATTGTCACCTAACTAATTTCTCATGGTTTTTTAAGCCAATTCTCATTATTGGTGAAAAAAATGAAGGATATCCTTTGTATCATTCCTCAAAGATGCCGAGCATCTTGTTCTATGGAAACTATAGGCAGAAGGAACTCGAAGTGGTCCAGACGTGGACACCACGATCATCAACCTGGCATGTGCGACTGTTTGTGATACTATTCTCTATCCGCAAGCTTCCATGGGAGAAAGTCCAGAATCTTTAGCAGAGAAAAAAATTGGAAACAACCAATTCTTATCTTCCATGATCGCCAACGAAAAGGTAGAACTGTAATGATCTTGTAATTTGTCCCTGAAGAGCTTTTCCATTTGGATTTCTAGGGATTCTGTTCGTACCTGTAGCGCTATTCCAGGAAAAAAAAAATCAAGGCTGCCATTTTCTTATGAAGTGGACAAGTTTGAATTAGGGACAATATATCGCTTACAACTACAGTTGTAGGGGTGCATACAACATGGCCGTGGCAGAGTTTGATTGGTTATAAAAGAATCTGAATAAAATTCCGAAAAGACCCATCAGCTCCTCCTCCTCCTCCTGATGCGATGGTTATACCAATCCACTTGCTAAATAGTGTTAGAATGGGAAGTACGCCAACCATGAGTTCGAGCACTCACAGGCTCTGCAGGGAAGCCTGGTAAGAAAAGCCTTACAGATGTCACATTGGAAAGAAAACATGAGTATGCCCTAAAGTAGTATTAATTGCAGCATGTAATTGAAAAGTTCTCGATTAATTGTTAGTATTCCTACCAAGAGCCAGGATTTAATTGCCGCTGATGGAACTATCAACTATCTGGTTTCTACAAATATGAACATATTTTTTATTTTTTTTATTATTTATTTATTTATTTTAATAAAATAAAAGAATGAGCTATTTTTAATTTATTGATAATAATATTTATATTAAAAATTAGTTGCAAAAGAATAACAACTTTCTAAAGAGGAAGAGATGGGTATAGATATAAATGTGGGATAGGAGTTAATGTGGAAAACTAAGATTTTACAGTAGGAGACAAATCTGTTTCTATACAGCAATTTTTTTTGGAAAGAGGCTCATTTCACGGTGCAAAAGCCATGCAACGTGAAGTCATAAAGATAGAACCAGAAATGCTCTTAAATAGGAGGGCGTTATAAAGTAGCTGCATCTTGAATCAGGTTGGAGCTCGCTTATGCCATGCCTATAGCCCCACTTGTCTCCTTTATGCCACTTAATAATCCAAGCATCCTGTTCAATGCTAAGTTACAATAAGAATCAACATGTGCTTCTTGTATGCTGCTATTACCGAAAAGCCTAAGAACCTTCATGACCTACTCTTCACAGCTGGATATCTAGTCTTGTATAAGAAACCAAGAACATTGAAGAATCATGGTTGATGAAGTGGCCTTAAATATGAAAATTCTACAATTCTTTTCCTTCCATAGACACTATTATAGTAGTAATAAAATACCTTAGATCGACTGATATACCCCAGAGGCACTTCAACTCAGTTTATCCTGACGAGCGCTTGTGGATCAGGATATTATTATAATATCCTTTGAACAGATAACTAATGTCGGAGGACCGATTTGACCCAATATTTATGAAAACACCCCGGTTGGCGCATATCATTTTTAAATCGCCTCGGATAAAGAAAGTCTTCCATGGATTGACCGTAATACTACTGTAATCAGGTCGTAAATAGGTTGTCACCTACTCGTCTAAAATTATCAGTGACAAATTAGGAATCCTAATTACAACATCAACCGTTATTCCATTCGAAAGATTTCCAAAAATCTCGCCACGACGAGATTAGCGGTCCGAAATCAGCGGAATGGCGTAACCATTGTGTAAAAATTTTTCTACAAATATCACGAACCTCAAGGACCCAGGTAAGCAAAAAATTCTTCTAAAAAACTTAGCTCCTACTTGTTTCTGACTTGAGCAACAGAGGATCCTCGTCGGAGACTAAATTTTCTGGTCCGAACTTTATTTTGTAGGTTCTCAAGCTTGTCTGCGTGGAGCCATTCTTTCAATTTTGAAGCCGATAATTCTCAGCAGTAATAAATTGGCGTTAGAGAAAGGGAGGGCTAAACTTTTAGCCTACCATAATTTCTGTGAAAAGCTGATCGTCCGATCTTAAAAGATCAAATCAATCCATAATAAATAACAATGGCTCCGAAAAAGACCTCGTCCTAGCTCAACGACGTTGCTAAGGCCACCACCTCACAGCAACTGGACCTGAGGGTTGATGATCACATTCAGCCCCCTATGGTGGAAGTCTCTCCATCGTCCAGTCGGCCCATGTCACCATGGACCAATTCAACTTATTCCTTCAGTAGGTCCACTCCCTGACGATTGTTGTCCAAGCAGTCCAAATGATGATCGCGCCTTCCTCAATGATGCTACAGCCAAATTTGGCTGCTCCAACTTTACCCTCAATGGTGCAATGGATGCCTCCGACGGTCCCACTCGGGCCACCGCGGCGGTGGCGATCTAGAGATCAATATCCTTTTGGCAAGTTGCACCCACACTGTCACCTCCACAAAGTCTCGAGTAGGGGCGACCCCGTTCATGATCTCTTAGCCCACAATCAGGGCACGGTTTCACTTCCAACCGTCGTTCTCCCCAGCAGTCCAAGGCCCTCATCAATCGAAACTTCATAATTGAAAGAAAGCTTTGGGAGTTCGACAAGAAACTCGAAGCTCTGAATAAGGCCTCCACTTCTCGACCTTTTGACGATCTTAATGGTGAGCCTCCATTCGATGAGAGGATCCTACGAAAATTACCACCTCCTAGATTCAAGCTGCCTCAGCTCAAGACCTACAATGAAATTTCCATCGATCATATTGAAACTTTCAAGACAGCTTTGCTCTTTCAAGGAGCATCGAATGTTACTCTCTGCTGGGCATTCTCTACCACTCTCAAGAGGGCAGTCCGATAATGGTACTCAAATCTGAAGCCTAACTCGATTCATTCTTTTGATGAGTTGAGCCAATCTATAGCGGTGCATTTTGTTAGCAGCGGCAGGTAGCAGAAGCGATCCAACTATCTATACACCATTCATCAGAGGGATGGTGAGTGAATCCACAGCTATCTAAGCCATTTCAACATGGCTATCCTAGAAGTCCGCGATCTTGATCAGTCGATCGTGATGTCCATTTTTATGACTGGATTGCAAAGAAATGACCTGAAGAGGTCATTGGTGAAGTCTTATCTAAAGGACTTCAATGGTATGCTGGAGAAGGCGAAAAAGTATACCAATGTCGAAAAAGCCTTCATCAAAGTCTCTCCTATCAATGATGATTGGACGGGGTCGAATAAAGAGCACCTTCCCTCGAAAAGGGAGTCCTACCGTCGGCACTCCCGTTCTCCACCTAGGAAGAGTAAAGATGGAAGCTCTTTCCAAAACCGTCGATCTCCTAGCCCATCAAGGTGTGATCGATAGTAGTCTCCTCCGAGGTGTTTCAATAACTATATGCCTTTGAATGCCACATGGGGAGAAGTTTTGATGCAGATCCAAGACCAACTCCCCCAACCTTCGAAGATGCAGACCGGCTTGAAACGTCGAGATGCTATGAGGTACCATTTCTATCATCGTAACTACGATCATGACACCGAAGACTGTCGCCTCCTTCACGATGCCATTGAAAGGTTAATTTGGGAAGGAAGGCTTAAACACTTCATTCATGAAAGAACCCTGCCGTGATGGCTCCAATCGAGGGCTCGCCGGCCACCTCAGCCATAGCGACAAATGCCAATGGCCGTGCAGGAGGAAGGAGACCTAGCGGTAGCGGAGGAGTGACCTCTTCGTGGAGAAATTCATATGATTACCGGAGGATCATCTGAAGTGGTAGCATCAAAGAAGCCCAGACATGATGATGGGCCTGAACAACAAATAATTTTCACCGAGCAGGATGTAGAGGGTGTACAAAAATCGTACAATGATGCTATGGTTATTTTTCTGAATGTTTCTGATTTCAATGTACACCGCATACTTGTTGATAATGAAAGCTCAATCGATATTTTATACTTTTCTACCTTTTTCTTCATGGGACTCTCTTCTAATCGGTTAATTCCATTTGATGTGTCGATCTAAGGATTTTTCGGTAGTTTCATAACACTAGAAGGAATGATCAATCTACCTATAACTATGGGCACTCCACCTCAGCAAGTGACCATACAAGTAGACTTTCTTATCATCAAACTTTCATCTTCCTATAATGCCATCCTCAGAAGATCAAGTTTGTGGAAACTAAGGGCTATCGTATCTAGTTATCATCTCCTTGTCAAATTTTCAACAGCTCACGACATGGGAAAGATTCGGAGCAACCAAACCATCGCTCGATAGTGCTTCGCCACTAAGCTCCAAACAGAGGACCCTACGAAAAACCAACCAGAGTTTTCGATAGGGTTGGATGCACGAGACGATCTCACAGAAAATCAAGTCCAACCATCCGATGACCTTCAAGATATACCACTGGAGAAGGAGAATCCCCGACGGACTATGAAAATTGGATCTTGCCTTAATCAGGTAACAAAACACCAACTGATCGATCTTTTGTAGGCAAATGCGAACCTTTTTGCTTGGTCAGTCACTGATATGCCGAGGATTGACCCATCGGTGATGGCTCATTATCTGAAGATGGACCCGACTTATCATCCAGTAAAGCAGAAGAAGCGAAGCTTCACCCCTGAATGCCAAAAGATAATTGCCGAGGAGGTAGACAAACTGATGAATGCCGATTTCATCCAAAAAGTTATATACCCGAACTGGTTGGCAAACACTATTCTAATAAAGAAAGCGAACGAAAAGTGGCGTATGTGCATTGATTTCACCAATCTAAATAAAGCCTGTCTAAAGATAGGTATCCATTATCTCGAATTGACCAACTGGTCGATGTCATTTCTAGGCATGAACTCCTCAGCTTCATGGATGCCTTCTTCGATTACAACCAAATTCGGATGGCTTCAAAAGATGAGGAGAAAATTATCTTTATTACTAATCATGGGTTCTACTGTTACAGGATGATGCCTTTCAGACTCAAAAATGCAGGGGTCACATATCAAAAGCTGATCAATAAGATCTTCAAAGGTCAGATTGGTAAGAACATGGAGGCTTATATCGATGATATGTTGGTAAAAAATCGGTCAATACCTGATCATGTGCATGACCTTTGTGAAACATTCGACACACTTCGACGATACCAAATTAAATTGAATTCCATGAAGTGTGCTTTCAGAGTCACTACCGATAAGTTCCTCGATTTCATGATTTTTCATAAAGTAATCGAAGTGAATCCAGAGAAGATTAAGACGATCCTGAAAATGTCACCCCCAAAGACTATAAAAGAGGTACAGAGCTTAACTGAAAAAATTACCTCTCTTAATCATTTTGTTTTCAGGTTAGCTGAAAGGTGCCTCCCGTTCTTCCAAACACTCAAGCGATCGGTGGATTTTCAATGGATCATAGAATGTCAGGAGGCCTTCGAGGAGCTGAAAAGATATCTCAGTTCCCCACCTCTGCTCACCAAACCATTATCAGGTGAGGAGCTTTATCTCTACCTTGCTGTATCGCCCACGACAATCAGCGTGGTCCTTATCTGAAAAGAGGGACGAGTCCAGAAGCCTATATACTACATCAGCAAGGTCCTCCACGATGTGGAGAGACAATACGTAAAGTTAAAAAAGATGATTTTCACACTAATTATTGGTGCAAAAAAATTTCGACCCTATTTTTAAGCTCATACCATAATAGTGCTCATGGACCAACCTCTGAAGTCGATACTGCATCAGCTGAATTCTTTCGGACGAATAGCAAAGTGGGTATTGGAGCTTTCAGAGTTGGATATTCACTACTGGTCAAGGCCATCCATTAAGGTCCAAATTTTGGCCGACTTTATCCTTGAATGTATAATACCGAGCAGAAAGTCCATAGAAGAAAATCCGACGACTAGACATGAAGACCCTACAAGCTAATAAAGCAATAAAGATCTAAAGCCGAATCGGAGAGATCCGAAGGAAACATGGGTCTTGCACATTAATGGCTCCTCGAACTCAACAGGATCAGAAGTTGGAATTATACTTTTTAGTCCAGATGGAGATGTGGCAGCATACGCCATTCACTTCGAATTTTCAGCTACCAATAATGAGATGGAATATGAAGCCCTGATTGATGGATTAAAAATTACTCAGCAAACTGAAGTCCAATGCTTAAAAGTGTACGATAATTCCCAGCTTATGGTGAGGTAAATAAAAGAAGAATACGAAGCTCAAGAGAAAAATATGAGAAAATACCTTTAAAAGATAAAAGATTTAACCTCATGCTTCAAATATTTTGACATTCAACAGATTCTCCGGATGCAAAACATTAAGGCGGATGCTTTATCAAAGCTCGCATCTTTGCTGCTCGTCGATCTGGAGAGAGAAACCTACTTCGAAATTCTGAAAACTTTGAATTTAGAAGAGTCCCACATAATTTAGCAAATCAATGAAGAACCCAGTTGGATGAACCCCATCATAAAATACTTGAAGACAGAAAAAATACCGTCAAATTGAAAAGAAGCTCAAAAGATTAGGAATCAAGTAGCCATGTATATATTGCTCGACAACGATCTGTACAAGCAGTCTTTCTTCTTATCGCTTCTAAGGTGTTTGCATCCTTCGGAGGCGGATTACGCTATGCGGGAGGTTCATGAAGGAATCTATAAAAATCATCTGAGAGATCGATCTTTATCTTATAAAATCCTTTGATAAGGATATTACTAACCCACAATGCAACAGGATGCTCAGAATTTCATCCAGAGATATGAACAATGTCAACACAGCGATCAGGTTCAACGTCAGCCCGCATCTCTCCTGACTCCCATTGAATCTCCTTGGTCTTTCATCCAGTGGAGATTGGATATTTTAGGCCTATTTTCTTGAGCTTCTGGCCAGCAAAAATTTTTACTTATGGCTATTGACTACTTTACCAAGTGGGTAGAAGCCGAGCCCTTGGCTCAGATCATAGAGACGAAGGTCCAAAATTTTATTTGAAAGTCAATCATTTGCTGTTATGGACTTCTGAAAGTATTGATTTCAGACAATGGGAGACAATTCAGTGATTTTTGACTAAAAGACTTCAGTGAAGATCATGAGATAGAGCAGCGCTTTACTTTAGTAGGCCATCCACAAGCGAACGGAGAAGTGAAAGTGACCAACAGAATTCTCCTTCAAAATCTCAAAGCTAGATTAGACCAAACTAGAGGGTCATGGGCAGAAGAACTCTACCACATTCTGTAGGCCTATCGAATCACTTAAAAGCTCCCGACAAGCAAAATGCCCTTTAATTTGGCATTTGGCACTGAGACCGTTATACCAATAGAATTCGAACTCCCCTCCATCAGAGTCAAAGAATATGATGAGGACACTAATCCAATCTGGCTCAGAGCTAGTCTTGATCTGATCGAGAAAATCAGAGAATGAACAGCGGTGAGGATGGCTGCATATCGACAAAAGATCGTCAGATATTATAACTTTCGTGTCAAGATAAAAAAATTCTGAGCTGGTGACCTTATCCTTTGGAGAGCAGAAGTATCCAAGCCAACTGTGTGAGGAAAGCTTTCACCCAATTGGAAAGGGCCCTATTAGATCGATGAAGTTGTGCGACTAGAAACTTATCGACTAAAATAACTCAATGGGACACTTCTTTCTAGACCATGGAATTTAGCTAATCTTCGAATGTACTATCAATAAAATGAATAAATGAATAACTTTCCAAGTTCAACTATTTTTCTTGTCAGACGAATATTTATGCGGCTATCGAACTGAAAAAGAAAGTTGGATTAAATTTTTTTGTTCAGGATACTCAGCAAAATTTTTTTTATTCGAGATAGTTAACAGCGAGTTTCTCAGATCGGAATAGCTTTGGATTAAATCTTTTTGTTCGAAATACTTAACAGTGAGTTTCTCAGATCGAAATCACTTCAGATAAATTTTTTTTATTTGGGATACTTAACAGCGAGTTTCTTAAATCGAAATCATTTTGGATAAAATTTTTTTATTTGAAATATCTAATAGCGAGTTTCTCAAATCTGAACCGCTTCGGATTAAATCCCTTTGTCCAAAATACTCAACAAAATTTTTTTTGTTCGAGATACTTAACAGCGAGTTCCTTAGATCGAAACTACTTTAGATAAATTTTTTTTATTTGAAATACTTAGCAGCGAGTTTCTCAGATCGAAATCACTTCGAATAAAATTTTTTTGTTCGAAATACCTAACAGCGAGTTCCTCATATCAGAACCGCTTTGGATTAAATTCTTTTGTTCGGGATACTCAGCAAAAATCTCTTTATTCAGGATATTTAAAAATGAGTTCCTCAAATCAGAATCACTTTGGATTAATTTTTTTTGTTCGGGATATTTAACAAAAATCCTTTTGTTCGAGATACTTAACAGAAATTTTTTTATTTGGAATACTTAACAACAAGTTTCTTATATCGAAACCATTTCGGATTAAATTCCTTTATTCAGGATACTCAACAAAATTTTTTTTGTTCGAGATACTTAACAGCGAGTTTCTTAGATCGAAATCACTTCGGATTAAATCTCTTTGTTCAAAATATTTAACAACGAGTTTCTCAGATCGAAATCATCTCAGACCTACTTGGTTAAAGAAACCCACATGGGTTCAAGGTCTCTTTGACTAAAATAGTTAACAATATAGATAGAATAGAAATAAAGTACAATGTGAAGGAAACAAAAGCATTTTATTTCATAAAGAAATAATTTTTATAAGAGCAATAATCCAATTACTTTTATAAATAACAATAGTGAACAACTCGGATGGAATTACAAAAGCATAACTCCAATGCAAAGACATGATCAAAATGCCTGACGAAGCTGAGACCATCGATATGCAGAAGAAGCTCCTCTGAAGACTTGAGGCTTTGGGATCCCATAAAGGATATCCAAGTCCGTAGAGGTGCGAGATCCAAGATGATGGACTTTCCACCGAAGCCGGAGTCAAGTATTTTTGAAGTCCATGGCTATACAATCCAGCCTCGAAATCTCTTCTAGCTACTCGAATATACGCCCTCCACGCTATGGAGGTGGCACAACCTCAAACGCCACCACCTGAGCCACCAAAAAGTAGCAACGATAGAGAATCTGACGAGACCGTGGCAGAGTTTGCTTAGAATCCAACTCCGCTCCAAACTCAGAACAAAAAATTCCTCCATCGAATACAGATGCATGATAGACAATCCGAGTAAAGCTTCTTAATATGACTTTGAAGAACTCCTTCAGTGCCCCAATCATAGTTTCTGGGAACATAATAGCCGAAGAAGCCTTTGAGCCATAAGATCTAAACTTCAAACCTCCAGATGGTGGCTCAACCCCTTCCTACTTTCCTGCAAGGGTGGCACAACCACAGGCCACTTTAAATAAGTCACAAAATCTTGCCCTCTCAAAGCTAGAGAACCATGATAAAACTCTCAGGACGAAGCGAAAGATCATCCCCTAAAGATGAAGCAGGATGATAAAAGTCTCAAGATCAAGAGCGAAAGTATCTGGATGACAAAGCCCTTGCCATAGACACCCTAAGTTGATCGAGATCAACCAACACTCCTCCGTCTCCTCGATTGGATAACTACCTCCATCGAGAGATGAAAGAACTCCATCTTCTTGTAGGAGACAGAACCAATTTGCAGACATTCCTCTGAAAGATAAAGAATGTCGCGGATGGAGCAGCTAGTGAACGGGATGTCGCTATAAATAGATGGATCTGCCATAATTATGAATGTCCGATCTTGCCGCATGCAAACCAAAAAGGTGGGCGTATCTACCGCCCCATAACTAAGCACCAGATTTTGAGTCAAATTTGCGGTTACGTCGCTTCTATAACCATGCACATTTAATGATGCAAATGGAAAATTGGACACGTCCCATTGAATACGTGCATGGAAAACAAAAAGATCAGCTCATAAGGTCATAAGCTGAGATTAGAAAGTACAAAAATAGACGAGCCAAAGGAATAACTCTTCAGATCGAAGTAAAATGGAATGAATAAAGCAAAATGAGAAAGTCGAGGAGAACAAAAAGGAGAAATTTTATTCATAACAAGGCTCTTTACAAAAGCTCCTGAAGAGCTGAAGAGAACAAAAATTTAAGGCAAGTCGTTCGGAGGAATATCCAAGAAGCTTAAATCCAACTCAAGATATTTCAAAGCTATTTTCTCACGGACAGCATGTTTTCCTTCGTCATAGGCATCCAGTGCAAAAGAGGCCTTCTCTTTCCTGGATTCATCGAACGTTCTAAAATCGTCAACCACTTTCAAGGCCTTCTCCTCAGCCACTTTCATCAAGAGTAAAGCCTCCACCTCGGACGCTTTAGTCTTGACAACTCGATCCCTCAGTTCTGCGATCTCGACCTTCAAGGCCCTATTAATATTGGCTAGGCGGACGTTCTCTTCCATAAATTTCTTCAATGCCGTCTCGACATCCAGAACTTTCTTCTCAGTCTCTTCAGCTCTGTCCGAAGTTTCTGCAACCTCTTTGGATGGCTGATCCTTTGTCTTCTGAAGGACCGTGCTTTGAATCTTAAGTTCCATCATCCTTTTAAAAAGGTCAACGACATTCTCTATGAACCCATTTAAGTAATGGGCAAACTACAAAGCCCACGAAACGTGGTAGAGTTCTTCTACCCACGATTCTCCAGTTCGGTCTAATCAAGCTTTGAGACCTTGAAGGAGAATTCTATTGGTCACTTTCACTTCTCCGTTCGCTTGTGGGTGGCCTACTAAAGTAAAGTGCTGCTCTATCCTATGATCTTCACAGAAGTCTTTTAATCGGAAACTACTAAATTATCTTTCATTGTCTGAAATCAATGCTTTCGACAGTCCATAGCGGCAAATGATTGATTTTCAAATAAAATCCTAGATCTTCGTCTCTGTGATCTGAGCTAAGGGCTCGACTTCTACCCACTTGGTAAAGTAGTCAATAGCCACGAGTAAAAATTTTTGCTAGCCAGAAGTTTGAGGAAACAAGCCTAAAATATCCAATCCCCATTGGATGAAAGACCATGGAGATTCAATGGGAGTCAGGAGAGATGCGGGCTGACGCTGAACCCAGTCATTGCGTTGACATTATTCACATCTTCGGATAAAATTTTGAGCATCCTGTTGCATTGTGGGCCAATAATAATTTTATTAAAGAATTTTGTAAGATAAGGATCAATCCCTCAGATGGTTTTCGTGGATCCCTTCATGAACCTCTCGCATAGCAAAATCGGCCTCCGAAGGCCGCAAACACCTTAGAAGTAGCAAGGAGAAAGACCGCTTGTACAGGTCATTATTGAGCAATATATACTTAGCTGCTTTATTCCTGACCTTTTGAGCTTCTTTTCAGTCTAGCGATGTTTCTTTTGTATTCAAGTATTTTATGATGGGGTCCATCCAACTGGACTCTTCATTGATTTGCTGAATTATGTGGGGCTCTTCTAAACTCGAAGTTTTTAAAACTTCGAAGTAGGTTTTTCTCTCCAGATTGATGAACAGCAAAGATGCGAGCTTTGATAAAGCATCCGCCTTAATATTTTGCATCCGAGGAACCTATTGGATGTCAAAATATTTGAAGCATGAGGTTAAATCTTTTATCTTTTGAAGATATTTCCTCATGTTTTCCTCTCGAGCTTCGTATTCTTTTTTTTATTTGTCCCACCACAAGCTAGGAATCGCCGTACACTTTCAGGCATTGGGCTCCGATGCTGAGCAATTTTTAATCTAGCAATCAGGACTTCATATTCCACCTCGTTATTGGTAGCTGAAAATTTGAAGCGGATGGCATATGCTGCCACATCCCCATCTAGACTGGAAAGGATAATTCCAACTCCTGATCTTGTTGAGTTCGAGGAGCCGTCAGTGTGCAAGACCCATGTTTCCCCTGGATCTCTTTGATTCGGCTTCGGATCTTTATTGCTTTGTGAGCTTGCAGGATCTTCATGTCCAATCATTAGATTTTTTTTGTGGGCTCTCCATCCGATATTATACATTTGAAGATAAAGTCGGCCAAAATTTGGATCTTAGTGGATGGCCTCGGTCGGTAGTGAATATCCAACTTTGAGAGCTCCAAAGCCCATTTTGCTATCCATCCAGAAGAATTCAGCTGATGCAGTATCGACTTTAAAGGCTTGTCTGTGAGCACTATCATGGTATGAGCTTGAAAATAGGGTCGGAGTTATTTTATGGCAACAATCAGCGCGAAAATCATCTTTTCTAACTTTACGTATTGGGTCTCTGCATCATGGAGGATCTTGTTGATGTAGTATATAGGCTTCTGGACTTATCCCTCTTCTCGGACAAGGACCGCACTGATTGCCGTGGGTGATACAGCAAGGTAGAGATAAAGCTCCTCATCCGACAATGGTTTGGTGAGCATAGACGGAGAACCGAGATATCTTTTCAGCTCCTCAAAGGTCTACTGGCACTCTAGGGTCCATTGAAAATCTGCCGAACGCTTGAGTGTTTGGAAGAACAGAAGGCACCTTTCAGCTGACCTAAAAATAAAATGGTTAAGAGAGGCAATTTTTCTAGTCAAGCTCTGTACCTTTTTTATAGTCTTTAGGGGTGACATTTTCAAGATCACCTTAATCTTCTCTGGATTCACTTCAATTTCTCTGCGGAAAATCATGAAATCGAGAAACTTGCCGACAGTGACTCCTATTACTGCTGAGAATCATCAACTTCAGAATTAGAGAAATGGCTCTGTGCAGACAAACTTGAGAATCTGCAAAATAAAGTTCGGATCGGAGAATTTGATCTTCGATGAGAATCCTCCGATGCTCAAGTCAGAAACAAGCAGGAGCTAATTTCTTTTGAGAGGGATTTCTTGCTTACTTGGGTCCTCGAGGTTCATGGTATTTGTGAAAAAATTTTACATGATGGTTATGCGATTCCACTGATTTTGAGCCGCTAATCTTGTCCTGGCGAGATTTCTGGGAATCTTTCGAACGGAATGACGGTTGCTGGTGTGATTAGGATTCCCAATTTATCGTCGATGATTTTGGGCGAATAGGTGACAGCCTATTTACGACCTGATTATAGTTGTATTGCGGTCAATCCATGGAAGACTTTCTTTATCTAAGGTGATTTAAAGATGATAGATACCAATCGAGGTGTTTCCATAAATATTAGGTCAGATCGGGCCTCCAGCATTAGTCATCTATTTAGAGGATATTATAATAATATTCTGATCCACAAGTGCTTGTCAGGATAAACTGAGCTGAAGTGCCTCTGTGGTATATCAGTTGATATGAGATGTTTTATTACTACCGTAGCAGGATGATTGTTGGATTTACAATGATCCATGGCTTTTTGTATAGCCTTTCCCTACTTGGCCCAGTGGGTCGGTAGACAGAGCTATAAAAGCATCACACGGGTGCACATTCATCCACCGTTTATGGCACAATATTATCTACACAACAGATGGAAGGCTTTCGCTGTAAGTCTACCATTATCACCTTCTTACAATTCTTGTTTGTTGTAATCACCAGGAAGATTGAATAATACTTTCTGATCATGACTTTCACCCAGCAAAGAACCAGGAACCAACTGCTAGCCTACACTAGCTGGTTACAACAAATGTGGACTAATTTCAACTAATTTGATTTTGCTCGAACACAGTCTATCACAGTGCATATCTCATGCCTCTAATTAACCTGTAATGTAGGTAAGCTTTCTTAAGAGCAAAGAATGGAACCCTAAATCTACTCCCATCAGGTGCAATCAGGGTGAAATTCATAAGGATCATGATTGATTCCTCCATCCACAGGAGAATATCCAAATCTTTCCCAACATGGCATGCTTAAATGCCCTAAACTAGCTCTTGCTTTATACAAAAAGTTGCAATCATTTCAAAAGATGACTTACAAGACGACAATTTTTTTTTTACGAATTATGGAATTTAATTAACTTTTCTATACTTTGGCTTTTCCAAGTAATGGTCCTTTTTTTTTGAAAATAAGTGTGATTTGGATAACATTTATCACTATGTTGCTTAATTCCATAAATTGTTTTTTTTTTTTTCTTTCCTGAAGTGAGAATGCTCTAATTAATTGGCAGGGTATGCCCCATAGAAGGTAAGCTATCAACTAGCGTATTTTGCCTAAGTTTAGCCAAGCATGCCACGACAACGAGAACTAACTTATGCCTGGTTAATATGAACTGGGGTAGGAAGAACCAACCTGCTAATTATATCAAGATAATGGAAAGGTGTATAAGAGAAGAATAATCAAAGTAATATAGTATTTAGACTTAGATAATATAGTATGGATGTATATCTCTCTCTTCTCTCTACCGAACTATATACACTAGTTGATAGAAGCTAGAAGACAGACTTATTCCGTGCACCTCATTCCCTCAAACAAATTATGTCAAATAGTTATCAATACATGACGTGTCACAAGAGTAGGTAATAAGAGCATTTGTCAATTAAACAACTTTGCTATGCATGTATCAATCAAAGGCATGCTCCTATACACTGATTGATTGATTAAAAGCCATCTGTGCTCAAATATGCTGTGCAAACATACACCAATTGTTAACAATATAGATGATTACCTATGAATCTATGCAAAAGATTAAAATAAAAAAAAATAGATGCATATCTATGTTCGCTATTGATTTACCAAGAACAGTAGCAGTGGACGCTTGGACGAACACTAGAAACCAAATTCTTCTCTACCAGCTTCCTCTCAACAGACGATTATTTGATAGAATAAGCTAGATAACTAGTCTCACGGTATTTATAGAAAGTAGAGAGAACACCTAGTCAAATAAAATAAAATCCTAACAAGCTCATCCATCATGGGCTCATATTGGGGTAAAGTCTATACTGTGCCATCCTAACCATACCAACTCAGGTGCATTTAGCCCACAACAAAAGGATGACAAATAATATTGGGCTTACATGCATGTCTATCGATTCGGATTACATAATTAGCTCATTTTTAATAAAATATAATTAATTAATTAATTAATTATATTTCATAATTAAAAAAATTTTACATTTTTTACTTGGACAATATTAATTAAGATTTTAAAATTTTTAAAATATTTTACTTTTAAAAATGAGATCCAAATATATGCTATTTTCATTGTCAGTCCTTCAATTTTTTTCAATATGCTTAGGTATAAAATAAGCAAGAAAATTTCTAATGGCTTTAACAACAAGCCATTCTGCCTTATATATTTAATATAGAATTAATGATGAGACAGCATAACATATCTGAGACTCGATATCTAGTCTCAAATTTCATATAATAGGTACATAAACAATAGATATCTCCAAGTATATTAAAATAAATATATACATAAATAAAATAATTAAATAAATATATCATTAATTTATCATGCCAACAATATGCATCAAAAGTACATGAGATATAAAAGATTTATAACAATAAAGCAATAATAAAGTATAAATATAAAGTCACTCCTACTAAATAAGTACATCAAAGAACTCAATATGTCCATATTTTCAACATGCTTTGTAAAGCAAATGGACCTCAAATCTATAGTCAGAAGATTAGCCAATATTGACTCTGTATCTATATACTCAACAGTTATGCCTTCTTTCTTTACAAAATCTCTTACTATCAGGTACTTCAATTCTAAATATTTAGATCCACTAGAGAATTTATTGTTCTTTGTGAAGAATACTATTATCATAATAAATTGTCAGTGGTCGGAACACAAAATCAACAATCCGAAGTCCCGTAATAAAATTTTTCAACCAAACAGCTTGAGTAGCAGCTCCATAATAGACAATAAATTTAGCTTGTATAGTAGAAGAAGCTGTCATGGTCTGTTTAACACTTCTTCAGAATACAGCAGTTTCAGCTAATATAAAAAATATATTCTTAGGTCAATTTCAAATCGCTAGGATATCTAGCAAGTTATAAATCTGAATGCCTTAACAACTGTTGACCATCAGTTCTTCTATACACAAGCATATAGTCCTTAGTTTTCTTTAAATATCTCATTACTCTCTTTGCTACAATTCAATGTTGAAAATCTGGATTCGATAGATATCTACCAAGAACTTCTACTATGAAGGTAATGTCAAATCTGATGCAAACATGAGCATACATCAGACTCTCTATAGCACTAGCATAAGAGATACTCTTCATCTGATCTTTCTCAAGCTCATTCTTGGGATACTAATTTTTACTAAACTTGTCACCTTTAGCAATAGGCGTATCACATGATTTATAATTATGCATATTAAATCTTTCAAGAATCCTATTAATATATGCCTTTTGTGACAAATTCAATAGATGACGTGATCTATCCAAATAAATTTCAATACTTAGGACAAAAGCTACCTCTCCAAAATCTTTCATATCAAAAGTCCTAGATAATATTTGTTTAGTCTCATTAAGCAAATCATAATCACTACTAGCAAGCAAGATATCATCAACATATAAGATAAGAAAAATAAACTTACTCCCACTAATCTTGAGATAGATACACTGATCAATCTTATTTTCTTCAAAATTAAAAGAGATTATCACCTTATCAAATTTCAAATATTATTGTCTAGATGCTTATTTCAAATTATAAATAGACTTCTTTAATCTACAGACTAAATATTCTCTCACTTTTTTGAAAATCCTCAAGTTGTTTTATATATACTTTTTCACTAAGATTATCATTCAGAAAAGCAGTTTTAACGTCCATCTGATAAAGCTTCAAGTCATAATGAGCCACTAAAGACATGATGATTCTGAAAAAATCTTTTGTGGATACTAGAGAGAAAGTTTCAGTGTAATCAATTCTTTCTCTCTGAGTAAATTTTTTAGCTATCAATCTAGTTTTGAAATGCTTAATCATTCCTTTAGAATCCTTTTTAGTCTTATATATTCATTTACATCCAATGAATTTACAATACTCAATAGGCTCAACAAGCTTCCATATTTTATTATTAATCATAGACTGCATCTCTTTCTTCATAGCATTTATCCATAAATCAGATTGAGAATAGCATCATGATATATCATTGGCTTAACTATATGTCCAATATTATAATCATTTTTTTCAAGATAGATATAAAAATCATCAAGAATGGTAGGCCTCCTCTATCGGATAGATCTCATTAATATCATCTCATCGATAGGTTGAATAGGTTGAGGATTCAGAATAGAAGCGGAAGGATTAGGTGCCTGAATATCCACTCTATCAACTGGTGTAGAAACTATATTCCCATATAATTCAGTCACAGGAATAAAGACAGTCTCAATCTAATTATTATCAACATTAACAGCTTGAAATGATTCCATATCATTATGAATTATCTCTAGAAAGCCAAAACTATGAGTTGCCTATTTTCTTTTTAGTTTTAGTCAATTTATCCCTAATATAGTCAATATAAGTCTCTATGTCCTCAAAATCTAAGGTAGACAAGATGTCATCCTTAATCAATCTATCAATTTTTTTTTTAAATATGTGTCCGAAGCGCTTGTGCCACAACATAGAGGATCTTTCTTTGATTCTAAAATATTTTACAATCACATTCTTAACAAAGAAACATAGAAATTATCATAAGATAAACATAATTTATATAATTCATCATTCAAAATGCCATAACTAATAATTTGATAATTAAATATCAAATTAACTTTTTCATCATGAAAATCAAAATCAAAACTAATCTTATTTAAAGAAGAAATAAAAATTATTTTTTTAAAAAAAAGGTACATAAAAGATATTTTTTTAAAAAAATTTAAAATTAGACTCTAAAAATAACTTGACAAGTCCTATGTATCCTATTTTAACATCAAGATCATTTTCTACTTTCAGCTTGATCTCTTTCAGACTTAATTTTCTCTTGTTTATGAATTCCTACAAAAAAATGACAACATGAGTTATGGCACCGCTCTCTATCCACCAAGAATTAATGGGGACATCAAGTATATTTGACTCATAATAAACAAGAGCTAGGGGCTTATCTTCTTATTTTTGTTTCTTTTCTAATCAAGACTTGAACTTGTAACATTGACTTCTTATAAGGTCTTTCTTTTTACAGTAAAAATATTTGACACTTTTTCTAATGGCACTTTTAGGACTTTCTATAGAATGATTTTAACTAGGGTTGTTCCCATGTCCTTTAGCATCCTGAGATTGTTTAAGAGCAGCAGATTTGTTCTTTTTCTTCTTTATAAAATCTTTGCCAGAATGAGATTTTGGTTGGAAGGAAAGAAGGGCAAACTCACTCTTTTCTTTCTTTAGTTTCTCTTCTTCAGCAACACATTTAGCGATCAACTCATTAATACTCTAGATTTTATTTAGAATATTATAGACAGTTTTGATCTAGAAGAATTTAACAGATAAGGAATTAAAGCATGAGGCACTAGAAAAGAGTTAGGCAGTTTAATTTTTAGATCCTTAAATTTGGTTTGGAGATGAACTATTTTCAGAATATATTCTCTAACACTACCAACATTATCATATCTCATGATCGTCAATTCTTTCATCAAACATCTAGACTCAGTATTTTCAGATATAAGATATCTCTATTCTATAGCATCAAACAGTTTCTTAGCACTATTGATCTCTGACAGACCATTTAGAAGATGCTTAGAAACTGACCTCTTAATAGTAATTAAGCTAAGCCTGTTAGATTTTTTTTACTTAGCAAAATAATCTTTCTGTTCTAGTGTACTCTGGTCATTAAGATCATCAGATTTATTCTCACATAATGCCAAATCAATGTCAGCAATCCCTAAAATAAATTTCATGTCTTGTTTCCATCTTATATAATTTGATCTAGTCAAGACTTCAACAATGACATTGTTATTGTTAACACCAAATGAAACTATGCAAACAAACAATAGGAATGTAAAATATTAGATAAAGGGCATTTACAAACAACATAGTCATATAACGATATAAACTATAAACAAGAGCCCAAACATTCTATCACATATTCTCCTTTGAGTAGAATATGCAATATATATAAAAGCTCTTTACACGAGATCACAAAAAAAAAATATCCTAACATTCAGAAGTCTATCCCCTTTAGGCAGACAAATCTCAAAAGTCAGAGTATCCTCGCAACATAATGGTCTACATAATTTCTAGTTAAAATACATAATAATCTCTTTCAACAAATGATTGTATGTCACAACTAGAAAATATCCCTCTAATGATGAAAAATTTTATAAACTAACATAAATAAATCACTTTGGTGATAAATATTCATGCTAATCCATAAAATGATCCATACAGAAAATTAAATGCCCAAAATGATCAAGTCCAATATGGAATACTTAACAACATGCATCCCACTAATCATAATACAATATAATATCGTATTCCATAAGCTACAGTAATATATTTATACAGTTTATAAGATATATTATGCCAAAATTCATATCAAATATTAATTTTCTAAAAAGCATTATCAAAAATAAAATTTTTAGGAAGCAAACTAAAATTTTAAAGAACTAATATAAAATAATAACCTTCAACAAGAGCTTAATTGCAAAACAGAGGTTTTATACAATAAATTATATTATAGGGACTAAAATGCAATTTTGTTGGACCAAAAATAAATTTTATAATTACAAAGATGAAATTATAATTTTATTTGAACTAAAATTTATTTTTTATATTTGCAGGAAATAAAATGTAAAAGGATATTAAAACTCCTAAAATAACTAATGAATTTGGATTTTGGGTCGAAAATCAATATCCAAACCCGAAACCTGTTAAGAGGGGGTCTTCTTCTCCTGGTTAGGTGGCAGGGAAGAGAGCCTAACCGGTGCCTCCTCTACCCCCAAATCTGGCCCGTGGCCACCATCCAAAAGCCGGCCATCATGGTTGGCCGTCGAGCCACGATCCGCCACCCATCACCAGTGGCCAGGGAGGCCGACGACGATGGGAGCAACAGGCGGTGCAAAAGGGGGCGGCGTCGGAACCGGTGCCCCTTCTTTTTTTTTTAATTTGGGTCGACAGTCGGTAGGAAGGTGACCGCCATCCTCTCTTCGGCCATGCCGGATGGTTGCCGGTGCCACTCCACCACCCATGGGAGAGGAGGAGCGCTTGGCATGGAGGAGCCGACGATCTCCTCCTTTCCTTCAACTTTCTTCCTTTTTTTTTTTGGTCGAAGCTAGGGAAGAAAAACTCAACGACCGACACCACCACCCATCGGGGTCATCGCCGAATCCCCTAATGGTGCCACCGGCCAAAAGATGGCTGCCGGTCGTGGCATGTGAGGAGAAAGAAGGTGGGCACGGTGGCGGCAACCACTGCCTTTGCCTCTCTCTTTTTTTCTGGTTGAAGAGGCTTGGGAAGAAAAAAGGCCCCGTGCTTGACGCCCTTGGTCCCGCCACGCCGACGAGAAGAAGGGCTGGTGGCCGTCGGCCTTAGTTCCACCACGCTGGTGACAAGGAGAGAAAGAAGGGATGGGATCCATCCCTCCCTTTTTTTTTTGGTATTTTTTTTTTGTGTTGTTTGTGATCGGATCCTTAGATCCTCACCGGCTCACGAGGTGATCGCCGAACCTTGATTCAATCAGAGAGAGATCCAGACAGCAAGAAAAAAAAGAGGAAAGGGCACGATCCCAGAAGATCCATCTACTCTTTTGTTTTAACAAAATTTTTGATTCTAATCTTCTACAATACTGCTCTGATACCACATGTAGATGATTACTCATGAATCTATGCAGATTAGATTACAAAAGATAAATGTATACTTGTGTTCGTCATTAATCTACCAAGAATAGTAGCAACAAGCATGACTTACCAAGAACAGTAGCAGCGAATTCTCGGACAAACATCGAGAACTATATCCTTCTTTACCAGCTTTCTTTCAACATACGGCTATTCGATGGGACAAACCAGAAAACTAATCTCATGATATTTATAGGAAGTGGAAAGAAAACCTAGCTAAATAAAATAAAATCCTAACAGATCCATCCATCATAAAATCATATTGGACCAAATTCTATACGATGCTGTTCTAACCATACTAATTCAGTATAAGATGCATCTAGCTCACAACAAAAGGACCATAAATAATATTGAACTTATATGTATGTCTATCAATCCAGATCACATAATCAATCCATTTTTAATAAAATAAAATAAAATAATTAATTAATAATAATTTATAATTAAAAAAACTCTTACAAACAATTAATATATAACTACAGTACTAATTGGTCCTTTTTTTTTTTTTTTTTTTTTTTTTTTTTTAACTGGTACCAACCAGCTATGAGATTCAAAGACAATTCCCTCCTGTTCATTCCTGTCCTTCCTGTCCTTGAAACTATTCCCAAAATATCAGCTTACATCGGGACGCCAGCATTCGAGTTCCCCCAACCCATAAAGCAAAGATTGATGTACGAATAACCTTAAAAATAGTACTGAGTTACCGTTCGGATCCCTTCACGCAGTGCGTCCAGCTCTACCGGGCAGATTGATCTCCACTTGCATCCATTCCTTTCATGGACTTTACTGGCCCTTTAGCTCACAAACCAACATAGTTGTAAACAAGTTCAGATTTCAAAGCCCACACCGCACCCTTTCCCCAAGCCTCCCTCCATGGAGTTTGCATGCCGGAAGACTTCTATAAATTTGCTTTCGCTATAACCAAACATATGACACAAAAACCTCATCAAGCAAGTCTTACACGAGATTCCTGATCTATAAAATAAGCATCAAAATTCCACATAAAATTGTCCCTTCTTTATGTTTTTGAATTTTTAACCATAACAATCCAATACTAATGAATGAATCGATAGAACCCCGGGACAGCAAACTCTTAAAAAATGCTGCAAAGAATAGACACGATGAATTGGATTATTGAACTACTTCTGCACGGTACACGCAATATTACAAACTATATGTAGTTCCACTCATGCTCGGTTATATATAAAGTTACATGTATCAAAAATATAAGAATAAATGAGGCTTGTAGCTCCAGGGCGGTCATTTTGCCATTTGTTGCGACTGAGAAACAAGGCAATCGAGTAAAGATGTACATATGAAAGAATTCACCACTCACCTTTGAATTTGGCTATGTGATAGGCCATGCAGTTGCTCAAATCCAATCTCCAACAAACACCATCTTTGTCAGAACCATGATAAAGAGCTATTCAGGAGAACAAATCATATGACATAATCCATGATGAATTGCACCTTCCAATAAACGAGTTGCGTAAGATATGCTAGCGAGGAACTCCTCTCCATCTTCTACCGCTATCAGTTATACATTTCATAGATGCTAGAGGCAGCAAATGCAGTGGAACTTGCCTGTGAGAACAAAAGTTTCACCTGATGTTCTCCTCCATCCTGCGAAGATGTTCTGAAGATATCACCAATCCTCCAACCATTCTGGGGTGTTGAGATCAGCTAGATCTTGAGATGGGGAGGAGACAGGCATGGTGATGTCTTCTGCATGATTTTCCAAGTACATATCAATACGAGAAGTAATTCCCTGTGGTACTGGAAATGTGCCATCAGCGATTGCTTTCCAGTCAAGATCACCAAACCATGTATGATTTTTGATGGAATCAGGGCCTTGGCTTCCAAGTCGTGCATTTTCATCAACTTCAAGTAACTGGTGAAATTAAGTGGACAAACTATTAAGCTTCTTAGTAAATTCAGTACAGAAAACTCATGCTACACGTGCTGCAAGATCATGCTGCGAGATAGGAGAAAACCTTGGTGATAAGGTCAACTGCTTCTAGGCTGGAGGTCTGGGGAAGAGTCAGCTGTCCTTTGGCAATCTTTCCAAATGTCTCTAGTTCTCTGTCTCTCCATGAACCAAATGGCATTTCAGCTTGGAGCATAAAATAGATCAAGACTCCCAAAGCCCACCTGATTATGCAAGGAGAGAGCATGCATCAGATGAAACAATTTCATTTCATCATTCTCTTTTTAATGTATCTGCTGTTTTCAAATGCATTCAATTTTTCGATTTAAAATATCAGATCATCACATCATTGTATCTCTCATCACATATAAAGCATGGTATATAATGTCATAATATTGGAAATATATACAATTATTTTAGTAAGATTTTACCATGGAATTGATGTTAACTAAGGCCTGGCACTCATCTTAACCAGAACCCCAAAATGTACGTGTTGTCATTGAGGTCAGGATTAGGAACATTAAGAATGTTTACATGTAGTTATTAGAGTATTTGTTTGCAAACTGATCTGGCTTTTTATTATGATAACTATTTCTAAAAAGCACTGGATGTTTACTTGAGTAGGAAATTCACCTGAGGAACCAAGAAACATCCCAGCACCAAATGTGATGATGCACTTCTTGGTGAGCGTAAAAGATATATCTCACTAAATTTTTTGGCCGACTTGAGTGACTAGATGAATATTCAAATCTTGTTTTTCAGACAAGAATCACAATCCTTTAGTTCTTGGAAGCTAATCCATGTTTCTCTCCAAATACCTTCATCACCACCAGCAGATATCACATGTGAAATTAACCCACCAAAAATCATTGAGGATGGTAAACTAGCTCTTCAACAGACCCAAGAAAAATTAATTTAACCTGAATCCCCACTAAAAATCCCCACCCAAAAATGGCTTAACGCATTCTAGAACAAAGACTTCCATTTTCAAAAGAACCCAAATATTGTTTAAGAAAATATCCTTGTGTCATCTTCCCATAAGATGCTAGTAAGATATCCCATTGCTTGCAAGTATAAATCCCAAAAGAACAGATTTTCCCAACCTTCCACCCCCTCCCCACACCCCCCTCCCCTGCACTTCCCTCCAAAAAAAAACCTTCCATGTCCTTGAATATTGAAACATTTTTTCGGATGAAATATTGAAAAAATATTCGTGGAAGTTTGTCTTATTCTACTGCTAAACTGTTGCATTGCAAATTAGCAGTCTAGTTTCGCTCTTGTTAATAGTCCAGTTTCATCAAAATAGAACTAAAAAAAAAAAAAAGTAAAATAAAAACTAAGATCCCATTGTTTTGCAATGCAATGGCACCTGTCAGGAACTTTGGATAGTGGTTGCCAAACCTCAGAACCCATATGCCCCATGGCACAGTGACAAGGTTTACTTCAGTTGTAGTAGATAACAGATCCGATTTAATAAAATGAAAGAAAGAGGACAGATGATAGCAGGATTCAGGCATAAATTTCTGAGCTAGATGTTTTACTTTACACATTCATAACCAACTCTGACCTATCCACTTATGTGATTCCATCTCTTTCAGGTTAGCACCATACAGAGCTCTTAAATGGTTTAAACGTATCAAACTAGGCAAAGAATACAGCTTGTTCAGAAGCAACTTTACCAGTCAACAGCAAATCCATGTCCTTTCCCTAGGACTATTTCTGGGGCTAAAGATTCCGCTATTCCACATACAGTGAAAGTTCTTTCACCAAGTAACTTCTTTGCAAATCTGAAGTCTACTAGCTACAGCAAATAAGCATGAGTCAGTGAAAGACATGATGTGACAATTCTCTAAAGAGAAACTAAAGAAAGTGGCTTAGCTAAAAGTACATTCAGAGGTTCACCTGCAGATGCCCTGATCGATCAAGCATCAGAACCTCTGGTGAAATACCTCTATAAAGGATAGAATTCTGATTTATAAACGACATGTCAGTAAAACTGAAAGAGAATAAAAATAATACATACACATATATATAATTCATCCAATGATAAAGGTGCCTGACCTTGTGAAGTTCTTCTAAAGCAACAACAATCGAAGCAGCACAGAATCGTGCAGAGGGTTCATCTAGGGGTGTGCGGATTATTGAAGCTAATGAACAGGCAAGGCAATAGTTGAGCAAAATCCCAACATATGATTGATCAGCACAAGTGCACATTATTTGCGGCACACAAGCTGATGGGCTCAAACTCTTCATTAGATCTTTCTCCATCAAGACCTGTGCTTCTTTTCCAAGATCTTTGATTCTCTTTTTAGAAAACCTTTTTAAGGTTCGCATATTTTCTGATAGTAGTAATTACAGTGAAAAATCTCGATTACTTCATGTACAATGAAAATTTATATGAATTTCAATAATGTAATAAACGAAAGGTATATCTAAAATTAGTACATTCTCCATGGAAGTAAAGGGAATGCTTATATTCAAAGCTACTTAAATGGTATTGGAAGCAAAAAAAAATAAAATAAAATAAAATAAAATCATATACATACCCGAGCCTTTTAAAAAGACAAGACCAATTTCACTACAATCGGTTGCATAAATGCCCCTTCTCCATTCCTGTGCATCATTTCAATGTCAAATTTCAGTTTCCATTTCTAAACCTTGATTTACATAAATACAAAGATGTAGACTAGAGAAATACAATGGAGGCACTAACCCCATACCAAATCAGAGAACTGAACCCCCTTGGGCATTGCAGCATCGTTATTTACAGTGCTTTCCTTAGAAGAACCTAGAGAATCTGTCAACCTGCAAGCATTAATGCAATTTAGTACAATGCACTAAAAGAAACAGCAAAAGTACACATACATACATACATAGGTTAGGTATATGCATGCATGCATGTATTGAAAGCCAAGTCTAAGATACAGATCATGACATACTTGTGATCTTCCTGTGAAAATCTTGACAAAGGCCCAATTACTGAATCAAATTTCTCCTTTGTAATAACTGCACACACAACATCTCCAACAGAAACTGCCCTAAACAAGCTAATATGCTCACCAAGAAGTGTCCATTCACCAAAATAGCTTCCCTCTGTCATCTCCACAACATGCTCGTCCTGCTCTTGATTGTGAATTCCTTGTGAAAGATGAGCAGACAAAAAAGTGCAGATATTTGGACTCATTGCTTCTGGTTTATAAGTTAACCTCACCCGACCCTTTTGAATAATATACAATGAAGAAAGACAATTATTCTGCAAAACAGATGACCACAACTAAGAAAACCGATCAAGAATGACTAACATTACATGCACCCTAGCTAAAGTCACCATAACTCCACCACCCTTAAAATGGGCAGTAACATGTAAATAAAAATGGACTTAACATAGGCGCATAGAACTTGGAAAGCTACAGGGTTTGAGTCATGACATACATAACTACATAGTATGTATGTACAAATTTTGACATCCGACAAGGACAACAAAAAAGAATGCTTTCAAAGCCTTAAAGAGAAGAATAATATTCTTCAAGAAGAAAATGATTCCATGTTAAGGGTGCACAGCTGGCACCTTATCAATTATTATTTGTCCATCTGAGAAAGTGACTTCCATGAGATGTTCCGCAATGTGACTCAGCTGTAGAATTGTCAGTCTTGAGAAAAGGTCTACTGATCTAAGCAACTTCAGTGATGATAAATTGGAAAACTCTGACATTAGTATCCCTCGAAAATCTTCTCGCTTTAAGGCCCAGAGGGTTCCATCAGTCACTGCATGAACAGATGCCTGAAGCGGTTTATTATACCTGTTTACAGACAGGAACCAAAGAACCATTAGGCATACAATATAATGTGCAACAGTTCTCTCAGATACTAGCAGAAAGATGCATGATTTAAATTGGATGATTCCTAGAAATAAAGTCCACAATATTCCAGAAACATCATGCACTAAGGAAAATGGGATTGCCTTGAGCGCACACAAGTCTGTCTGATAATTAACTGATCTCTTTGGCAATAGGAATTGAGCAATGCAAAAGCTAATATCAACTGGCTCAGCCTTTTGTCATCTGCTATCTAGTGTATCAAAGCTATCTCTCCGTTACTGGAAACACAACCATTCCAAACTCACTGTCTATCCATTTCACAGCCCTTCTGTCCTTTTTCACTTAAGATGTGAAGGGACCTTTCATTTAAAGTTCAATTTTTCTTTCTGCTTAAAAATAATAATTATCAATCAAGAAATTTTCTTCAAATACTGAAACAAGCACATTCTAAGAGTGCAACCAAAATAGTGTCTTTGTTTTGCAGTTTCATTTTGGTTGTGTGGGCCTTCACTATTTACTCATTTATTTAAAGAGCTGTTTGTTTAAAGCGTATACAGAAGCACATCAAGATCTGTTTTGTCTTTATTTTGATATTACGTATATTTTATCTATTAGTATATTATAGGGCCTTTTTGTTACAATTCTTGGCATGTCACACATGAAAATGTGAATGCATATATTCAACTTCTATCAAGGACTGTGTATTGTTATTATATATCTTTAGGGTTTTTTTTTCTGTTAAAAGAACCATAAACATCTTTTTCTAATATGTGGGGGTTTGTTTGAGTTATATTTTAAAAGTGCATTAGCTTATTTTCAAGCTCCTACCTATATTTCTTAACATGTGAATGTTGTTACTTATATAAAAACACATATAAGGTTGTCAGAATGCTCATTAGTGCACTAATTCATTGAAATTTAATAAGTATACAAAAATTCTTAGAAATTCTTAAGCAAATGGTTGAAATGGAACTAGCAAAGTTTTTTCCAAATATCTAATTTTTCAAAATTTTCTTCTAGCATTTCTTTTGTTGTACTTGACATTTACAGTAAATTAAGATGCATTGCTGGTGCATGAAAGAAAAAAGTGTTAGTAGAGTCCATGTAATGTGGAAATGATACGCATTGTTAATGTGTAATAACCAAACTTCATGAAGAAGAAAAATATCTCACATTAGTGCTAGTTCCCCAAAGGATGACAGTTTCTCAGCTGTATAGTGATGCAGAACCTTGGTCACTTCCTTCCCATCCTCTTCCTGTAATACAACTTGTCACGGCTCAGCCTTGCAAAATTTACTGAACAAATTTGAAAGATCTCAAGTGAAATTAACGAGTTTCAGCATTCCAATGTCAGCCGGTGTGATATTCCAGCCAATAAAGGACAATACCAACCATGCCCATCACAGTAAGTAGGGGGTTTGACATATCTACACTTCTACAGTTTAACATGCATCAGTGGCCATCCCTTCCAATACAAGCTTGAATAGGATCCAGATATTTTCTGATACAAACCTATATAGGACCATATAGAATAACATTGTCATTTATAGACTTTGTAAAATCACATTTCAATTGTTTTGGCCTTTTGGCGTTCTAGAATAAAATTCGTGCCCGTAGAATTATCAAATATTCAAGCAACAATATATTCATGTACATTATGTTTAGACTTGAGTAAAGATTATAAATTTTAGCTTTAGATAGAAAAGTTAAGTGAGCACCTGACATATGCAAGTCAGAATTTTTGAGCTTGAAATTTCAGTTTATTAGCATATCATTGTCATAACTTATTTATAAGACTATGCCCTATGTCTTTCACTTTTGTGATTACAAACAATATTTTTTTTCATTAAAGTTTATTAACTTGATAAATGTAATATCAACACTATATTTAAGTAATTCAAGTTTTGTTCAGATAATCTATCAAGTTTTTTGAATATTTATTATTGGCATGTAAATTTATATGGCATCAAGTATATATAAATGAGATTTTAAATAGCTGTATGGCTTGACTTAGTTTTGCAACTCTTGATCCACTATCTCTTGGATATCTGAGAAAGAACACCACACGTTATCTTAATTACTAAATCAATATGGTGCAAACTAAAAGGGCTAAGTTAAACTTTCAACCCCCACCCTCAAACCAAACAGACAAAGAAGAAGAAGCTACAGGGTAAAAGTGGGAAGTTAAACTTTCATTCCTCTCATCCACCCATATCGACAGATGAAGAAGAAGAAGAGGCCCTGCCCTTCCCCGTATCATGAACCGCTCATAGCTGAAACACCTCTATCAAGACCATAAGTATTATGTCTAGATATACATCATCACATCGGCAGTGAATGGACCGAGTTAACGAAAACCAAACAGTCGTTCTAGCTAAAATTTGAAGCTTGGAGACCAACAAAGACAGTGTTTGAGAATTCCCCCTATGTTTATCATTCAGCTTTTGCTCATCCTTTCAGGCAAAACAACTACTTAACACTTCTTTTTCCATTACATTCTACATAAGACCTTCATGAATTTAAAGAGGTTCCCAGCCATAGTTGTTCCACAACTGGCTGCTAGGTTTAGCATAGAGACTCTCTTCTTTGGATGAGCAAGCAAGATATCATCCCTCACTTCATTCTGCAACAAGGCTAAATACCTTGAGATGATTCACTTGGCAATTGGTATTATCTATTTCACCTTCCTATTGTACAATGAGCATGCTGATCTGACTGCTAGTAATGTAATGGCCCCTAATATGTTTTGATTCCCTACATGATTGGATAGCAGTTGTTTCATGAACCACGCACTAGTTACTCCCTCATTCTCTATTAACTGAATTCATTCTCTAATTTGATATTATACAAAGAGAATTGGAGAGAGGGCTTGTCAAAGATACAAATCACATTGCATGTAAAATTTATTCATAAGCAGTCATATGAAGGTGAGCTGTAATCATGTATATCTAGCTGTTGGTGTCAATTTGTCGATACAATGCATTCTTTACAGCTCATAGCCTTCAGGTTTCAAAGACATTATCCTTGATTTTCCTTTGCCACAGCTTCCATCCTAATTTTCAGGTATTTCCCACTCTACAACCATTTTCATACAAAGGAAAACATTTTTTGTTTATCAGGCTATACTTGTCAATTTCTGTTGTCAAAAAATTGGTAAACCATAGAATCAAAGGAAGCTCGAGTGCATCTTTATGACTGTAAGTTAGAGGGGAAAAAATCCATGATTTGAGAAAACTAATATGCATAAACTAAAATGAGCACCTGAGTAGCTAGGACTTCAAACTCGCCGCTTCCAACCACGTAAAAGCAGTCAGCCTCTCCACCCTGCATTTTGGCATTTGTAACCTCAGCTTAATTATGTTTCAATAAGAAAAAAAAAAGGCTAATTATGATTTAGCAACTTTACACAAAAAAGGGTCTACTTCGTCATAACTTTAATCATAAAATTTTAGACCATGGCATAAAACTAAACAAGAAACAACCTGTTGGACAACTACATCCCCACACTTCACTTCAATTCTTTGCATGCAATCAAGCAAAACATGGCTTTGAGAATCCGTGAGCCTTCTAAAAAGAAAATGACCATGCAATGCCCGCTCAATATGTGCCTGAATACCATCAAACAATATTATGATCACTTAGTGACAGTCATTAAAGAAAATAAACACTTCCAGATAGGAGAAACTTCCCTGGAAATGAACTAATACAAATATTTTGCAGATATGAAGACATAAATTACGTATTTACTTCTTCTTCCCATGTCTTCCTATGGGATGGGGAGGGTGGAACCCAAGCATGACCATTCTCGAGGGAACTCTCAATGGCTTTCAATCGTGCACGTGATAAATCATGCCTTGCACGATTATTCCTGGAGTTCCAGCTTACAGTGGATGGAGATTCGGATCCTGTCACCTCCACAATTTGTGGCAATGGTCTTACAGGCACATCTGGCATATTTTGAATAGGTTCCATCTAGAAAGGAGACAATAAATTACTTGAGGGTGAGGAAAGAACTTGTCTGTTGACAAGAAAGGGCATGAGTAGCCAAAAAAACTAATGCAAGACAAGCTCGTACATCAGTTAGCCCATTAATATGCACAACTATGATTGTAATGTCATCGGTACGAGTTTCATACTGTAGCCAAAGGCGATAGGATTCAGCAACAATTGCAGCACATGCATCATGAGGATCCTTGAACTTAGCAACCTGAAAGGACAGTGATTAAATTAGAACAGGGTAGCAGGGAAGAGAGAGAGAGGCATGCGAAATAGTTCACCTTGGAGAAAAATCAAATGCAAGTGACAGTGTTCAACAAATAGGGAAAATATCTAGTAGCATTAATCATTAATCAGGTCCCATTATTATTTTTCACACTGGAAATTCATGCGATCACAATTATATTCTAGAACAGATTCTTTGCTAAAATATACATCATACATATTTCATGTCATATAATTGAGTGGATTTTTTTTTTTTTAATAATTTCTATGCAAGCAACTAAGGCCCAAATTGTAAACCTAAAGTGTTGGTCTTTTTTTTTTTTTTTGATGATGCAAAAGTGTTGGTCAATAGATTGGTTTTAGCAATGTTTCCATCACCTCAGAAATAAACAAGAAGTTTTATATAACATTTGAAAATTAAAACATATAGCTAAGTAGCTAAATCAAAATTTTGCAATTATGCATATTATCTTTTTGGGTAGTTCAGATTTTAAAAGTTATAGTTTAAAGTAGAGCTATGGTGGATTCATCCAGAACCATATGTTTTATTTGAAAAAAGTTGAAAGAGGTCCAAAACATGTATATATCCATGGAGAACTGCATTTGGAGTTCAATTTATGAACCTCTCTCCACTATTTTATAAAGCATATGTTATGAATCTTCACCAATCACCACCAAACCATTCCTATTAAATTTAAGGGTGACATCCACTCACACTGCAAGATTTCTTAAATCCTTGTTCTTCTCACAAAACAAAACCATGCCATCAAAGGTCTTCCCTCTGTTTTCTTACCCATTTCCTCAGATCCTCAATGTACATGCCCATGCTATCGTTCTTTTTTTTTCTTTTTTTTTACTTGTTGGTTTGTAGCCATTTTCTCCTTGTTCAGGATATGTATTTTGCTTCCTCTGACATATGTCCTCAGCTTATTCATCATCATGTTACCAATCTCAACATTCTTATATCTATGATTCTCAAGTGCATGCATGAACCTCCTTGTAAAGCATATAATAGTGCATGCCTCAGCATTGTCTTACACTTCCTTATTGAAACCTGTAGGCATGACATCACACACTAGAAGCACTTCCAGTTTTCCAACCAAGGCTTCGCTTATGTTTGCTATGCTTTTCATCCCATCCTCACTGTACTTCTCTTGGACAAGTAGTACATATATATACTCATGCTTCATTCTACAAACATTTGTTTGTACTTTTCCTTGTGAAATCAATTATTGACACTATTCTAACTTGATGGTCCAAAGTTAAACGATACTACACAGATTTATTGTCAGTTATCATAAACCAGTTGGGCTTGGCAATTTTTGTGTTAGTTTGATTAAAAGAGGTGCAATATTCCAGGTTTTAATAGATGACCAACTTAGAGTTTGCATGCCTTCTATCCTGTGGAAAAAAAGCATGTGGATGAGCTTGTCATCTAAAACAAGCTAATTTTGGTTCTATATTTTCAATAACTATACCCAGTTATGTCAATGTTAGTGTCCTTTGACAGAAGTATATATTGATCATGGGAATAACATGGACCCATAATCTGTCACATTTGGTGAATTAAAAATTTAGTCATAAAGAGGGCAAAGAAGGAACTGCTTACCATGTCAACCACAGTTTGGCTGGAGAGAAACTCAAAAACCCCATCACTAGCAATCACAAAGAATGGATGATTAGAAGTGAGTTCCATAACAAATATTTCGGGAACTGCAATAACGCCAATAGATTCAGCAATAGAATCTCCAATACTCCGTGTGAATGCCGTCCCTGGATACATCCCAGTCGGCACCCAGAGTCTTGGAGGATCACCATCATCACCTTCTTCAGTACCCCAGCATGGCACTTCTGGGTTTTTTAGCCCCTCTATCTGATCCAAAGTCAGCACCCTTGCTCCACAATGTTTGACCCTTTCAAGTTCATCAGTTCGAAACGGAGTCTGATCAATAGAGAGGTCCATGGCCACAATTTCCTTCCCTCTCTTCTCTGCGATAACAGCCCTAGAATCACCTGCATTTGCAACATAGATTGTTCTACCCCTTACCAATATGGTTATTGCAGTGGTCCCACTCATTGTATCATCCAAGATATCAGAGTGCAGCTCCGAATTTGTTGTTAAGAAAGCAGCGTTGCAAGCCTCAACGGCATCAAGATGAAACCGACCGTTCCTTAGCAAGTTCTCACATAATTTTCGCTTCACAAATTGTGAGCACTGAGCTCCATACTCCCCATGTCCATCAAACACACCAAAGAAGTGATCATTAGGATCTGTCCCAAATGGGGTGTGAATGCAGAAACTATCTTGGTTCTGCTTATCCAGTGCCTCTGGATAGTATCCACGTTGAGATAGGTAGGAGTATCGCAAATCATAGTTCCCTGAGGGAACCCTGACTGTCCTTGACCCTTCCGGAGGAAGGAACTGCGATGAAACCCTCGAGAGACGATTAATGCCCACATCTGCTGTTATACCCAATTGATGCACTTGATCATCTTCTTCCAATCCATCTGACAAAACAGGAGAAAGACCAGAATCCGCAACTCCCCTTCTGCTTTCCTTCCCCCTGGATTCCGTTGGGGATTCAGGTACTTGCCCAATGCAGCCCTTTGAATACAAACACCCCATCAGTCGATAAACCCAGTGGACAAGCAAAGAAAGGCCCGAATTGGAAGAACACTCATAAGTCTCCACTGCAACAATCTGGCTTCCGAGACTGAATTCTGACTACAATTTACAGCAAGAAGCAAATCCAGCTGCCATAATCAAAAGAAATTTTCCCCGACAATACTGAGGTATAGAACTGTTGACCCTTTGCCCCTTCCAGGATTTAGAGGTATCGATGTTTCCAATTTTACAAACTCAAATACGATCTACCAACAACAAGATTTGTTCAAAGATTCCTAAGATCCCAACGAAGCAAACCAGTTCATCAAATTTACTATCCAAATTATTTTTTGTTATGCTAAATACAACTCTCACAAACTTGAGAAATTTATTCTACTGAGACCAAACTACGAAATTGGTAAAAGTTTTCAAAGAAACCCAATTCACATCTTCTGTAAAGCGCTAAAAAAAGAAGAAGAAGAAAATAAAAAACAATCCACAACCACGAGCACAGCGTACTGATGCTATTGAAACCGAACCGAGATCCAAAAATTTCCCTACATTTCATCAAAATTCAGTAAAAACTCAGTAAGACGAGAAATATTTCACCTATTCAACTCTCAGAAATCCCCAGTATCATCTTCATCGAGTCCTCCAACTCAACAAGAAAACTGGTCCCAAAAAGATCAGCTTTCCCCCACACGAGCTTCTGAAAATTCTAGGTATAGCTTATAGCCCAAGCGTACCTAATTCATTAGATTTCCCAAAAACCACCAGCACTTTCTGCAAATTCTACCGAAAGTAGTCACCAACATACCTTTTTAAAGCTCTCATGTCCTATCCACCAGTACAAGAAAAGAACAAATATACTGAGAAAAATCACTTACAGCGGATAAGGATGGAATTTTTTTTGGATCCCGGACTTCCAATAAAAGTAGTAGCCCAGATCAAAGAATCGGCCAACGAGCAGCAGTGGGGATCCGCGCAACAGATTTCCCGTACCCGCTTAACAGTAACCGCACCTCACCCCACGACATAAGGAGTGCTCCCAGTCAACCGGCACTAGATCAGCCACTGCCAGCCGTCCGATCGGTGGTCCCGCCCCGATCAGCCCTGCAGCGGTGTGATGCACCTCAGGCACATGTTTTGAGAGAATTAAGGCTATCGGGAGACACTAGACAGGAGGGTCATCTCTGTCATCATATTCTCCTGCCGGCCGGCTGTTTGTTCTGATTACTTCTGAGCTCCTCGTGATGCTTATGTTCTCAGCCCTACTTTTCTTTCCGTGCCTCCGGGCATCGTCCAATCCCTGGTGAGACTTTTTGTTGGCCTTCTGCTTTCTCTGCGCGGTCCCATGGGACGCTTTTATCTCCTTCGACGGCGATCTCGTGGTCTAATTAATAATTGGACGAGGTCCAATGGACCACGCCAAATCCCACGGTGGATAACACGCCACATCACGCACTGTGTTTCACCAATTCCCGATGACCTGATCCATCCAATAATTTCTCCGATCTCGTGCCATGCCTCATGCCCGATGCCTTCCCCACATGAAAAGAACCGGTGAAGAGTAGAAACTCCCACGTCTGGCCTACTGATGGATAAGGGAATCGATAGATACATGCCCTCTCCGTTCTTAGATGGAAGAGGCGCAAACTCTTGTCCATTATGTCTCCAGACAGCTGTATGCAAGCATGGAGCAGCGGAGGGTGAGAATATATATTTTAAAGATGGTAGAGGATATTTATGAATATGACTGTGAATCCAGGCAATAAATCGTGTACTTCCATAGGAGTAAGAGCAGCGGAGCCAAACTGACCCAAGCTGCCATGTTGCCACATGGACCTCGTGAGATCACCCAAAGTAAAATGGTGATTCACCATTCCGCTGGATGTTTTATTGTGTTGATTGCCATGCGTAACGGTGGTCATCTTATTAAATGCACAAAAAGTGATATGATACGGACAGATGGATAAAATTAATTATTATGTAAAAAAAAAAGGGTGACAACGCTAGCACTTGCACAGAAAATTGTACCTGTTCATTTGAATACTTCACCTGCGGTCACCTCCAAGAAGAAAATCGAATGACAAACTGTTGGAAATGCAAATGAAACACCGCAAGCAAGGATAGTTTCCATGGCTCTCTCAAATTGTTAGGTTGTGTTAGGTCACCAGGTAGCTTCACGTGCAGAACAAAAAAAAGTGTAGTCCGATTCCTTACTAATACCATTTAGCCGGCAGAAAATTCTATCATTTTTTCACAACTATAGGGATTGGTCATCCAAGGTACAAAAGTCATAAATCCTGTACAGCAGTGAAAGCAAAATTTAGGAGCTTGCTTGTGAAAAGTAGTCCTTTTAGCCTTGTTGCAGAAGGAATATATTATAGCCGCGGTAACTTTTTTCTCCTATGATGCTTAGAAGAAATTCGAGTACATTTTATGGCTTTCGGTAAGAGAAAAGATGGCAGTGGATCAATCTAAACGCTTACTGCTTGCTTAGGATCCTGCAGGTATTATTAACTTTTCATTTTATTGAGGATAAATTTTATTTCTATCAAAATTTAATTTAATGCTCAGCTTAATGCAATCGATAGTCACGAAAGAGTTTCAGCGGTCGAGTCTTAGCCAAATTTTTTCAATCAATCGAACTTCTCAGCAGTCGAGTCCTATCCAAATTTCTTCAGCCGGCCGAACTTCTCTGTGATCGAGTTCCGACCGAACTTCTCAACGATCGAGCTTCAGTCAAACTTCTCAGCGGCCGAACTTCAATCGGAGTCCCACGAGAGTCAAACTTCCTTTGTACTCCTTCAGTCGGACTCCCACGAGAGTCAAACTTCTTTCGTACTCCTTCAGTCGGACTTTCACGAGAGCCGAACTTCCTCCGCACTCCTCCAATCAGAAGCCCATGAGAGCCAAACTCCCTCCACGCTCCTCCAATCGGATGCCTATAGAAGCCGAACTTTTGCCAAACTCCTCCTTCGGCCGAACTCCTTTAGGAGCCAAACTCCTTCCGGATCGCTCCTGCAGACGAACTCCTTCAGGGGCCGAACTCCTTCCGAACATCTCCTTCGGTCAAACTCTTCTCAGATGATCCTTTCCAGACGTATTCCCTTAGGAGTCTGAGCTCCCCTGAAATAGATATACGCCGAGGTTCTTCACTTACGACTGTTGAACCTCAGCGGTATGGCCACCACTATCAGTCTGGCAGCACCTTTTCCTCCGTAACAAGTTTCATGCGGCTCACGATCAGATAACATAACCATCACTACTGGCGACACCACTCTCTCCATAACCAACCCCATGCGGTCCACGGCCGAACAACATGGCCGCCACTACTAGCCTGACGACACCACTTTCTCCGTACCGAACTCCATGCGGCCTAGAGCGGCCCGCTACCAGACGGTATGGTCGTCTCCATCATTCAAGCTCTGTCTATAAAAGAGATCCTCCAGATATGTTTCCTCGAAGCTCTCCTCTCCCCTCTAAAGCTCAAAGCTCACTTCTCATTCCTGAACACTCCATTTCTGTTGGCCAGAAGAGCTAACTTGATCGTCGGAGGATCCCGCCAGAGCCACCACCACTGACTTCGGACGAAATTTTATTTTGCAGGTCACCGACGGTGACCTCGTCCTCCTCCACTCCAGCTCGATCCGGCGTCAATCAGATTCTGCACCAACAAAATTGATGCTAAAAGGAGGGCCTCTATCTCTGAGGTACCTTTATTCTTAAAAGACTGCTCAGTCGACCATGCCGACCTTCTTCTCCAAGATTCGTCTCTACCCTCTTTCTCAATCTCCAGAAATGCCTTAAAAGAAGGTGACTATCTAGATATCTACCACGTCTGCCACCAGATTTGAGTCAGATCCATCCACTCCTGCCCCATCATCGATACTTCAACCTCCACCTCCATCGACGGCCATGATAGATCTGAAACAGTTCAACCTACTGATGCAGCAGATCCAGAGCTTCACCGAGATAATGCAGGCCATGCGGCAGACCCCGGTGGCGATTTCGCCAGAAAACCCACCATCAAGATGTCAAAAATCGGTCCCAAGGAAGAGCATTTGGGCTAGCATATCCGTTGCCGTTGGAAAGAAGAAACAGATAGCAGAGGATCCATGTTTGGATCATGATTCTCCTCTGGAGGAGACCTTCCCCATTTATAGTCGGAAGCCCCCCAAGATCTGCAACCAAGACGACGCCCTCGATCACAGACTGCGAGAGATGGACCAGTGAATTGAGAAGCTCGGCCACGTCGCCCCGACTCACCTTGACGACATCCGCACCAATCCTCCTTTCTCCTCCCGAATTATGCAAAAGTCCATCCCACCGAACTTCGAGCTTCCTCAATTCAAAAGCTACAATGGAACCTTTGATCCAGTTGATCATCTAGAGGCCTTCCGAACCATGATACTACTCCATAATGCTCCAGACGCCATATTGTGCCGAGCCTTCCTATCTACCTTAAAGGGAGCAGCGAGAAACTGGTACTCGATGTTGAAGCCAGGTACGATCTTCTCTTTTGACCAGATGAGCCATCAGTTCGTGGCTCACTTCGTCAGCAACCGACGTCCACATCGAGGTTCGAATTTTCTGATGAATGTCAAGCAGAAGCAGGAAGAATTCATCCAAACTTATGTCATCCGATTTAACGCCACGGCATTAGAGGTCCGAGACCTGGACCAATCTATTACTATGGCCACACTCAAGGACGACCTTCAGAAGAATAACTTGCTGTTCTCCTTGGAGAAGAAGTATTTCAGAAACTTCGTCGATCTGCTGGCTCGGGCTGAGGGATATGCCCATGCGAAAGAAGCCTTCAAGTTGAAGGACGAAGAAGCCTTAGAAGAGCGACGGACAGACAAGTATAATAGATCCACCGCCGATGGAGGGCCGAGTGAAGTTCAACCATGCTCACGGACTCCCCCCGAGCGCAAGCAAGCCCGAACTCCTTGAGCTCGCCATCAAGGAAGCCCCGACAGAAGGGTGCAAAGAAGTCCTCCTTCCGAAAGGTTCCACAACTATGCCCCCCTTAATACTTCTAAGGCTCAAGTTCTGACGAAATTAAGAACCAGCTATCAAGATCAGAAAAATTATGATCTTCCCCAAACAAGCGCAATCGAGGCAAATACTGTCTCTATCATCATGACCACAGCCACGATATTGAGAAATGCATTTAGCTTCGAGACGAAATCGAGGAGCTCATCAGAAAGGGCCGACTGGGTCAATTCCTCCGACACCAGCCTGAAGTAGGAGAAGATTGGCCAAGGGCACTGTCGTAGCCAAGAACAATAAGGAGGTCGGCCGCCTCTCGGTGTCATCAACGTTACCCCTAGGGAGGCTTGGTACTTCAGCGATCCGTCATCTCTCAGCCTCAAAGCCAAGAGAAGCTTGCCCCAAATTGAAAAGGTCCGTATGAAGTGGCCTGGTACTCATCACCTGAAGAAGCTCGAAGGGATGATGCTTCCACAACTTTGAAACTCAGAAAATCTGATGATGTATTATCAGTAATCTTCCTTCAATAAAATTCCTTCATTTCAGTATTATTGTTCTCTAGTGCAAGAATTATGTGATGACAGGAAAGAAACGATCGAAAATGATCGTGTTGGGAGCAGGAAGAGAACCTCATCCTAACATGAGTAAAATCGGAGATCGAGCTTCGAGGTCTTCGTCAGCAAAAGCCCGAGGAGTTCAACCTTCAACCTCGGCTGCAAGAGATAAGATTTTTTCTGAGCGACCGGGCCAACCTCGGCTGCAGGAGATAAGATCTCCTCCGAGCGCCCGTATCAACCTCGACTGCAGGAGATAAGATCTCTCCCAAGCCAACCTCGGCTGCAGGAGATAAGATCTCCTCCGAGCTACCGGGCCAACCTCAGCTGCAGGAGATAAGATCTCCCCCAAGTGTCCATATCATCTCGATTGCAGGAGATAAGATCTCCTCCGAGTGTCCGTATCAACCTCGGCTGCAGAAGATAAGATCTCTCCGAGCTTCAACCTCGGCTACAGGAGATAAGATCTCTCCCGAGCACCAAGTCAACCTCGCTCAGAGATAAGATTTCTCCCAAGCGTCCGAGTCAACCTCGACTGGAGTTAAGATCTTCTCCGAGCTCAACCTTCAACCTCGACTGCAGGAGATAAAAATCTCCCTCGAGCTCCAACCTCGACTGCAGGAGATAAGATCTCCCCCGAGTCAGCCTCGGTTGGAGACGAGATCTCCCATGAGCTTCAACCTGAACTAGCACAGAGTCCAGAAGAGGACTTCAGCAGTCATCTTTTCTACACTCCCTTTCTTCGAGTTTCGAACTCAAGAGTGGGGGGACTATTATTGGGAATAAATTTCGCTCATGTCGAAGTCCAGTCCAATGCTCAGCTTAATACAATCGGTAGCCATGGAAGAGCTTTAGCGACCAAGTCTTAGCCGAATTCCTTCAACCGACCGAACTCCCAAGCGGTCGAGTCCTAGCCGAACTCCTTCAGTCGGCCAAACTTTCCAATGGCCGAGTCCTAGCCGAACTCCTTCAGCCAGCCAAACTCCTCTATGGCCGAGCCCTGACCAAACTTCTCAACGATCGAGCTCCAATCGAACTTCTCAGCGGCCGAACTTTAGTCGAACTCCCACGAAAGCCGGACTCCCTCCATACTCCTTCAGTCGGACTCCCACGAGAGTCGAACTCTCTCCGCACTCCTCCAACCGGACGCCCATGAGAGCCGAACTCCCTCCGCGCTCCTCCAGTTGGATGCCTATAGAAGCCGAACTTTTGCCGAACTTCTCCTTCAGTCGAACTCCTCCAGGAACTGAACTTCTTCCGGATCGCTCCTACAGATGGACTCCTCCAAGGACCGAACTCCTTTCGAACATCTCCTTCGACTGAACTCCTCTTGGATGATCCCCTCCAAACGTATCCCCTTAAGAGTCCAAGCTCTCTTGAAATAGATATACGTCGAGGTTCTTCACCTATGGCTATTGAACCTCAACGGTATGGACGCCACTACCAGTCTGACGATATCTTTTCATTCATAACAAGTTCCATGCGATCCACAATCGAACGATATGGCTACCACTACTAATGACACCACTCTCTCCGTAATCAGTCCCATGTGGCCTACGATCGGACAATATGACCATCACTACCAACCTGATGACACCACTCTCTCCGTACCGAATTCCATGCGGCCTAGAACGGCCCGCTAGCAAATGATATGATCATCACCATTATTCAAACTCTATCTATAAAAGAAATCCTTCAAATATATTTTTTCGAAGCTCTTCTCTCTCCTCTAAAGTTCAAAGCTCACTTCTCATTCCTTAACATTCCATTTTTATTAGTCCAAAAGAACTGACTTGATCATCAAAAAATTTCATGAAAATCATCATCATCGACTCCAAACAAAATTTTCTTTTATAAATTATCGATGATGATCTCATCCTCTTTCCCTCTAATTTAATTTAATGATAATTAAATTCTGCATTAATACATTCACCTCCTTCTTTATTTTAAACAAGTGAGGTCCGTTTGGCCGGTGATGGAGAGCATCCTAAGCTTAGGAGGCCCAATATATTAGTCAAGAGTACCATCACATTGCGTCATTTTCCTCCATGCACATCCGTCCTCCTGAAATGACCGCAGGTGTCCTGCTTCTGCTCCTTTTACCTCGTTCGGTGGCACATGCATCTTGAAAATATATTTTTTTCTTTTTTAGGGTTCCACTCATGGATTTTAAATTAGAGTACAAATTTGTCGAAATATGATGTGAGTTAATATCTCTGGAGCGGGTGGTCTTGTCGCCACCTGCGACAGAGCTGGAATGGCAATGGTGGTTTCCATTCGTTCTCTCTTTTTTCTTATAATTGTATTTCAGCCGGTCAAAAAGAGACTAGTTAACCAGGTCTCTGGTACAGCTCTCAGAGCTATCAAAATAAAAAAGCCGGCCAAGTAGGTCTCTGGGCATCACATGGTATGTTCCATGACCCTTTTTTTCACCATGTTGTAAACCAAGTACAATTCTAAGTCTTCACTTCAGTTCAGCATGCTTATGCATGTTCCGTCTCTTGGTTCCAAGCACCGCAGCATCGTGCAATAGTGAACCATCAACATCACAAAAGAAGAAGACGAACAAGAAGAAGAAGAAGAATATTCCAACTCTTGCACCTCCCAGCCACCAAAAAAAATATTCCATCAACAGTTCACTGGCCTTAGCTAATAATGAGAAAATCTTTGATTCAACCTCCCAACCTTGGTAGATTTATGAGCAGTACATCTAACATTTGATTCAACCTCCACTTGATTCCAAAAATTCAAGAGCATCTTTCTCCAACAAAATCCCATAAGGTGATGCTGGAGTTTTGTGGGCTGCCAGCCCTACAGACTGGCCTCCAGGGCAAGACCCAAGTACCTTTAGAAAACCTAATCATCTGGCTTCCAAGAGTGCCCTGAAATCTGAATCTGAGTATCCTTATAAATAACAACATTTTTACAATGCGATCCATTTATACATGCAAACAGCTCAAAACTACTTAGATGGCTAAAATAGAAAAATATAACCAGTCTTGCCGCTTACCGCCTTATCACATTTAAATTATTATGTGATGATGGTACAGGTAATATAGACTCATATTACATAAATGAGAAAAATCAAAGTGAAAAATTCATCATCAACAATGCCACGTCGGTAGAAAAACTCGCATATAAATTACACAATCTTTTCTTCCTGACAAAGTAACTAGAAAGTACAATAAAATTATTGGAAATTTCCATGGAACAAACATCTGATGCACAGATAGCATAAACCATCTAAACACAGTATACCTGAATATATGAACCGGGAAGGTGGAGCTCATTCAGTTTGCATGTTCTCGGGTAAAGGAATCGAAGCACAACAATTATAATATCCACTTTCATCAAATTTGAACCTCTGAGAAAGATGCACTTCTCTGATGAGATACTCACCCCAATCTTTTGAACCATGAACCTTGAAGATGTGCCGCGCATCAAAAGAATCATGTCTTCTAGTCCTCTTCCTGAATTAAAGCATCTCCAGATTTAGAAACATTAGTCTAATGTCTCTGGCAATGCAACTATAATAATATCATGTTGCAAAAAAAAGCACCTCTTCCTGTGCCTCACATTCATCAAGGTGGCGTGCAGCTGCAATTCAATAAGGTATCAGGTATGAAGCAATTTCATTAAGTAGCAAAAGATGCAGACCTTTGCAAACCTCATTCTTGGTGGTCTTCACTAACGGAGATCCACACAATGCTCGCTTTCTTATGCAATATGGGAGAATTAATTGGTTTTAAGGTATAAAATGCAATTTATTGGTTATAAATGTGCTGATTAAAAAAATGGCTATAAAGAAGCCAATCTGCAGATGATAACCGCACAAGTTTATACTGAACTGGTCCAAACAGAGAACGGATTGCAGCAATTAAAAATCATTTGCTAGTGCTGCATAAATCCCCATGCATCGAAGAAACTCAAATACATTGCATCTGTAGCGTTGAGCTTTCACAAAGATCAATGATCTGACTTTTCCATGAAAGTTTGAGCTTGATGCATTTCTTAAGACAGACAAATACAGGAAAACAAATCTCATAAAGCTCACAAACTCCTGATCTAGCATGAGCGGGAACACAAATGCAAACATTACATGCATAATTACATAAATGCATGTATATTGTGTGTTTATAACAAGAACTTACTCAGAATTTGATGTCATAATAAAATGAATAACTCTAAGTTCCAAAAGTGGGACATAAACCAAGAAATATTTACCCAAGCAATGGTGCCACAAGCAATCATAATCGTAGCTTGATACATAACAATGTTGACACTAAATATGCACAGGGAAGCTGTAAGAGATGAAAAGAATACATGTTTAAACTTCACCTTCAATGTTTGATGAGCATCCTTTTCAAGAACAAGTCCTGCTTCAACATAAGCATTGACAATGACTTCTGTTGAAATTAAGTGTCAAGGAATACCTTGTTAGCATAAGAAAGGTCATTGACTACACTTAATATCCACACTCTGGTAACTGGATAATTAAGATGTTAATAAATTAAATGTGTACTTCTTTTTTTTTTTTTTTTTTTGGGATACGGCAAGCACATAGCAAGCGTCCCTCTCCACCAATTTCCACAACAGGAGCATAAACAACACGGGCCTTAGCTGGTGAACCTCTCATGCATGTCTGCAATCAAACTATTTTGCTTTAAATTTATTTTATAAGTCAAACAAATATGCTAATAATGAAACTTAGAGTGATGGGTTTCGGACAGTTTATGGTCCATTCAAGGAAATGTGCTTCTTCAAACTGGAGTGAGGCTGACAAAGCACTTTATGCTTGAAATTGCATCTAGACAATCTTGCTGACAAATAAAGATTTCATCAAGCATTCACCCATACCAAATGTATAATAATGCAATGATTGCTGTGCTGCAGGGCACATCCATGCATATACAGAAATGATACTGATCAATAGCAAAATATATCAAGATAATTAGTATTCTTCAAATCGTAAATCAAATATCTTGGTAAAATTTACCTAATATTAGTACATTGATTTATTTCAGAAGTTGTTCAGCAAGTTTTACTCTTACGAACCACATTGAAACATGGATTACTCTACACAGAATCATCCTCACGTGATCATGCACCTTATTTTTATCTCATTAATTAATGTCCTCGAGATCAAAATGTTGCCCATATAAAGTGCACATTGCTATGGCCACTACTACAACTTTATAGCTGGTTTAATTGAAAACTTCTACCATTTGAAATCAGTCTGCCCATGAAAATTCACCAGATCCCATAAAAATTCACCATATCTTTTGAGAACTGAGCTGCAAACATGATCTGCCTTACTTTTCTCTGATTCAATTGCTCTTAAAGGCAAGAAGCCAAAATCCTCAATAACGGACTTCAAAACATGAATAACTATTTCTGCAAGAATTTAATTACATTCGGCACTTGTCTTGCAGGAAAGCAAAAGAAAATGATTATGAGAATGAGGCAGTTTATGAAAAGTTTCATAAGCTCAACTGCCTCAGGTGTATAATCATTATTAGACAAAAGCAAGTTTTGGGTTTGCAATTCTTAAAAGATTTTCATAGCTAACATTTCCCACTTTGGTTTTCACATTTTTCATATCATCCTTTCATATATTTTTAGCCACTCAAGAAATCATATTCAAAAAGAAACTTCATAATCTAGAACAGTCCCAATTGATTTACAGGTAATAGTGATAATCAGCATATGCAGAAGGGCCCCTAATTGGATGTTTGCAACAATATAACTTCAGCATGCAAATCAAACCACGAGATATTCATTAGCAGCGTTAAAGAGAAATGATATCAAGGAATAAGTTTCTGGGGCTTAAACCAGCAGTTTATCATCTTTGAAATAATTAGAGGCTAGCTAGTGCTGAAAATAGGGAGAAAAGCTTACCAACCCTTTGAGTCTTATAAAGACAGGTCGATTGTCCAGGGCATCTCTTACTTTTGAAGATATTCTCTGCAATGGAAAAGATAGTGTATTACTCAGGTAATCCACGTACCAAGAAACCTGCCACTTTAGATAAGGTCATCACCTGCAGAACCTCAGTAGCTGCAGCAACACGGTCCTTGTTCCACAGCTTCAGCATAAGAACAGTTAAGTGGAATGTTCTAGGTTTGATAAATATGGATCTGTCAATGCCCAAATCTGTAGTGGCACAATTAAAGCAATCAAATGTCTCAAACGTTAAAGAAAAATCGAAATGGCAAAGTACAGCATGTGCAAAACATAGACAGATCTAAATACCATAGAAAATGAGTCTCATGACAAGTACAAAATCTGAATATCTACAAAAAAAAGGCATTCTCTACTACACTTATATAAGCTGCAGAGTTATGCTTTTAGTCAAATTGCAGAGAAACCCTGTTAAGAAAATGCATAAGTTCAACAGGAAGTTGCAATGTTAAATTTGATCGAGTGACAAGTATTTCTGATAAATCTTCAAGGATATAATACGTCCAAACAAATGCCCTTTCATTCAGGGTTCAAACAACATATACTGACAAAAACAAGCTCATAAAAGCAGATAAGAAGTTAAACTCAACAGCCTGACAGGTTCATTCAGAACCAAAAAAATCCCCATCTAGAGGAGAACAAAAAGCAATGGCTGCACTCAATTACATACCAAAATGCCCATGGATCAGATCTCTGCATAGGCCAACTTAAAATCAACAAAATCAAGTGTCTGTTTAGCAGATCCGATATGTTCAAACAACAGTTACCGCAAATCCATTATCTTTTCAAGTGAAGTGGGTTGGAAGACTATCAAGTGCCGAATTGATCCTTCCATGTTCGGCATTATAAAAAAAAAAAAAGAAAGAAGAAGCAAGATTCCCACAATCCGTAAAGCTCTTTTTCTTTAAAATGACATGCAAAGCCTTCCCCTGAAGTGAAGTTTAGTACTAAACAACTTGATAGCGGCTGTAATTACTCAAACATTACAACTGCCACAGTACCTGACAAGATGGAAGTTTGAACATTTGACTTGGAGTCTACCGTATCTATCTTCACTCTTATATGTTCCTTTTCATCTTGCACTTCAAGATTAACAGCAACACTCGGACTTTCTGATTGTTCCTCATCCTCATTTTCAACTGAAGCACTCTCCAGATTATCATCTTGGCTAGAAGGAGCATCCCCCAAGATTGAATTCTGAAAATGGTTTAGCTTCTCTACCAGTTCTGGGTGAATAGCCAGTGGAAGTGATATAAAGTGAGAGTAGTCAAGCCGTGGGCTTTTCACTGCCTGGAAATCATGGCAAAAGAAAGATAGCAGATATTAACAGATGCATGAGAAAAATAATAAATCATGCTATTTCATTATGCATTCCCATTAAATAAATTCACACTCACAGTCACAGAGATAACATAAACATGTATAAATAAGTGAAACACCATGTAACAAAACCACCAAAATTACCTAAATATGCTTCTTTTATTCCCACGTACTTGTCAGGACAAGTGTACTCTTGAAATTTAATAGGGCAATATTGTCTCATCATAAATCCAAGACTTTTAACTTCTTCAGGTGCACTTAATGCCTCATTCGACAGCAAGAATGCCATTGCCCTTTAAAGGTAATGGAAATAAAAGCAAGCACATTTGGGTAACATGATTGGTGTATACAAAATACAAATATCTCCCATTCATCCTATTTGTACAGTAGCTTTTCCCTATATGTGTATCTTATGTTCAATGCCAGGCCAGTTTTGCAAGCTGCTAGACAGCCAATTGGTATCAAATTGTGCCAAATGTGTGTTCAGATGCCATAAGGGCTATTAGGTACCTTTTTCTTGTTTCAGGACAGGGATGTCAACAAAGCAGGAGTTCTGGCACACCAAAGTATGGAACATGCCACGCCAGGCATTGTTTGGCACACCTCGTGCCATAAACACTTAAATCCTTAATCTATATACACATTCATATAATTTTTTATCTGTGTATATGTATGTTCATGAGAAAATAAAAATATACACATGCATATAGATACGTGTGTTCAGATGTGCTCCATTGTTTCCAAACTCCAGCAGACAATGTCATACATTTCTTCATAATGCCATAGAAAGCATTTATTAGAGGTTGTTCAACATGTCCTAATTGCAGTCGGAGTTTGGAATACCTAGGTTGTATTTGGTTCAAGAGTGAAAAATTCAGATTAGCTGGGTTATACAGAGTTCGAAGGAAAAGGGAGGGTTAAATTATTTCACCTTTTCATAGGAGTAAATTATTCCTAGGTTACGTGGAGTATATGGATTAGGAAGACAAAAAGTAAAGCATTTATTGTATACCAACTTTTCAGAAATACCTATTCTGCCCTTCAAAAAAGGTGATCTAAGATAGGTGCTCAAAGGAGATGTTGGCTGAAAAAAGGTTGGAAAAGGTAGGTCAAATGGCTTTTATTCCTTCTCATTCCCAACCAACTGCATCCTTAGAGTGCATATTAATATTTGGAAAGATAAGTACTGCAATGGAATATGCTTTATATGGCTCTGGTTATTTATTCATGGCATATTTTTTAGTTTCTTCTAAGTTCTAACTCCCCTTACAGCTTGCAAAATCCTAGTTATAGCAACCCAATACATGTCAATTAAGGCAATGTCCATAGGCTGCTCGATGAGTTAAATGGAACCTTAAACCTGAGCACTCAACAGAAGTGCAAGAGAGGTGCTTGAGCAGCCCAATATCATAATCTCCTTTGGCTATTCTTAGAGCAAACTTATATTGGAATTATTTCGATGCACATGCATACTAGTAACCCCAGAGTTGTTTTCTTGAACTTCTAATTGAGCAAAATTAGGTTGGTAAAACAGCAGTAATATTTTTACGCAAAAGCTTGGACCAGAAAGCACTGCCTCAAATGAAGGTATTTTGGTCATGCTACAAGTTTGTAGAGGCTACAAGTGTAAGGGGGCTGGTTGAAGGTGCTACATACAAGAAACCTAGTGTTTATGTTGGTTTATATGGTGAGGCTGCCGTATCAGGTTGAGGCACCCAACTTGCAGTCATTTTTGTTATTATGAAAATAAAAGTAGGTAAATGGCATGAAATGCATCAAATTCACCAAGGAGATTAGCTCAATATACATTTAATACAAAAAAAGTAGAGCCACCATTTTAGCTAGTGCACTAGCCAAGTATATATAAGGAATATTCCTATGTCGTTATGACATTAATTGCACATTACAGCCACAGTACACCGAGCTCCAAGCAACATTTTAAATACCACTCTTGGGTCCTAGCCCATGTATCGGCAAGCCTTGAACCAAAGGCCTAGTTTTTAGGCATTTAGCTGAAAATGGCTGAATTCTTAAAAGTTTTTCAACAAAAATGCTAAAATACATGACCAAAACAATGCTGGAAACATTCAAAATAGTGGCCCAAACGCCATAATTATTACTATCATGCATGGCCCAACTGTATGTACTCAGCCATCTGTGGTCAAAATACCGAATACAAAATTGTGTTTCAATGAAATCAGCCATCAGTGATCAAAATACCGAATAGGCGACTACAAAATTGTGTTTCAATGAAATACAAAAAGCATTATTGAAACAGAAATGATGGAAAGTGTCTTAAGTACTGAAAACAACTCTAAAACATCCCAAAGAACATTATTTTGGGGCATGTATAGATTCAAATTCATCTTCTATGTAATTTTTTCCATCAATTTCAATGAACATTGCCTTGATGTTTGATGCTTCCAGTGGCAACTACTTCTCTGAGAGATCCTTG
>QRFJ01000067.1:2157973-2377973 GCA_006176705.1 Cocos nucifera | reverse complement strand
TTTTACTTAAAGAGTGTTAGGATCATTACTTATGAAGATAATGAGAAAGGAATGTTGGTTCAGAATCTGAAAATGTCGTAAATATTGTTCAATTGTAAGTTTTCTAAAAATAATTCAAAAAAATATAATTGACATATTAAGTAGAAAGGAAGTTCAGAGGACTATTTGATTTAAATCTCCAACAATCATGAAGCATATAACAAAACCTTTATGCAATTATTTGCATTGTAATACAGATAGTAAAGGTTACATCCTTACCAATACAATTGTCCTCCTTTGATGATGGAAATATAATTTTCACTGCTGTCTCCCTCTCAATTTGTGTTTGCACAGAGCCCCTGCAAGCAGAATACCTTGAGAGTTCATATTCTATAACAATCATATATTTTCAAATGTACAAATTTGGAGCGAAAGCTTCTCAAAAACAATATTTTTCTTGAAAAAAGAAAATAACATCGTCAAGCTATACCCTTTTCCTTTTACGAAACGAATCAAAGAAGAATCTACCTGCAGATAAAAATCCAAAGATAAGCAGCTTGAATCAATTATATCATAGAAAATATGAAAATAAATCCTATATAAGCCAGTAAGCTACATATCATAGCAAAAGCAACAGCAAAATGCCGGTGCTTAATTTGGGATACAACTGCCACATAAGCAAACATGATACTTCATGACATGGCACCATAATTGGACAGATCAAAGCAATCTGAATGAAGCAAATCAAATGAACCCAATTATAGTCAGAATTCTTGAAATGACAATTGGTAAAATGAAAAAATAGCAATCTCTTTCACAGAACATTTTAACAGAAACAAGTAGAACTTATCTGTTAAAATGTATGATAAAAAAGTTTGTGCACTTATACAGTTAATTTTCAACATCCAAAAGTAACCCTATCTATATGGGTTCACACTAATTGAATATAGTATAATCCAACAGGTCCTGGAAGCTTTCCAACAACTAGTCTCAGTCTACGGACAAGCCTTCTATATGATTATTAATCATTAACTGCTATTGTTGGCATATTTTAAAGATTAAAGGATATTGATGTGTACAGATTTTGGAGTAGCGAATTTAGGAAATGCAAGATAGTTGGATTGAGATAGGTTAGACACAGTCTAGGAACAAAAACGATGTGACGAGGAAGACGATAAATAAGCTACTAAAGGTTTAGGGATAGCACAGGATGGAGGGGTAAGAACTGAATAAATGCCGAAGCATAAGAAAATGCTTGTCCTTTATGCTTAATCATAATAGTAGCGTTTACTAGTTTTACAATAAGCTATACAAGTGATACTACCAGCATATAACTTATTTCAAAATCAAATTGGTTACAGTGTTAATACAAGTATCAGATTGGCATATAAGGGACTATTTATTATGCTGTGTTAGTTTCTAATACAAGAACACTGGTGAATGCAAAGATTGTTAAGTTTGGAGAATAAGCATCTGATAGTGTCTGTATAACCCATACTAGTATTATACTGACATTGGAGATTAAGTTTTATACCAGCAAGTACTAAGGGGTTATTAGTTCTATACCAAGTAATCATGCAAATATTAGTATTATATAAGTTATATCAAAATCAAATTGATTACACTGTTAGGTGTCATCAGCATTTAAGGGAGTATTAGTCATGGTGCAATGTTAATCTCTAATACAAGAACTCTGGTGAATGCTTAAGCTTGATAAATTTGGAGAACGATCACCCAAAGATAAATTGAAGGAATATTACATGGAATCAAATTTTAAAGGGATAAAACAAATGAACCCTACTCAAACACATGCATATGAATCAAGAAAGTTTGAACCATCCCGAACTGGGCAGTTCGCGGCATGCCAAACCGGACCGGCGGAGAATCGGGATGGTTCCGACATGAAAAATGGCACACACCAGTGCCGAGAAAGAAAAAGAGGGAAACAAAGGTAGAGAGAGAGAGGAGAGGGAGAGAGAGAGAGGAGGATGCCAGCGGTGGCCCTATGCGGCCGTCGGAGGGTGGTGAAAGCCGTCGCAGTTTTGGTTCGCCTAATAGGACTGCCGCAATGAGCAAGAAAGAGAGAGAAAGAGGAGGAGACCACCGGAGATAGGAGGATGGGACGGCAGAGAGGCCACCAGAGATCTCTGAGTGGCTGCTGTGGCCATCGAGCAGCGGAAGCAGCGCGGACGGCGTCACGGTCGCAGAACAAGGGCAACAGCTCCTGTTCACGCGTGCTCTTTTTAAAAAACGAAGATTAACAGTGAAGCCGGCAAATGGTTTGCCGGCTTCACTGTTAAAATGATTTTTTTAAAAAAATTAAAATCAGTGAAGCCGGCAATCTGATTGCCGGCTTTATTTTTTAAATTTTTTTAAAAAATCTATTAAACAGTGAAGCCAGCAAACCATTTGTCGGCTTCACTTAAGTTTTCCTTTTTTAAAAAAAAAAGATCGTGAAACAAGGGCATCACCCCTGTTTCACGCCCGTTGCGCTGTGCACATGGACTATGCCGTCCGGCGGCCAACCGGAGGCCGTCTGATGGGCCCTTCGACTCCTTCTCCTCCCTCCTTTTCTTTCTTCCTCCCTCTCTCTATTTATCTCTCTTTCTCTCTTTTCCTTCTCCCGATTCCGATCTTTTTCTTGTTTCGGTTCACGTCGGTCCAATCCAGTACAGAACCGTACCGGACCATGCCACCAGCGCCGAAACGGCCGGCGGTATCGGAACTGAAAACCTTAATATGAATATTCTCTAGTGATTAATTTCTTCACCTAGAACCTATCATATGCAAAATGCAGAGATAGATGAAGACATGATATGAAGATAAAAGAGGCCAACAAATTTGCAATGTGATTTAGCATTGTGATCATAGAATGCAAATGGAAGTTAAAGGGAACCTAATAATATATCAGTTATGTTATATAATCAAAAATTTTAGGCAATAATTGAGATTGATGCATATATGACTATAGAAAACAAGAATAATATTTTTGGTGTCAATGTGAAGTATGTAATTAGATGATGCATTGCAGACAGCTAAATATGTTCAAGAAAAGGCAAGGAAGGCCATTGTAGGCAAACGATTCAAATTTGTATGTGAAGTTCAAACAAGAATCAGCCAAGACATCTGGATCACAGTTGCAAAATGTAATAATGGCTTCCCAAAACGGTTGCATTGATAGAGATATAGACCATTATAGGAACGGAGAGTGAGGAAATTCACAGAAGTCACCACAAATTAGATGCAAGAAGGCATGTCACTAAAAAGGACTCAAACACCAATAGATACTATGCAGGATCTATAACACACTATGATTTACAGTTAAATTTGGCTTTTTCATTCAAGATCACAAATTTTATGAGCACCAAATGCTCTTGGAACTTAGCCTAGTTTGAAGCTCATAATCCATTACTAGATAATTTTTATGATTACTGGAATCAGGCCTCATTGCTAATCCATATAGACAGTTATGTTCCACCAACGGGATGAATAAGTAAAACATCATTCAAAGATAATTTGATCCTAGATAAATAAAACCTTGCAGACATATCCAGGCAAAAGATGCCAGTATATTTATGCACAAGGTACCAATAATGAAACTTAAGCTTTCCTTTAAAGCATGTGAATGATATTTGCATAAACAAACCTCAACAGAAATAGAATGTTTCTCAACTCCACAAGCAAACTCTGAATACTTGTTGGAGCTTGATTCCTGTAAAGTTTCCTCCATAACTTGTTTCCGGCGTCTCACCTCATTGGACTTGGAGTCAATTTCACAGCCACAACTCCCCGGTGCATTCTCTACCTCACATGAAAGCAAAATAGATTGTTTTCCTCCGATAAGTTCCGATTGACTATCACTATATACCACAGAAGGACTTTGAGTTAAAGATGTTGGCATGCAAGAAATTGGTTCATCCTTGCTAACATTTTGAATATCAGCCATAACGGAGGATGCATTATTGTACATTTCATGGACTTCGTATCAAACATCAGACCTTTCCCTACAATCAACTGCATCATATAGGTTCCTGAGTTTAGTTTTCGACTACTTATACTTACAGTTTCTATATGATAAAACTGAAATAACAAAAAACAAAAACAAAAATCCCAAATTGCATTTGGACATAGGGAGTGTCTTGTATATTATATAAATGAAATTTGCCATGAAAAATATACATGTAAATAAGCAAATGCACTAGTAGCCTTTTACAGTTAAGTAAACTGGATGCCTTGCTTATTTGATCATGTCTTATGTGGAACAGATATACATAAACCCCAAACCCATAAAATTTAGCTTTTTGGACTCCATATGCTGGTTAATGAAAAAGATTTGCAACCCTAAAACATCTTTTGCTAACTTAATGAATGGACTCAAAAAAAAAAAAAAAAAAAAAAAAAAAAGATGACAGAGAACAATAATTAGCAGAGGTCTCTAGAAGAACCCTTTATACACAATGACCTAACATTTTGAAGCATCATACAGATCGCTTCAGCTGAACCAGTAAGATGTCTGAGCCTCTAAAGTCAGTTCAGCAGTAGGTATGAGCATATCTGCTATTTTTGAGTTATATATGCTATTACCAGAGCACTTCAAAAAGGAATGTACAGGATTCTTACATTGTAAAAGAGATAGTTTATGATTTTCAATCTCTGATCAGATAAAATGTACAGGATTCTTATAGAGCATGATTTATCTAGAAAATAGATTACAGGTATGAAATGGTTCTTTAAATATTTAAAACAAATAAATTATGTAGTAAAAGCAAGGACATCCTGTCACAAAATGATCCAGAAATAAAACTTGATCCAACCAAATCCTTTTAAACAAAGAAATTCTGAAAATACAATAGAACTTGTCAGCTTGACTGACTAGGTAGTTTTGGTAATAGCAATTTTTTCTGCAGAAACAACAAAGTTGTTGAACAAGTAGAAATATATATCTAAATCACAAATATTCTAACAATAATTGCAAACACTCTCAATTTTCTAGTTAATTTGGCCTTGCTAGGTCAAGGTAGGAAGCTCAATATCCAGGCTATAAAACAACAGCAAAAGTTCAGAAGTAACAACTGGTCAATATGCAATAAGTGAAGAACGAGGTAGTTTATTAGGGAAGGACTACAGACTGTCCATGTAAATATAGAACCTCAATAAGAGTAATGAAAATGAATTCAGAATGTCAAAGAAACCTGACTGGGTGGAGATTGGCCTCCATACAGGCATGGTTGCTTTCTGTTTCTTGTCTCGACCCATCACATCCGACCTATCCTTGGCCCCACCCATTTTCATAACACAATTTAAATTGTGACCATGGTGATAACCCTGAAATAGCTAACTTAGGAACCGTCATCAAAAACATTTTAGATGAAAACCTCAACTGCACTAGAATAAAGCATCTAGAATTCTAGACTAAGTTAATAATCAAAAAGTTTGAAAAGAAAATGCTCTGGAATTTGTCATTTCTCCTGAACAATTTTAGTCCATCTGCTGGCTGAACCAACCCAAAAAGGTAAATGGATATCTTCAATCCGGTGAAATTAGTCTGGTCTTAGATTGTTTCATATAAGACTCATGTTTTCTCCTCCATGAACCAAATATGTATTATATCAAATAGAATTAACAAACACTATCAAGAGAACTTATGTTTATGCTGAAAAATTCCAAAAATATTTTCTAAAGTCGCTTGAATGCAACTTCAATAAAATCACAGTAAGACCAACAATGTTGTATGCATCTAACTATTGGGCTTAAAAAGGTATCAGTAAACAAAAATGACATGGCAGAACAAGAATATTGAGATAGATGTGTTTGGAAATATTTATCGCACAGAGTAAAGACTATAGTAAAAAATTACATGGTTCACTGTACATTATAATCACTAGTATCACCCTCAAACAAGAATAATTTACTTTATAGAGATCATCTACAGAGACCGTCAGGCTGATGGACAAGGGTTTTGAATATAATATTGTAAATAACATGGACAAAACAAACAAACAACAGTCCATAACTTTGAATGTGGTGTCAATCTCTGAGACAGGAACTAAGCAATTTTAAGCATCACTATGGAAAGAGAATTCATCATGCATCTGATTGCTATTACCCAATTATGGCCTTGGCAATCCAAATTCCTTGGAGGGGCAGTCTGGGGACAAACCTAATCTTTGATATTTTTATATACAAAATAGCTGCCCTAGGATTTGAAGTTTGAACTTGTGTTACTGTGCTTGTAAATCTAAGCCTTTGCCATCGAGAATCTGGTTACTAGAAAAAGATTTAGGATTTTCTCACCATTTGTAATTTGGTAATAGCTTAACACATCAAGATAAATTAGGCATGCCATAACAATTTATGTTGCATTTAAAATGAATAGCACAAATTAAACCCTCAAATTAGTTCATAGAAGCAGCTACAAGATCTCATGCTTTCCTGGTCGATCATCATTTAAGTGGTGCAAAACTTAGAAAGGTCTCAAAATTATTATAAAGATTATATTCTGGCAAGGAGTTCCATCAAAAATTGCTTATTAAGCATATGCAATTAATAAAGATGTGCAAGAAGTCAAGTCCCTCATGCATAAATGTGCAAATGACTTTGACAAATCAAATCATAGAACCTTCGCATCATGAAGTTTATGTAAAGAAGCAAGCACAGGAGGTTCAGCCTTGTCTTATAGTTGTGAAAACACAAGAACTTAAGAGTATCTAGCCTTATAAATAAAGATAAATACATCTAATGCTATTAGATTAAACATTTTTTTGTATCAAAATTGATCATCAGCCCATCAACTTATATGTATCTCTACATCAAGCGCAACAGGAGCCAAACATAATTATCTTCTGGTGAATTGATACCGTTAGGTTTGTACCAATCAAAAGGTCATGAATTCCTAATATTAAGACAATTACATAAAGATTTTATATAGATACTCATAGTCATAATAAGGTAAAATCTTAACCACATATCCACCCCTATTAGGTATGGAATCAGAATTTATCCATAGGAGTTCCCTTCAATGAAGGACTCTCCAGTAATGAGTAACAAACAACTATATAATAGACAGTCTACTGGTGAATAGAAAACTCAAACATTTATGGTAAAGAATGCAATTTTGAGGTAACAGTCATAATTCAAAGTTTCTTTTTCTTCTTGAACAGTTCATTCTAGGGATTCTTTTTCTTTCACTATAGACAATTCAAGAAACAGAACAAGGTTAAAGAAACCATTACATTAAAGAAACCGGTTTAAGGTAGCAGTTATAATTCATGGCTTCTTTTTCTTCTTGAACAGCTCGTTCTAGGTTTTTTCTTTTTTTCTTTATTTCTTGATACATAATTCAAGAAACCGAAAACAGTAATTCTAACCCTTACGGTAAAGAAATCAATTCTAAGTGAACAATTATAAGTCACAGTTTCTTTTTCTTCTTGAACAGCTCGTTCTAGGGTTTTGTTTTCTTTCTTTATTTACAGATAACTCGAGAATTGGAAAAACATGTTTACAAGTAAATATACGGAAATTTCCACTTAACAGCAAATTTGTCTGCTATGATTTAACAAAATCAAAGAATAATCCATAAAATGAGCAACTATAACCAACTTTGATAAAAGAACTAAACCGAGACAGAAAAAGAAAAGAATCGAACCAAAGAAAAAGAAGAAGAAGAAATCAGAGCTCGAAACCTGAAACGTTGGAACCTGAAGACGGCACGAAGGATTAGAAACAGCAGTTGGGGCGCATACAAGCTTCAATATACAATTGACTCTGTGGAAATTTTGGAAAGAATGCAGTAGTGATGAAAAATCAAGAAAACCAACCGAGGAAATCTTCCACAACGGTGTGATTCGAAGCAAAAGGCCAAATAGCGAGAAGGATCAATTTCTTTTGGGGGGCTGGGGGTGGGCGGGGGGGCGGAGATAGAAACGTCAAAGAACTAGGGTTTCGTTTTGAGAGGTATTACCTTGAGAAAGGCCTGCAAGCGATCATCTGGGTTGGGAGGCGACAACCCACAAAGCGAGCAGCTGCCCCTCTAATTTCTCGCCGTGACCCAGAATGGCAGCGCGCGGATGACGTGCGCTTAATACGGCTGTTTAAATTGGTGTCCAAGGAAGAAATGATTGGTTTAATAATTTTTTTAAAAAAAATAGAGAATTGACTAAGAGCGAATGATTATGATGACGTAATCAAGAAACCGTCTTTTTTTTTTTTTTTTTTTTTCCTTCCACCGTTGGGACGAATTAAGGCCTCTAAATCTTGGCCGCCACATGTTATCGGTTTATTCAAAAATGAGTGGCTTGTGATCTGATGAGCAAATATATACCGGCGGCTTAGATGATAGAGAACAAGAATAATCTTTGTGCGCTGCTTACTTAGAAAAATTATATTATTTTATTATTAAATTATCTAACCACTATTTTTTAATATATATTTAATATTTATAATTTTTTTATTTAAAAATTTAAATAATAAAAATATTTTTCCATATATAATGTCATAATAATATCATAATTTTTTTATATTATGACCTCCTGCATGTCATAATATAGTTCAAAATATCATAATATAAAAAAATTATAATATTTTACATGCATAATATCATAATATAGTTCAAAATATCATAATTTTTTCTATATTATAACATCCTACATAATTTTTTTCATATTATGATATCCTACATACATAATGTAATAATATGGCTCAAAATGCCATAATTATTTTCATATTATGACATCCTGCATGTAGAATATGCTCAACATATCATAATTTTTTCATATTATGATATTTTATATATAAAATAGCATAATTTTAATGCATGATATTATAATATACCATAGAATGTCATAATTTTTTTCAAAAAGTAAGAATATTTTTGTCATTCAATATTTTCAAACAAAAAAAAAGAGAACCATAGATATTAAATACACGTTGAAAAATAGTTGAACAAAAATACCCATTCTATATAATGACATACTGAGTCATATTATAATATCTTGCATATAGAAAATCATAATTTTAACGCAAGATATCATAATATACCATAAGATGTCATAATTTTTTTCAAAGAGTATTTTCAAACAAAAAAAGCATACTATAGACATTAAATGCATATTGGAAAGTGATAACTACATAGTCCAATCAAATGGAGCTGTGTAGTTTTTCTACACCGCAAGTAGTACCCAAAGTATTACTTAACAAATAGAGGTGGAGCGGGATCTAGGGCTGGACTTGGGCCGGGCCGGCCTAGGGCTCATCAGTCAGGCTAATTTCAAATAAGGACATGGCTTATGTTCGAAAAAATTTTGGATCAAATTTGAGGTTAAGTATAAATTTCGGTCCAAAAGATTTTGGGCTAGTTTAAGCTTCAATTGGGTTCAAGCCGGTCCAACTTTGAGCCTAAACAAATGGTTCAGACTAGCCCAATCAAATTCAATCAGATTTGGGTTTAAGCTCGGGCTAGGTTTGGACTGAAAATTTTCACAAGTTTTTAAAACTAAGTCCGGTCTGAAGCCCATAATAAATAAAAAAAATAAAAAAAAAAAAGAAAGAAAGAAGAAGAAATCAGATAGGGCCTGGATGGAAAGTGGCCCAATCCAGCAGGCAAGATTCTAGCCTTAACCTTTGCACTAACCACCCTAAGGCATAGGCCAATGGTCAATAGCAATTTGGTACATGAGAGGACAGAAATAATAACAAATAAAACAAAGCTACGCATTGCTTTCAAGAGTTTTCTATAAGCTCCCCTAAATTTGCTTATTTGCAGGAGAAACAAATGCGATTGCCTTCTTACGGGTGTAGTCGCCCGTTGTGCATGGCCTTTGCACATGGCTGGTAAAAGTGTAATACAAGAGTTCACGACGGGTGATAACATATTTTACCATACAAGGCACGCTACCGGCATCGTCGCTATAAGCAAGGTGGGTTTGATTGTCCGCATTTCACACCCATACACCTTTCTCAATCTCTCACAATTTCCTCCCTTGCATTTCTATTCCTCATAAATCTTTCTCAAAATATAGGTCAAAAACTCAAAATCTTTCTCCAAACATGCATTATTTATTCGGGTGAATTTTATCATTTTTAATTAAAAAATAGAAAATATGAAAATACTCCAGAGAACAATAATAGTTCTTTTTTTTTTTTTTTTTTGTACAAATGTTGCCCATCTATTTTATTTGCAAAACCCCTGGTAATCACAAGTGCACTTATTTCATGATAAACTTCCATATTATCATATCTATATATGGCATCAATGACCTCGTGAAGTCTACCTTGGAATTACTATGGCTTATCATGGTATCACAAGCCCTTAAAACTTCTTTATACTTATGTTGGTCAGCAAAATAAAAACGAATGGATAGAGTGATAGCCAATGCAAAGTTTTGTTATTGAGGACCTGTTCTTCAAATAAATCCCCGAATGCCTGGAAATTCAATGAGAGATTGTGACATTTTAGAGAGAAGCAAAGATTGAAAAACAAAAACCCAGCATAATCAAGGAAGCTCCAACATTGCTCATCTCGGAAAAACAAGGATAATTGATTCCATCCACAAGGTGATTCACAGCGTTTCGAGATTTTTAGGACCGTATAAATCCAAATATCTTTAATCAGAATAAAATCTCACACCTCTTTTCACTAATTTCTCTCCACTATATGCTATATACGGAAGGTACAGGCTACCAAACAGGTAAACCATTTCATTTCAAGAATAACGAACCCTAGATTATCACGCATGCCTTCTCTTCTTTTTTCTTTTTCTTTTTTTTTTTATTATACATGCTCCATACTTTTCATTGGGCTATGCAATGCGGTGCAGGTGAATAGCACACCAATTAACCCCTGACGTATTCATAAGGTCACCTATTGTCGTAATTTCTACATACTGCCGCTGGGCTAAAATATGACAGGTAGGGATATAAAATGATACTGATATGATTGGAAACCCATGAATCTGATCGTACATTTCCAAGAACAGAAAAAAAAAAAAAAAAAAAAAAAAAAAGGGAAAGGGGGGGATTTTTTTATTATTATTTTAATATTTAATTTTAAAAATGTTCCATCTCAAACTTATTTTCAAAACTATATGTCTTGTTAAAATCATCTCATCAACGGATGATTTCAAGCCAGATAGCCCTCTACGTGTGCAATTTTGTGTGCCACATGTACTACATAAAATCGCCCGTTGAACGGATGACTTTTAATAAAATCACTCGTTCAATCGGCGATTTCAGTTGGATCACCCCCCACATCCCCTCCATCAACGTCTTTGTTCCCTGCCATCCAACACCCTTCTCCACCCGACCGTCCGTCCATTTTCTGCCGTCCGATCGTTGCATCTCCACCCAGCTTGATCCTCAGTCCTACACCCATTTCCCCTCCGAGCCCCCCCTCCATCCATCCCGTTTGGTCCCCTCACCACCCCGTTTGATCTTGTTTTTTATTTTTTTTTGATTTTTTGGTTTCCTGCCCCCATCCGACCCCAACCCCAGTCCCCCCACCCCACCCCACCCCTGGTTCCCCCATCCAGCCCCATTTTGGTTTATTTTTAATTTTTTTTATTTTTTGGGTTTCCTACGCCACCCTCGATCCCTCCTGTCTCCTACCGTCTGACCGACAGTTCTCCACTCGACCCGATCTCCGACCCCACCCTCATTCTCCATCCCCACCCCAACACCCCCGGGTCCTGAATCCTGTAGTCTTTGTACCAAGATCCTCGGTTAGATAAATTAGATTTTTTTTATATACTAATGTTTAAATATTTTTATATTATTATGATTAATTTATGCTAGGTTATTTTATTTTATTTATAATAATTAGATTAAATATATTAGTTGCATTATGTAAATTTTAACTGCTTTAATTTCTATAATCTTATATTAATTATGTTATAATTTATTATAATTTAAATAATTATAATTAAATTTAAATTAAATTTGAATTAATTTATAGTAAATTAGATTATGCTAAGTATTTTATTTTGAATTAACTTACATGAACTCTATCATTTGATTAAGTCGTGTCAATTTAGTGTTAAGTTAAATTAATTTATATCATGTATATGATAAATTGAATAATATAAGCTATATTTTAAATCTATGTTATGTTGTAATAATTTTATTTTAATTTTATTTATTTTTTATTATTTAATAAATATAGATATAATTTAAGTTTAATTTATGTATCTAAGTAAATTAGGTTATACTAATTAGTTTACTTTGAATTAATTTATGTGAATTAGATTAATTTGATTAAGTTGTGTCAATTTAATGCTAGGTTAAATTAATTTATAGCATATATTTGATCAATTTGAATAATTTGATCTATCATAATCTAATTAATTTATTTTGTAGGTAGTAGAAATGACAGAAATAGTAACAGCCTTGTGCTATATCAATGGTTCTATGGTCAAAGGATCGTATGGAATAGAGTATATTAGCCGACCACAAAAGGCCATTAGATTGAAATATGGAATGAAATTTGACAAGTTGAAGGATAAGTTATATAGAATTTTTTGTATAGATAGAAGTATAAATAGAATAATAGTAATATATAGATATCCCACTATTATGCAGTTGGTAATTCTGAAATACGAATTTGTTTCGATTGCTGATGATAAAGATTTGGAGATAATATTTTCAACTGTAAGTTCACATTCTTGTTTATCTGGTACGGAGTTATACATTGATGTGCAATCTATTGAGGACACCAGAATTTTTTTTGATTCAGAGTATGATGAAGTAGCCAATCGGGATATTAGATTAACAATACAAACGAGTGAACAAGTTGGAGCTGCTTCTAGTCCCTATATGGCCAGCATTCCGTTGAATATTGGTTCAAAAGATACGGAGGTTTATTTGGCAATGGATAGTGATGTGCCAAAACCCATTGTCAGACAAGCCTCACTATACATGGTGGCCGAAGATGCTATTCATATTGATAATCAGCTTTTTGAGGAAGATGTATATAGTGAAGAAGGTATGGATGATGATGCTCAACAAGTAGGTACATCCCATGATGTACATTTCTCATCTAATATGGAGCATCCAAATTATCCGATGTTTGAAGCTCCCTTAGTTACATTTAGGAGCATTGATTGGATGGCTGTCAATACATCAACATCTTCTAGATTGCTAGCACCTTGTAGTATCTGGAAAAGAGGTGATGAGTTTCATAAAAGGCTCTATTTTGCACATAAGATAGAACTACAAACTATTATAAGACAATATTCAGTGGACACACATCATTAATTTAATGTTGTTGACTCAAATCCGAATCTTTGGATTGTTAAATGTAAGAACATGGAGTCGGGATGTAATTGGAAGCTCCAAGCCATTAAGCGGGCTGATTTTTTTGAAATTACAAGATATGCAGATCCACATACATGTATTTTGGCCGTGCTTTCACAAGATTATTCTGGACTTAGTTCAAATTTCATCGCTAATGAGATACGTGATCTTGTAAAAGAAGTACCCACAATTTTTATCAAAGGTATTAGTGCAGTCATAAAGAATAGATTCAATTACACGGTCGGTTATAGAAAGCTATGGGAGGCGAAGCAGAAAGCAATGGCAATGGTATATGAAGATTGGGATAAGTCATATGACCTATTACCTAAGTGGCTGCGTGCTGTAGAACAATTTAATCCTGGATCTTGGGTGAAGTTCATTAGCGATCATAGTGGTCATCCATCATTTGCTACATTCAATCGTATTTTTTGGGCATTTGCACCATCGATTGTAGGCTTCAAGTACTGTAGACCTGTAATTAGTATTGATGCTATATTTTTGTATGAAAAGTATCGAGAAAAATTAATGATTGCAATCGTTGTCGATGGAAATAATCAGATTTTTTTACTTTTATTTGCAATAGTAGATGAAGAGTCGACATATACTTGGGGTTGGTTTTTAGCTTGCCTAAGATCTCTTATTGGACTACGTCAGGATATATATCTAATTCCAGATCGGCATGCAGGTATATTATCTACTATACAAAATGAACATTTTGGTTGGTAGCCATCCTATGCACATCATGTATATTATCTACGCCATGTAGCTAGCAATTTCAATATTAGATTCAGGGATACAAAATTAAGAGATTTGTTGAAGAGAATAGGTATGCAAATACAATCCAGAAAGTTTGACAAACATACGAAGAAAATTGAAAAAATAAACTTAGAAGCCTCTCAATGATTGTCTAAAATTCCAGTAGAAAATGGTGTCTTGCACATCATGATGGTCGAAGATTTGGTATAATGACTACAAATTTATTTGAATGTTTTAATAGTGTGCTAAAAAATACTCGTTTCCTGCCGATAACTTCATCGGTACAACTCACTTTCTTCCGATTTGTATTGTATTTTGATGGGAGACGTGCCCAAGTAGAGGATGCATTACGTAGAGATAAAAGATTTACTCTTTTTGCTACAACTCGAGTGATTGCCAATCAATCTAAAGCCACATCCCATAATGTAACAAGATTCGATAGATCAAGTGGGATGTTTCAAGTGCAAACAATATTCCATGGACCTTACATGAATAGAGGCAACAATACCCAAGTGAGTTCTTAATGCAAGTCTTTTTTAATAGCTTGTTAATAAATAAATATATGTATATTCATAGATTTAATTGAAATGTGCAGATTGTAAGGTTATCAGAGCATACGTGTATATGTCAGAAATGGCAATGCTATCATTTGCCATGCTCCCACTTGATGGCTGCTTGTGCTCATGTATCGATTGATTTTTGGCGATATGCTGATGATTGTTACAGTATGAATAAGTACCATCATAGTTACAGTCATCAATTTTATCTAATCCCGTATGTTGATTATTGGTCGCAACAAACAAATGATATGCTGATAGTCCCATAGTCTCTTCGATTACGGTAGAGTGGAAGACCACGATCCTCGCGACTTAGGAATGAAATGGATTGGATAGAAGTTGGCAATAGGCCTAGGTGTCGGATTTGTGGCCAAGAAGGACATGATAGACATTCATGTCCAACAAATAGAGCATGTACATGAGCGAATAGAGGCAACATTATATGATGAATCTTATATTGTTTGTAATATTTCTTATACATTATCATGAACATACCCTTTACTTTATAATCTCTATCGTTTGATATTAATCTATGTTCTCTAATCTTATTAATCTTTACTGATGGTTGAAGCAAATGGTATTTGTTATTAATCTTTAATGTGCGCTCTAATCTTTGTAATCTATACTCATTTTACTAAATAATTATATATGGCTATAGCATATAGTATTTATGAAGCCAGGTCCGTTAGATCCATCTGTCCTCCATTCATAAGCTACTCATCGCTCTTTAGCCATCTGGGATGGTCAGGTATATTTTTTTCATTAGCTGAGCAATTTTTTTTATAATTTTAATATTAACTCCTGTACAAAATTTTTAAAGTGCATCTATAACTTATATACCATTTTTTATCGAATGTTACAGGAGTCCACTTTTTTACGATGTCGATGCCGGGATCTGATTAGGTCTTGGGTGACTCCATTGGATTTACGTATAGTGCCATATTTATAGCAGGACGGGTTTTATGGTATCTCTTGCATCGGATTTATAATGTTAGACTGGCACTTGATCATGCATTCGTAGAGTGGTGGTGCATGGAGACACATATGTTTCATCTACCGCATGGTGAGTGTACTATCACCTTGGAAGACGTTAGCATCCAGTTGGGTTTACCAGTCAACGGTCTTCCAATGATAGGTAGTACACCTCATGATTGACAATAAGTTTGTTTTGATCTTCTACGAGTTGTCCCACCTCCTGATAGACTAAAGAGTTTTCGATTGAGCGCTGTATGGTTAGCTGATCAGTTCGATAGGCTGCCAGATGTTACAGATGATGTTGCCATACAGCGTTATGCTAGGGCATATATTTTACAGGTATTAGAGGGTGCCTATTTTTAGATAAATCTAATAACTTAATTCATCTTATGTTTTTACCATTACTTGCCGATTTTGAGACCATGGATCACTACAATTGGGGTAGTGCCAGTCTAGTTTGGCTGTACAGAGAGCTTTGTAGAGCATGTAGGATAGATACACATCAGATTGTGGGATCTTTGATTTTGCTACAGGTGTGGGCATGGGATAGATTTTCTTAGATTGCACCCCATAGATTAGATCGATCTCCTATAGATCCTATTATGAATTTGACAGATAGAGACATCTTACCAACTGAACCACTAGCCATGAGGTACGTACGTAATATTGAATACGTTTTATTTGCCTATATTTGCTTTGTTGATTAAAACATAAATTGTTGACGCTCAATTGTGCAGGTGGAGAGATGTTTTTTAGTAATGGAGGTTTCCACTCATGTGCTGCGGATATATAGATATCATCTTGATCGACTTCGACCTGGGTAGGTAAACTTCTAAATGATATGTGTTATGTATTTTTCGATCATGTTTGATTCAAATTGGCTTGCAATACTAATATCTAGAATGTTTTTTAAAAAAAGATTATATGGCAGCCATATACTTCGGATGTTCTTGCACATCTATCAGATTATTGCTCCGCAGGACGAAATATATGGCATTATCGGGTGCCACTCTTATATTTTTATATTGTAGAGTGGTGCCATTCCAATAGAGTGATGTGATAGTTTGAGATCCGTCAGGTTATTCCACTTTCATGTGACACGGATTTCAGACTATACCATATCGATCTTAGAGGTCGTCCAGATCAGGATTGGAATAGTACTCATCATGATTTTATTGTGATATGGGAGCATCAACGAGATCATGTTATGAATGGACTAGCAATCGATCGTCCCATGCACTATTATGATGATTACATGGAGTGGTACCATCGCATCACTCATTGTTTTATTTGTCGATCTGATGTGATGTTTGATTATCTGATAAGTAATAATCAATTTATTATATTATTTTATTACTTTTTTTTTTGATCGGTTCTTTTTTTAGAGTGACAGTTTATCGTAGATTCATCATTTTTATAGCTCGGAGTCTCTGTCCACCTCTGGGCCAGTTGTACAGGATATTTGCACGACGATACTCCATGCAGTTGATGAGCACGAGTGTATCTCCATGCAGTACGATGCAGCAGGATCCACACCATCATCTTATCAATATCCATCATCATTGGGAGTGCCGCCTGATCCGCACTATAGCGCTAGTCGACCCTATACCACATGCTCGGAGTTTCAGATGCCAAAGTTCTCTTTATTAAGTCCTTATATGTCATCTGATGCTTACATGCACGGCGACATGACACGATTTCAGTTCGTTGATGAGCCACTAATGCATTTTGGAGTTACCCATCAGGAAGCTTCCAATCATACAACGGGCATTACAGATGATGATGTTGTAGATGATACTGTCACATATTTCGATCGTGGCATTGAGGAGCATGGCGGTCCGAGTGAAACACAATCTGTCCCACATCATCGGCAACCGCCTAGGAGAAAGCGATGATTGCCTTGGAACTTGATTTTTTTTTTATAGATTTTATTGTACTCATCTGAGAGACATCTTTTTTTGTTTTATAATATGCATGTGGACTCAATTTGTTAAATAGAGCATATTTCTAAAACCCAGATTGTTAGTTGTATCAACGAAACTATTTATTTATCGTTTGTGTTATGATGGATGATTTCTGAATTTTAAGTAGTTTGGCATGTTGGAGCCAAGCTGGAGAAGCAGGATGTTTCTGGGTGGTTAGGACCAAAATCCAGGTCAGTCCAGCATATCGAATTCCACCTCTAGGCTCCGATCAACCTAGATCGGTCGATCAGGCAAAACCCTGGTCGGCATAGTTGGTTGGAGCCAATTGGAGCTTAGGAGGTTAGGATTGAAATTTAGGTCAGTCTGGCACATCGAATTCCACCTTTGGGCCCCGATCAACCTAGACCAATCGATCGAACAAAACCCTGGTCAGTCCGACACATCAAATTTCACCTCTAGGCCTCAATCAATCTAGACCGATCGATCGAGCAAAACCCTGATTGGCATAGCTGGTTGGAGCCGATTGGAGCTTAGGAGATTAGGACTGAAATTTAGGTCAGTCCGGTACATCGAATTCCATCTCTGGGTCTCGATCAATCTAGATCGATCGATCGAGCAAAATTTTGGTCAGTCCGACACATCGAATTCCACCTTTAGGCCTCGATCAACATGGACTGGTCGATCGAGCAAAACCCTAGTCGGCATAGCTGGTTGGAGCCGGTTGGAGCTTAGGAGGTTAGGATCGAAATTCAGGTCAGTCCGGCACATCGAATTCCACCTCTGGGCCCCGATCAACTTAGATCGATCGATCGATCAAAACCCTGATCAATCCAACACATCAAATTCCACCTCTGGGCTCTGATCAACTTGGACCGATTGATCGGGTAAAACCCTGGTCGGCATAGCTGGTTGGAACTTAGGAGGTTAGGATCGAAATCTTGGTCAGTCCGACACATCGAATTCTATATCTTGGCCTCGATCCACCTGGATCGATCGATCGACAAAACCCTGATCGACTGGTTTGGCACTTTTAGTGCAATTTTGGTCGACCACTCGAATTGGCAAATATTCACGATCGATCGATCCAATTGGTCGATCGATCGATATAATGCACCTTTTGCTTCGATTTTCTATGGTCGACCAGCTGAAATATAGGTCGACCGTCCTTTGGGCCGATCGACCGCTTTGGCACTTTCCCGAGCCCACTGGTCGATCGGGCGATCGATCGCAAAATGCTCAATTTTTTTCGATCGATCAACTGAGACACTAGTCGACCACCATATGATCAACCAATCTGAAATTATGGTCAACCGACTACGATCGATCGGGCAAACTATAGGTTGACCAGCCTTAACCCTAATTGGCCAATCTACCCGACCGATCAACTTAGAAACCCTGAACAATCGATCGATCTATAAATTAAACACATTTATTGACCAACCTTAATCCTAATTGACCAATCTACCTGTTCGATCAAATTCAAAATCCTGAACGATCGATTGATCTATAAATTAAACCCATGGATCGATCAGCCAAAAACCCTAATTGACCAATCTACCCGATCGATCAAGTTCGAAATCCTGAATGATCGATCGATCTATAAATTAAACCCTATGGTCGATTAGCCAAAAACCCTAATTGACCAATCTACCCGATCGATCAAGTTTGAAATCCTAAATGATTGATCGATCTATAAATTAAACCCATGGTCGATCGGCCTTAACCCTAATTGACCAATCTACCTATTCGATCAAATTTGAAATCCTAAACGATCGATCGATCTATAAATTCAACCCATGGTTGATTAGCCAAAAATCCTAATTGACCAATCTACCCAATCGATCAAGTTCAAAATTCTGAACAATCGATCGATTTATAAATTAAACCCATGGTCGATCAGCTAAAAACCCTAATTGACCAATCTACCCGATCAGTCAAATTCGAAATTCTGAATGATTGATCGATCTATAAATTAAACCCACGGTCGATCAGCCAAAAATCCTAATTGACCAATCTACCTAATCGATCAAGTTCGAAACCCTGAACGATCGATCGATCTATAAATTAAACCCATGGTCGATCAGCCAAAAAACATAACTGACCAATCTACCCAATCGGTTAAGTTCGAAGCCCTAAATGATCGATCGATCTATAAATTAAATCCATGGTCGATCAGCCAAAAATCTGATTGACCGATCGAGATGACCGACCCATCCGTAAAATGCTTGGAATAAAGTTTAGGATAACATAGACTAATAATACATAATTCATTATAAACAAACAACTTTACATATTAAAAAATAAAAAAAGTACATAATTCATCATCATCTAAGGCTTCAAATAGTATAATAAGAAGCTAAAGGTTAATCATCTGCTATAGGATCCTATAGAGATGGAGGAAATTGATGATAGAAATGCTGTATGAACTGATCAAATCGTGCGAACCCCTCGTCCATATGCCTAAATTCTTCTTTAACATTAGTCTCTAGTACATCAAATCGAGCAGACAATGCATGAACATTATAAGATTGTTGATCAGATTGCATATGGTGACTGGGCTCTGCTATGTTGGAAGGCTGACCTTCTTCTTTACAAACAGATGTACGCTTCCAACCATCATCTCTAAAAATATAGCCCATACACCTTAGAGATGACTTGTCATAGGTATCTGTGGGTCTGACCTCAACAACTTCATCATCATCGATGATAGAAACATCAAAGGCCTCGAAGATAGCAGTCAAAATAGCTCTATAGGATAAATAGGTTTTGGATTTTTCAAGGCATTCAATCATATAGCTTATTATTATATATGGCAGATTAACTCTATCATCCGAAAGAATGTTTGTGAGGAAATAAATATCCATGTATGATACATTATCTCTATGACCTCCTCTATGCAGAAAATTAAACATTAATATATGATGAATTAATCTATTTCCTAGTGGTAATAAATGTGCACTAGGTTTACTTATTTGTCCTAAACTATCATCCTCAAAAATAGTTCTAATACAACTACGATAACCTAATCTATTATGATTTCAACAAATCATATTAAAATATCACTACTATAGAATTAGGCTATGGCAGCAGTTTGTAATCGCTGTTGTAATTCAAAAAATTGCTGCTATAGGCTATGACAGCGGTTAGCTAACCACTGTCACTACAGTCATCGCCGTAGGTCTATGACAGCGATTGTTGTAATAGTTATTGAAATTACTGCTATATAGATCCAATTACAGCGATTTTTAAATTACTACCATAGGCTTATTTATGGTAGCGATTATAAAATCATTGTTATAGACAGTATATGGCAGTGGTTATGGAACCGCTGCCATAGCTTTATCTATGAAAGCGGTTACATAACCGTTACCATAGGTCTAATGCAATGATTGACACATTGCCTATGACAGCGGTTGACACGTCTACGACAGCGGTTGTAAAACCACTATCGTAACTTCTGAATAATTAAAAAATATAAAATTTTTAATTTTTTATATATTTTATCTGATAAATGCAGTGATATATAACATAAAAAAATATTATAAACATAAAAATATTTTTAAAATACTAAAATTTTATTATCGAATAAAATTTATTATAATATTTTTTTAAAAAAATATTTTTTTAATGGATGGTCATAAAGGCCAGAGGTATCCGAGTCCTTGTGAGCGAGCGCATCTAACTGATCTTGTAATTATAAGTACAAATAAAATTTTATAATAGATGCTATAATACTAATCATATATACTAATATATTTAATACTTACAAAAATCCTTCCGATCATAGCATTCATCGACATGCCCTTCTTATCCGTACGGTTAGATCGAAAGATCTCGCTACGGCTAGACATCACTCCATCTCTCATCAACTATAATAATGGATCAGTTTATTAAAAATATAAAAAATATTAATTTAATTTATTAATTAAAATTTAAAATTTATTATCTCTCTATGCACATGACTGGTCATAGACTCACGATCGAGAGTGTGCGTATACTCCTAGGCTATTCGATTCTTCTGATTCTGATGGAAGGTAGCCTAACAAGTATTTAAATAAATAATAAATATTTAAAAAATATTTAAATATAATTTTAAGTATATTAAAAAATTTAAAAATTAGTAATTTTATCTCAAACTTCTGACTCCTCCAATGTGTAACCATCCTCTCTCACTGACTCAGAGGACAGTCCTGTATCTAAGAAACAAGCTCTTCTAGAGTGTCTCGTCGGTGCTCGAGCCATCCTCTATGAAACTTGATCTTGTAGCTCCGGTACAACTCTCCGATCTTCTTCAGTCGGGCATCTCGAGCCCTCTCATGATCAGAAAAGTCATACCTTCTCTACACAAAATTATCAAAAATCAGTTACAAAATTATTCTAATCAAATATAGTGTAAACATATAAAATACATAAATATAATTAAGATATACTTACATATATCTCCTTCCACACCCGATCCCTGATAGTATCATCCATCAATCATCAGTCTCTGGGCTCTACAAGAATAATGTCTGACCGCCCACAAGTACTCCAAAAAAGAAATGCATCTTTCATGCGGTCTCTCCTACTGGCCTCCCTTTTGGATCATATTGTACCATCATCTGATGCTGGCAGTTCCATACATGCGCCATATGTATGGGACTGTGAAATATCCTACTGGATGATGCACCTGCAATGAAAATATGTTATTTAAATATATAAGTATATAAATACTATATAATAAATAAATAAATAATATAATAAAAATATATACTCAGATGCTGGTGGAGTAGCATATATTGGAGATGTGGATGATGGTGCAGGCTTAGATACCGATGAAGTAGATATCGTCGGTAGAGTAGATATCGATGGTGAAGGTTTCTGAGCAGTCGATGTAGAGATGGATGGAGTATGCTCCGACTGCTCCTCAAATGCTGAACTCCATGTAACCCATTAAGAGGCAGGGGTGAAAGCTAGATGGTATTTCGATACCATCATGATCTGCAACGTTAATGAATACTAACCAATATAACATGTTGAACAATAATCAAAGATATTGCCTAGGTACCATCTATACAATTATATATAAACATATGGATGCCAAAGATTATGTATACTAATCAATTGACTAGTCTATTGCTATGCAATGCAATAAACAAAAGCAACAAGACAAGGATTCTCTTAGCGACCGGGGGTTCTTTTAACGATCGACATGGTCTACCGGTACGACACGATCTAAGGCACGAACTACCGATACGGTACGACACAGCATAGCCTATCGATATGGCACAACCCAAGGCATGGCACGGCCTACCGATATGGCACGACAAGGTTACATTTTCATTTAATATTAGGTTAAATTTAAACTTTAAGGCCAAGGAATAGACTTTTAAGAGCATTTAGGTTAGGCTTATGGAATATTTATATGCATTGAATCTAGCTTTATTTTATTGATTATTAATAAATCAGTTGAGGGTTGGTGTTCAATTTGGATGATTTTGACTCGTGTCTAGATTTTATGTTTCATTTGAGTCTTAATTGATTTTTCTAATCCATCTATCAAGTTGCATATTTTAATCTTTAGCATATATGATAACGTTCTATATATGATATTTATGGTATCTACTGACACGGCATGACCTAAGACACGGCCTATCGATACGGTATGGCATGGTATGATACGGCACATCATGATCTACTAAACTTCATTCACTCCTTATCCATTTTAAAAATAATGATACAGCAATTAAATTATTTATGAAACTTAAATTATATACTAATGCATTATAAATAAATATGCAACAAATGCATCATATCACCAACTAATAGATAAAAATAGGTCCTATCCCATTCAAAAATTTCATTAATTTTATAGGTTCAATACAATAATCAAATGATATACAACAGAAATCGAATAAAATTTTGGCAGCATTTTTTCTTAGTTCTTTCATGTAAGAAGAACAAAAGAAAAATACTGTCTAAAATTTTATTCGAAATTCTTAGCATACCGTTTGATTACTGCAACTATCTATAGAATTATCTATAATTTTCAAACCATCCAAATTGGATAATTAATTGATCATTATACATAATTCTCTCATCTGTATAATTATATATAATTATATAGATGTCGAAGATTATGTATACTAATCAATTGACGGATCTATCATTATGCAATGTAATAAATAAAAGTAACAAGATATAAACATTCAAAAAATATTATCTAATAAATTCTACAATGAACCCCCTCCCTTCCAATGATGCCAGTGAGGTCGGACCCCCCCTCTCTCTCTCTTGATCTTCCTCATCGATGGCGGCGGTGAGGTCGGACGCCCTCTCTCCCTCTCCCTCTCTCTTTCTTAGTTTTGGATCTCAAAATTAGGTTCGGATGCCCGGGATCCATTAGGATCCGGATCTGATGCTTCAATTATGGATCCATCGAATATTCAGGTTCGAATCCAATACTAGTAATTAAAATCGAATCTAGATATGAATATCCAGATTTCGATCTAAATTCAAACCATTGACAGGTCTAGTCCAGTAATTAATAAATAATACTATAAAATTAAAATAAAAAATATACCTACGACTATAGAAAGAAGATCACACCGAAAGCTTCGAGGGTCACCGACGACGGTGCTAGAGAAAGATGACGGCGTTAGAGGTAACCTATGAAATAAGAGCAAGATAGTGAGATATATAGAGAGAGAAGAGAGAGAAAGAGAAAAAAGGAAAGAGAGAGAGAGGGAGGGCTCGGAGGGGTTGGGGAGGATGGATGGCGGCGGCTGGGGATGGGGAGGGCAGGCGACGAGCGATCGGGGATGGGGAGGACGGGGGGCAGGTGGCCGCAGTCGGGGATGGGGAGGGCGGGGGGCGACGGTCGGGAAGGGCAAGGGGTGGACGGCTACGGGATGCTTGGAGTCTCACTGACGATGGAGAGGAGGGGAAAGAGAGAAAGCGCACATAGAAGGAAAGAAAAATTGAGGATTTTTAATCTAATCTATGGCAGTGATTTTTGATCCACTACCATAGATCTATGACAGTGATTACTGAAAATTGCTGTAATAGATCTACGGTAGTGGTTTCATAACCACTGCCATTGATTTATAGCAGTAGTTTTCAGTAATCGCTGCCATAGGTTGAAAATATTTTTTTTTATTTTTTTTAAATATTATATAATTTTAAAATTTAATATCCATCTTTATCATTCATTATCTAAATAATTATCATTAGAGTATCGTCACAAAAAATTACCTCGATCTGATGGCCCTAGCTTCATCGATCAGAAAAATTTGATTTTGACGATCACGAACGATGATGCGATGACTGATAGATGAAGATCTTTGATCAGTTCAAAAATCTGCAACGATGATCTCGGTGATATTTGTAGCATACTATCAAAGTTTTACTTTAATTGGATATTGTTATCATGTCAATTTAGTATGGAATAATTTTGCCCGTTAAATTAGAAACAAGCAATCAAAGGGCTAAACGATGTCTGATTATGAGATAATTTTTTAGTTAAATAATTTTTATTATAATTTTAATTATTTTATACGATGATGATAGTAAAATTTAAATTATTTTCATATGAACTGTTCACGTTAAGTAGATATTGCAAAAGCATGAGCACATGCATATAACAACCAACGGAGTTCAAGAATGGTTATCAGACGACGTATAGTTTTAGATCATTCTTAGTCTCATGAATTGAACTTTATAATCACCATCATAAAAAATAATTAAAGTAGTAGTCAAGATCATTTATAAAAAAACTATCTCATAATCAAACACCATCTGATCCTTTGATCACTCGTTTATCATTTAACGACTGAAATTAATCCATACTAAATAGACCAAGATAATAATATCTGATTAAAATGAAACTTTGATAGTACGCTATAAATATAACTAAGATCATCATTGCAGGTTTTTGGATCCATCAAAAATCTTCATCTATCAGATTATCGCATCGTCATTCGTGATCGTCGAAATTAAATTTTTCTGATCGATGAAGCTAGGACCATTAGATCGAGATGATCTTTTATGATGATACTCTAATAATAATTATTTAGATAATGAACGATAAAGATGGACATTAAATTTTAAAATTATGTAATATTTAAAAAAATATAAGAAAAAATATATTACAGTAGTTACAAATAACCGCTGCCATAGATCAACGTATAACAGTGGTTACAAAAAAACCGTTGCTATAGGTCCGACCTACGGCAGTGGTTGTCCCAGTGGTTCTTTGTAACCACTGTCGTAGACTTTATTGCAACAGTTTTGAAAATCATTGCAATAGTATGCACTACCTAGACTCTTTTTGTAGTAGTGTATTTATCACCATCTGATGGAATATCTAGAATTCGACCAAGAACATCATAGTCAAACTCTATCATCTTACCTTTCACAAAAGATAAAATAGAACAAGCTGATCTATCAAAGCTAAAATTATTATAAAAATATTTAACTAATGTAGGATATGTTGGTTTGCTTAATGTAATCATAGAAAGCCAACCCATTCATTCAAAAAGAAATTTAATTCAAAAATTACTAAAAGAACTTAACTATTCTTCCCCCTATAGCTTTTCGTTAAGAAAAATTCGATTAAAATTTTTCACTTGACTCAGAGTCTAGAAATAAATCTCCTTCATACCTATCCTGAGACTTTGATTTTTCTTTTTCTACTCGAGCTCTTTTTTCTTTCGAAATATTTTCATCTTTTTTTGAAGTCATGAGACTGATTCAAGCTGGACTACACGGATGAGGAAGAGAAAGGGTTCTCTAGATGCCTAAAACATCAAAAGGATGGAGAGAGATTATCAGGGTTTTTGAAATGATTTTAAAGATAAAAGGGACGAGAATAGCAACTATCAGGATTTTTTGAATATTTGGTGGAGAAAAAAAAGATTTAGGGGTTTTAAAGGAAGCTAGAAGTGGAAAGGGTTTTAAAGGAAGCTAGAGGTGGAAAGAGTAAGGGGTGGATTTTTTTAAAGTAGAACCTTCTTGGATGCAAGATGGGAGGGGCCGGCATGGGAAATTTAAAGCTCATGAAATCGCCAGTTGAACTGGCATCTTTGAAATCACCAGTTGAAGTGGCGACTTCAAAGTCGTCGGTCGAACAGACGAGTTTACTTGAACTCGCTGGGTAAACTCGCATGTTTGATCGGCGACTTTGAAGTCGCCACTTCAATTAATGATTTTTTTTGGCCAGCTCATCATGCGGTACTGGCGACTTACGGGACTGAGCTAGTCTCAAAATTGCCTGTTGAAGAGGCGATTTCAATATGGTACCTAATTTTAGAAATAAGTTTGAGACGAAAATATTTTTAGAATTAAATATTAAAATAGTAATAAAAAAATCCAAAAAAGGAGCACTAAACATGTTTAAGTGTCACCTACTTTCTTGCTTTTTTTTTTTTTAGTACAAGTCAGTGTCACCTATTATGAGAAGATGTAGCAGTGTCTCGTTTGAGGCCCCCTTATTTTTTCTCTTCCTTCGATATGGTTCCCCTTTGCTTAGGTTAACAAGAAGTCAGGTCTGCAAATAAAGTAGACCTTGTATCATATGTATTACGAGAAACTATATAAGATCTTTTGTGCCCAACAGGCATTTACTGAATCCGAGCTAGTGTCCCTGGTAAAGCTGATGAAGAGCTTGAGGGAGCATGCTGGTAACAGCAAGCGTACGATTCAAGAAAGTTTCAATAGTAATAACTTTTGAATCATGAAAGTCTAAGCAAATTATCCAAGTAAAGCAATATTAGTCACCATGAAGTGGTGCAAGAGCAAGTTTAGATGTGGGTGCGAGGAAGCAAATATATACATATAAAATATGTTTGGCTAAATCCAGTGGGATAGGTTGGGATTGAAGTGTTGGATGAAGAGATGGAGAGGGAAAGATAGAGAGTAAAGGAGAGTGCAAGGAACCACAAAGCTTGACCCATGAGATTACAAAATGATCTTAAAGGCCTATTTCAATATTTCTATAGATCTCGTCTAAAAATTTTATGGGATCAGCCTTATTAGGCCATCTAGCTCATATTTTTTAAGAGCCTATCCAAACCTAACTTAGTTCTAATATTTAGATTATTGGAAGAAAAAACAATTATGATTTGAACTCGATGGTGTTTGGTTGATTTGGGATCATATGTAAATAGATAATCCAATCTATGAATTCTACAGAATTGTTGGTCCAATTTTATAAAAATATCCAAGCAGGTCCTAAATTTTTTTTATAAAATATCCAAGCAGGTCCTAAATTTTTTTTCTCTTTTTTAAAATCCCATGGGAATTGGATCTTGTAATCCCCAGGCTCCCCGCATTTCTTCCTCCCTCCGTCATTCTCGGGTTATGGAGGAAGTTTCCAAGGCAACTTTATGCATTTACTAAAAAAGAAAGAGAAAAAGAAAAAGAAAGGATACACTCATTAAACCATTAGCCCAAGTTTCTTTCTCCATACGCATCAGCTTCCAGCAGGTTCTTCAACTCAGGTGGGACGGAGGCAAGGCAACCATTTCCTACTTTTCGACTTGAAACTAGATAGATCTAGCGCAAAGGGGTGCATGCACGAAATCATTTCGCAATAACCATGCACCAATGAACCCGAGAGAGTCCATGAATGTGGCCTGAAGGCTTTGACGATAAAGACCCCCTTGTTGTAGGGCCCTTTCCGCTGCATACCTTGATGGGGCTTGAAAGGGACAAAGCTAAGCAGTTTTCCAGTTTGGATAAATTGAAGTCGGGACAAAGTAAAAATTGCCATGCCATGGTAATGTCTTTGACGTGATCACCTAGCAGCCAATCAGTTGGACAAGAAATGGAACTCTTTGTCCTTGGGGACTTCCGTTGCATAATAATAGCCTGCGAGTGCAAATCCTTTCTTGGCGGAACAGTCTGTAGACCCGTCACGTGACAGCCCTGGGAGCTCGGATAGAGAGGTCGAGGGGTTGGAGCACCGCGAGCGGCACCAAGAAACGCGAAGCGAGCGCAAACCAGCGAGAACCAAAGAGCCGGTCGCCCGGCCGATGGTGAGGATCCTCCCGATGGCCGCCTCCTACTCCTTCCAGCTCGCCGCCCTCCGCCCCCCCTCCTCCTCCTCCTCCTCCGCCGTCCGGCTCGCCTCCAACGCCCGCCTCGGCCTCCACTCCGCCCCCTTCCGCCGCCTTGCTCTCTCCCATCTCGGAAGCGGTGAGCCCTCCATCCCACCGGAATCCTTTTGCCGAACTCTTCACCTTATTTTCTTTTTCCATCGCCTCTTAATCCTCCCCACGGATTCTTGAACGATTTCGATTCTTTTCTTTAAAAATTCTCGATCAATCCGTTAGCCATCGCTTGGGTCTTGCGACTTGGTCGGGATGTAATGAGACTCCATTCTCTCGATGCTGTGGTTGTTCTAGGGTTTTAAGGCGTTTCGATTTGTTTTGGAATTTCTAAGATGAAAATATGCTCTCTGTGACTGATTAGAAAACAAGAACTACATTTAGCAGAAAAAAAAAAAAAAACAAGAACTACTGATTCGATCATCTATCCTGCCCTTTTTCTTGGGAAAGTTACCTCTTTTAGTATTATATATGTGAGTTTTACATGAAATCGTCGGTGACAGTTGGAGATAGATCGACCCGTGGTTTATTTTTTATTCACTGACTACTGAATTTAATGTGCAATTTCTTTAGAGAAAGGAGGTATATTATACAAAAAGTAATGCAGCTTTTGCAAGTCTAATTGTTTACTGAACTGAATGAACTGAATAGGTGCTTGTAGATACACTTTGACCAACTTCGAAGTTGGTGTGAATCTAAAAGTTCATCCAAAACACTAGAATCGATCTTCTAGGGCCTGTTGGGTGTTGCTTTTGTTTTCTGTTTTTTTTTTTCTCAAAGCACAAGAAGAAAAATAAACTAGACTGAAAGACATATATGACGAAACCTATTTGTTTTTCAAGTTGTTCTAAAATCTTTAGAGCTATTGGCAGCAAACTTTTGTTGGTTACTGAAGGAATCAAAATAGAAGCAAATAATAGCAGAAGTTCTGTGCAAATGCCATCTTCAACATCAACCTCCAAGAGATGTTTCACTAATTTGCAGAGAAGCCTGAACGCAAAAACAAGAAAAGTACCATACAGGCCCCTAACTTGTCTTTATTACCCGGATACAGTATTAGCCTTGCACACACACACACACACACTGGAAGTCATGTGTTCTGTTTATCAATATATCCATGTTATTTATTTATTTCATTGATTTTTATTACATTCTCGAATTTTTTTTGAACACTATATGGCAAGTTGAAGAGAAGGAGCTCTTAGTCTTTTACATTACCTTCTTTACTGGTCCCTGATTTATCGACTCTTCTGGCTGTGATTGCACAGCTATGCATCACCAGCAGTTGTTTGGAATAAAACCTTGTAAGTTGATAAGAAAAGCGAGTGGCATAGAGGCCAGTGCTGCTGGAAATATGACGACTCAAGCAAGCACCACTGTTAGTCAAGAAGAGGCCTTAGAGTGGGTGAAAAAGGACAAGAGGAGGCTTCTTCATGTTGTTTATCGTGTTGGAGACTTGGACAAGACAATAAAGTATCCTTTTCTTTTCTGAATTATACCTCTGTACCATAAAGATCATGTCTTTGATTTATGGGTACATGGCTTCCACTGAATTTATCTGCCTGATTGGTGCAGGTTCTACACAGAGTGCTTGGGAATGAAATTGCTACGAAAACGTGACATTCCTGAGGAAAGATACACCAATGCTTTCCTTGGATATGGGCCTGAAGACTCACATTTTGTTGTCGAACTCACTTACAGTAAGCTACCTGTGTTATATCCTCATGTTGGCGTGCTACTTTAAAGTGTTAATTATCCCTTTAGACATTTTTCTTATTTCATAATCCTTTCTTTCTTTGTCTTCTTCTTCGTCTTCTTCTTTCTTGTTTTGTGCTCTAGAAGTTCATTGCTTATCACCTTTCTGTTTATTTGATTCTGCATAACTGTGTATCAACGTGTTTTCTGATTAAAATTTTGTTTGTTACAATATTGGCAGATTATGGGGTTGACAAGTATGATATTGGAACTGGTTTTGGTCACTTCGGTATTGCAGTTGAGGATGTAAGATTCTGTTCACATAAATTTATACACTGTAATCCTGTTTGTGGATTTTGGGCATGCATGTATGTTTGCATGCAATCCTGAACTTCTGTTATATCCATTTCTCTTTGAATGATTGAATTGAGATCCACATAAAAAACATTATTCGCTATCAGGTTTTGTCTTCTATTATATTAGCATTTGTGCTTTGTGCCTCACCGATTATGTTATCATTGATGCCTTTGTATTACATGTCCCCGTGCTTATTTAACTGTAAGCATTTTTTTAGTAAAAAAAAAAGTCTTGCAAAGAACTCTGTGTATATCGAAACTATTTATGAAATATTGGTTAGCTAATATGGTGCATGCAGATAACTTTATAATAGCTCTTATTGCAAGTTTAGATAATAGCATGTTTGACTAACTTTTATGTATATAAGTAACTAATTTATATTTTTGTAATTAATTGGTGTTATTGTGATCTATGTGGAATTGATTTGAATGGCTTAAAATAACTCTAATGTCGGTAATAATCCTATAGATACAACTACAATAGCCCATGGTCTTGTCATATAGTATGAATACAATACTTGTACAAATATTGTATGCTATGAACATGATAACACCCTTATTGTATGATAGAATGAAATGTCTAATGCATCCCTTAAACCTAGATTGTTAACCATTGATAACTATCTGGTAGATACTTGAAGTGTGATATGCCTGATAAACTTGTGCTTGAGAGAGAAAATAAGAGAACTCTAGAGACTTTAAAGAAAAAATGTGACTTTAAAACAGAATGTTGGAAGACAATGAGGAAGTGGATGATAGTAATTGAGGAGACACAATTAGGGGATATGTCCAAGAAGTAATTTTCAAACAGTCAAAATTTTGTAAATGGGAAAATAAGAAAAATAAATGATTAGTCATAATTACTAAGGTTAATAATGCTCATGTTATAAGTGAAGGGTGGTGGGGGAAAATAATTTTAGGAAACATGAAGAGAAATATGAAGGAGAGAGGAAAACTTGCACACTGAGAGACACAATCAGGGGATGTGTCCAAGAAGCAAGTTTTAAACACTCAAAAGTTTGGAGATGGAAAAGTAAGAAAAAAAAAAAGATTAGTCATAATTACTGAGCTTAATTATGATTGTGTTATAAATCAAGGGTACTGGGGGAAATAATTTTAGGGAACATGAGGAGGAATATGAAGGAAAGAGGAAAACTTGCACACGAGAGAGGAAGGATAAGAAGATCTAACTCCTAAGAGGACTCTACATAACACAATTGGTTTGGATTCAGAGTTAAACCCAATTCATGGTGTTGAAGAGTGAGACGATGCAAAACTAAGGCCTTGGTAGCTTTTAATGCCCAAGGAGATGATGATGATATGTGCAAGAGGATCGGTAGATACCAAGGTTCATCGTCTTGGTACTGGACTCCATACTGGTATCATCCTATTGCATTATTGGTTCATGGTATAGACCAATACAATAGTATCGGTATGGTATGGTACGGTATGCCCCATATTGGATGGTGCGGGGCGGTACGGCAAACAATGATAGATACTGGTCTTAGGTGTTGGCTGCCCTTAGTTGGACATGGAGAATGGTAAAAAAGACCGACAAGAACAATATCTCACCAGTTGAGGGTCCAATTGTGTAGCTCACTTAAGTCTAATGATTATTGGTAGATTTGATATTGACTTTAATCTTACTATGAGATTTCGACTCTTATTCTGTGGATTCGAGACATACGCAATGGTAGATTCACTAGATTGATAATCAATGTCTACAACAATAGTTTGATGGTTGCATCTAACAAAAGTACCTCTCTGTTCATTTAATGTGATCTGCAGGCAATTTTCACTAAGATTTGTGAGTATGGATTCATGTCAACACTAGTCAATTGGGTTGAGAGTAGTGAGAAAGAGGGGCAATGGGTTGGGAGTGATAAGGTGTAGAGGAAGGAGAGAGAGAAAGGAAAGATGGATAGATACCGGGGGGGGGGGGATGTGAGGGGCTGAGGTACCTACCACAAAAATGTCACCATGCTGTGAAGCCCACTGCATCACGATGCCATGAGGGAGTGAGAAGGCTAGGTATTTGCTATGGGAACTTCACTATGCTGTGAAGTCTGTCATTGCTGTGACATGACAATCGGCTGCTCTTGCTCTATCATTATAGTCAGTGCAGTCCACTGCTGTTGAAAGCAATCTCTAGTCTCCTTGCAAAAAGAAGAAGAGAAGCGAAATAAATCATAGAGGGCATCAAAATCTTGGTAATCTTTTACTTAGTCCTTGAGTCATACATCTATAGAAATCCTTAAGCTATGGTAAAATGAAAACAAACCTGGGCCCGGCTAAATAGACAAGAATGGCTTGAATCCAGTCCAGTAGCCAACAACTTGAAATGACCCGACCCTTCCCAACATGCAATATTATCAAATTTAAAATAAATTAAATATATATATTTTTTCCCACCATGTCTCCCTGTATCTTTTCCTGTTGCCTAATCAGATGCTTGTATACATGTTCAAATGTCTGAATCCTTTGTGCATGTCCATGCAATACTAGAAGGCACTTCATCCATTCACTTTATTAATTTAAACTTTTTGTGGTGACCCATATAACAATGTCTCCATGTTTTGACACCAAAATCTTCTGGAACTAGAATTGGATGGCTTGCAAAAAGCAATGGGATATTAGAAACAGGAACAGCAGCCCTGCTGCCGACTATTGCAATTACTTGTAGCCTTCACATATGGTATATGAGTACAACATATCTAAAACAATGGGCATACATAAAAGACAATATTTTGCATCTATGAGCCACTATAGTAATTCATAAAATAGAAATATTTGTAAGATGTATGGGATTATTGATTTTATATTACAACCAAACATGTAGGAGTGTCAATGAAGATTGCATAATTCTGGAGATTTTAGAAATTTTATCAGAGAACCTTGGTAACATATGTTTTGGCATAAAAGCCAGAGGTAGTACCATGCCAGTCTCCTTTTTAAGCTCATGAAAAGTGAAACAACCTGTGCACCTTTTTGAGCCATCACCTATCATCTCATGACTTTTCTCAACTCAGGCCTATTTATATGATGTCTATTAGGGATGCTTTAGTTCAATTTGGCTATTACTTATTAGATATTAAACTATACGTTATCGTACATGGTTGTTGATGAGCAGCCATAGTGGAACTTTGGCATATTTGCAATGCCAAATCTAAATCCCCGCCTGTTACTTGAAGCTTCACATACACCTAAAAAAAATATGTTGCTAAAGGAGCTTCCTTATTTGTGATCATATACGTGCTAACTCACAGACATTTAGTCATGTAGAGTATGATGCTGAAACCCTGAAGGTGATTAATTGGCTCTTTGCAAAGGGTTATTCACTAAATCCCCCTGAAATATATATAGCTGCCTACAGCATTAACTGAACGCTTTCCAAGTCAGAAACATATGGAATCCTTGATATTTGTGAAGTTTGTTTGTTGCCACTTTGGAAACTTTGAATGAGAAACATGTATATTGAAAGATCTTAATAAACAATATCCATTAAACTTTTTTTAATGTTTAAACAGATAAAGGCTATGAAACCAAATAACTTGAATTGCCAGAACCAGAACAGACATGTATATCAAAAAAGGAAAAGTAAAAAGACAACAAAATGCAAGAGAGAAGCCTTTCACATAAGGATGATTGAAGGTCATCTTTTCAGATGGCTTGATGAATTACCAGTGTAAAGGGCTTTAGGCTGAAGACTTGAATGTTCTCGACCACATCGAGTTGTATGTAAATACTAAGAAATCATATGCAATAATCAACAGTTCTTGTGGGGCATTTTGCAACTATAGGGAAAGATGAGAGGGTTGGTTAATACTAACCCAACTCGGGTGTCAATGGCCATGCTTGGTTCAAGCGAGGTTTTGCTTAACCACAACTTAGGAATACACACACTGGCCTCAATATTTCTTCAAGCCTAGAATTGCCTTCATACGCCTACACCCAGTGTAAGGTTTCAAACACTAGAGACATGAGTTGATACAAAGATAATTCTTATTCAATTTTGACTCCAAAGTTTTGCTTTATCTAAATTCCAAATATAGCTTGAAGCACTATGCCAAGTGGTCATGTAGGAGTATATACTTGCCTTGGAGCTTAAGATTGGATATAAAAAAAAGACACATCTTAAGCTGACAATTCTTCCTGCTTACAACCTTGATTCGACCTAATGTTTTACTCCCCTAAGGATTGATATTCCATTGATCAGAATGTAGTCCAACTCGGAGTTCATATTTTCTAGCTAGCAAATGTTTCATGGCTATATGTATCATCCAGAGTCACTTTTGTTTCATGGGCTACTTCTTAAATACTCTTGGAATCAGTATGCTAATGCATCATCCATAAGTTGCACTTTGGCATTCTACTAGGTCGCTCTGGCCCCTTTGACTTGTTAAACAGTTTGAGGTACATACTAGATAGAAATATGATCTGGAGATACTGCAAGCTGTTTATCTCATTTTATGTATGTGTTTTACCATGTCATGAACTATGTAGTTGCACTTTTTTTTACTATTGCACTTGCAATTTTGCAAATTATAAACACATCTGTGTATGGACATGTATATATAGAGAAATCCTCGAATCCTCCTTTTACATTTTGAGGTCTATAAAATGTGAATCCTTCTACTTATGTTTTGTGTTGAACTTGATAAGGATGTTCATATAATGGAGTTCTCTAGAACTGAAATTAGAAGTTCATAGACCAATTAATTTAAAATATGAGCATTTAATGAGAAAATTGTGTTATAAATCATGGAGGAGCCTTACTATGAAATAGATTACTTCAAACTCATATGGTCTTACTAGAAGTTAGATCAGTGATGCCAAATAAAATTTTATTCTTTGTTGGTTAGAAAAAGTCTTCTTAGTTAATTTGATCAGGACACTTGAGTTGTTTCAATTCTATTGGATGTGGCATCAAATGAAATGGCAAGCTTTGATGAACAGATTTCCACCACTAAATTTACATCTTTCCTTGATTTAGATTTTCTGTTAGTCCATGCACATTGAAATCAATTAATTAAACATTAATGTCTTATTGTGCATTATGCTTGTTTTTGTTTGAGGGTCTAAATGTTCATTCGATATCATGTTTTACTGTGCTGAAAACTTGGAAAAAAATGATATGCAAATCTATGAAGAAGAACACATGATACAAGTGATAAAATCGATGAAATTCTGGTACATATTTCATAACTAAAAGCTGGCAGGTTTTGAACATCAAAATCCATCTTTTATTCATCTAAAGTCTATGTACCAATAGATCTTAGTTATTCCTTCTCAGCTGATAAGAATTGTCAAAACATGATTATTATACCATATCAATAGTTTTAACTTATAAAGTCTAAAGCTTTAACCAAGCAATTACCATATGCAAAATGGAAATACACTGATTAAATTACTCAAGTTCATCTGCTTTCTTGATGTGCCTTCCTGAAATGCAAGAATATTGAATATTTTAATGCCCTGTTCATAATGTTGAGGCACTCTTAAAGACTTTCTTTTTTATTGGATCAATAGGTTACAACAAGTCTTTCAATATGAATAGAAATAATATCGTATCAGTAGGATTTCAAGTATTTGTTATGTTTAGGTAGATAGAATAATATTTACAAGGACATGTCATCATATTTGCTTGATCTTTTATAATAGGTTGCCAAGACGGTGGATCTTATAAAAGCCAAGGGAGGAAAAGTGACCACAGAACCTGGCCCTTCTGATGGGGGCAAAACTCTGGTTGCCTCTATTGAAGATCCAGATGGTTATAAGTTTGAGCTTTTAGAAAGGGGCCCTACACCAGAGCCCTTTTGTCAAGTAATGCTTCATGTAGGAGATCTTGATCGTGCTACAAACTTCTATGAGAAGGTGAGTTGGTGCACAAGGAATTCATGTTATTTTGGATAGACATGTTCGCAATTGTCATCATGTTTTTTGATCAACTTGTCAAGTTCTAAATCCATGTTACTTTTAAACAGGCATTTGGTATGGAGCTTCTACACAAACAAGACAATCCTGAGTACAAGGTAACTCTCTTTATTCATCACATTTCTTATCTTGTACATCAGCTATATATGGTTTGTGTAGATCATCTATATAAAAATCTGTCAGGACTAACAAGTTATTTGTCAGCTATATCAATTATTCATCAATCTAGTTGCTTATAATGGAAGTTGTCGATATTTTTTTTCTTTCAAATGCATGCCTTTTTCTTTTTCTTTTTCTTTTTTCATTTTTTCTTCCTCTTTCTTTGGTGCATGGGCGCATGGGTGGATAGGTGGGTGTGTATATTTGTGGGTGGATTAGTGTGTGTGTATTCATGCATTCTTTGTCTTCCAATGCATATTGGGTACGTATCATGCCATTTCATTTATATACATTGTTTTATGTCATGTACACACTCTTACTATCTATTTTATATCAGTATCATCCTTTTTATTTTGTAATCTTCAGTGCTTCTTTTAGTGCCTTAATCTTCATCATTCTGTACATTCTTCTCCAAATTGCTTGGAGTCTTGTTCAACCATGTCGATAACATACTCTTCTTTCATAGATCTAACTATCATTGGCTGAAACCATATCCACTATTAATCTACATTTTTGAATTCATTGATATCCTGATAACTTCTTTTTGAGCCTAAACTGTTGTGTAGGTTGTTTTATGTGATGAAGATCATGCAGACACTCTCACTATCTATTTTGTATAAATATCATCCTTTTATTCTTCTCTTTTATGTTTAATTAATGTATTTTAAAATTATACTTTGTATCTATGATCCTCAATATATTTGTTTTTAGCGTATACTTCTTTTTCTGACCCATAAGTCATGGTTCTGTCAACATTTGTGATTGATATTTGCTTGTACCTATTTTCAGTATACTATAGCAATGATGGGATATGGTCCTGAAGATAAAAATGCAGTTCTTGAGTTGATGTACAACCATGGGGTTAGAGAATATGACAAAGGAAATGCCTATGCACAGGTAATGTTTATTTTCCAGTTGTGACATGTATTGCCACTGAATCACTGATAGCTCGGTGATGCTGGCTTTATGACTCTGATCACAAATTTCCTCTGTATGGTCACAGCTGTCTTTGTATGTTAATTCATTTTGCATTTTTATCTAATTACACTCGATGGAGAATAACTTCTGATATCCTGTCAGATTGCAATAGGCACCGATGATGTTTATAAAACCGCAGAAGCAATAAAACTGTATGGGGGAAAAATTACTCGTGAACCAGGCCCTTTACCTGGCATTAACACAAAGATCACTGCCTGCTTGGATCCTGATGGTTGGAAAACGGTATGGTACCAACTTTATACTTTGTTTTTGTTGCATTTGGCTTTAAAAGGAGTTTGCTGACTGCAGTTCTCCAGAAAAGTCCTATTTATGTGATAAGTTGGTTTTTACCTATGCTCGTGTCTTATATGACATAGTTCAAAAAATATTTCTCCATGCCACCCCCAGCCTGGATGTTATTGGACAACAAAAGAGCATTGGTGACATGAGCATGCACATTACTAATTCCTTGATCCAATTTAATTATTAGTCATGGTCTCTATGAGGCAGCTTGGCTGGATCTCTCCTCTCTTCCCTCCTCTAATCATGGAAGCGAATATTGTAGATGACTTGGCGGTTCTGTGGTCTGATCAAGGTGCACCTACAAGTAAGAAGACCTAGAGTTCCAAGTATGAACCGTATTTTCTTCTCATTTCTGTTGGTATAATGGCCTTATCATAGGCACCCAGCCCTGTTTTGAACCTGCATAATGGATCATAGCGAAGCCTAAAAGTTTTAAAAAAACCTTTTTTTTTTCCTAATTAGGAGTCCCATATGGGAAGCCCTACCTGTAGTTTAAGTACATGGTCTGGTCTGAAATTGAACCCAGGATTTTCACTCAAGGGGGAAATCCCACCCATATATGAAAATTACTTGGGCTGGATTATTGAGAATACAGTACTCAGGATTTGAACCCAGCAACTCCAGCCAGTGAGCAGAGAGGTATGCCCACTGAGATAACTTTCAGGGTCTCCCAGTGTAATTACTTAAGTTAGAACAGCAATTTCTAGCCATTCTAACTGCATATAACAGCCTATGGCAGTGATATAACCATGCAATAAGTATTATTTGAATATTTATTTTTTGTTTTAGAATAATGTTGAACTAGATTTAAAAAATTTGTATCAAAATTTTGAAACAATGACAAAAAAACTGCTGCTATGACCATTTTTGTTAATGGTTGTCAAACATATATGATGGCCATTATTTATAAATTCTATGAATTAGAACCATGCTAATAATAACTCTTTTAGCAACAATATTGAAACTAAGGTTTTACATTCTAGCGGGATGTGAGGCATCCCCCATCCCATTCCTATGGGAAAATGGGAGAGGAGCAGAAACTAGAAGGAAAGGAAGGAAAGATAAAAAAAAGTAAAAAAATCAAAGAAACAAAGAAGAAAAAAATGAAAAAGGAAAGGAAAAAAAATGAAGGTAGAGAAAAAGAAAGAAAAGAAAGAAGAAAAAAGAAAGAAAGAAAGAAAGAAAGGAAAAGAGGAGAGAAAGATAGAGGATATCCATCAGGATGTATGATCGGGATTGCTGTTGGGATAAGATGGGACAATAGAGCATCCTGTTCCATGGAAAAACTGGAACATCTTTGTCCCATGAGATTTAAAACTTTGATTGTCTTTATTTGAAAAGCCTAAGATTAGACATAAACCATACTTAAATCCAATAGTTTGAAAAACCTACGCTTACCCTCTTAGGGTTTATTTTTACCCAACATATTAACTCAACTCAACAGAACATTAGTCAAATTGTTAACGTTAAATGGGACCCAAATGCCATGTCAGAAAAAAAAAAAAAAGACCAAAACAACCTTAAGTAACATAACAGCCATTCAAAGACATAAGAAAGTATATGTATCCTTCTCCCTACTTAAGCGCAATTTTGATTTTTCACATGAGGTAAGCAGTTTCACCAACACCGTTAATTTAATAGGGTGTAGGTGTAGATTTTACAAACTATTGGGTGTAAGTATGATAAATATAAACTTCAAAAGTTCTTTTGTAATTTACTTTTAATTTTAACAATGCTGGAACTCTTATGGCAGCATTTACCTATAGGCAACTGGCTACCTTGGCTAAGGAAAATGCCAAAATATAGTTCCATGCTAAGTACTAGAGCCCAGCCAAACCACATCGACTTGGCATTTTCATTCAACCTTTATTCTCTTGGTAGGCTATTGATTGTTTTTGCTAATAATTTATTTTATTCGCTAGGTCAACTCCTAGGGCATCTATCATCATGGGGCCTATTATACTATTTTGTGTCAAGTGTATGAGATGTACCTAGCATATGATGTTTCACAGCAACCATGAAGTTGCACCAAACATTTCTATGTGATGATAAGACACTGTCTAACAGAAACCAAATCATTTCATTTTTTTTTTTTTTATTAAAAATCCCCCAAGTCTTCTGCTTTTTATCAGTTTTTCTGTTCCAATTTAACATTTTGGCATCATGTTGTTTATCTGCTGTGAATGGATTAGTAGAATCATGTGGTAATCACGACTTGAATAGTGTGGAGTGAGGCATGGATTCAAATTGTTTTTCTTCTGCAGGTCTTTGTTGATAACATAGATTTTGCCAAGGAACTGGAGTGAACCAATCAACGTGCCTTAGCTTCAAGTGCTGAGTTTGTCGAGGAATATCTGACCTCCTATCGCTAAATGCGGCCTTTGCCTGTCAAGCCCTTGTAAAAGCATGGAAACCCCCTGACACCCCCCATCTCAGTTTGTAGATAAGTCATTCAACCTACCATGTTAGTGATAGCAAGTAACACGTGTGATCCATATTGCACGGTGTAGATGTGAGATTCCTTTTGATGCAATTTTAATTAATTCATCGCATCAATCTAGTTTGGTTCCAACTCATTCTTATTATATTGGTTCTGCTTATTAAATTGCCATGGTGACATTCATGTTGGCATGACAATTTAACATTTGGCGTATGCCTTCGATCCAGATCTGTTGGTCATGTTTGTTTTTGCATTCAAATTCAATTATCCTTTCGGGTGTTTTGATTCCGAAGTAAGCTCTTTGATGGCTGCCATCTTCTAATTCTCTGCCGGGCCATGCTGGGATATTGGAGCAGACATCAAGAACGATACCTGAAAGAACAGCACCACTTAGTTTCACGTACCGGACCATCCGAAGCTCTAGGTATGACCATGCTACTAATCTTACTCTTTTTCTTCTTCACGAAGGTTCCAGCCATGTGTGTGCTTTTCATCTTAACAATCACCTGTGATTTGTTCAAGAGAAAAAGAATAACGTGGATAGGTCGAACTCTAAAGCAATATCAATGATATAATTATCAACCTTTTGGTTTATCCTGTTTTACCTGCCAACTAGAATTTATGTATATCGACACTTGTTTCCAATGAAGAACACCTGCCAAAGAGTCCATTTAGTCTCTGCCACCAAGCCTTGAACTGATTTAGTACGAAATAGTGTTAAATTTTCTGGAGACGGTATGAGTTGCGTGTATGTTTAGTTCTTGCGGCTTGCACCGGTTTCTGGATGGACTACATAGGCACATTTTCAGGTAAATTTAATCTTTTTGTTGTTTTATGGTGGTTATGTGGCTGTTCAAGGTCCTACAAAATATGGATGTCCTAATATTTTAGATGGCACCGACAAGCTTAGGAAAAGATAAAATTGTGGATATGCTTCTCTCTTTTTTGAAAATATGTACCTTTTCGTGTACGTTTAAGAAGATCTCCCCCTCTGGAAATGAAACTCAAAGCTGATGAGCATCCCTCTGTTTCGTTTTTCTCTCCTGCTAATGCTGCACTCTGTATTTCCTTATATAGCCTTGCCCTCAGTGTTGCTGCTCCCCTTAAGGCTGCATTAAAAAAGATTATGCATGAGAGTTGCAGTTATTGCGTTACCTATTAAGTACTTACATATGGATTTTCAAACGTTTGTTTGCTGGGTGCGTGCCACACTAGTGCACCATATTGGACTCAACATTATCTAAGAGATTACTAAGTTTGTTTGTTGTTATGCAAATCACTAACTTGAAAATTTAAACAGCCTAATTTGTTTTTCATGATGCCAGGATAAAAGCAACCCGAGCTCCGATTGTGAATCAATTGGGTCTGCATAATTTGTGTTATAGTATTGAATTAACATATACCATCTTCTTCAAAGGGATTAGATGATATTTCTATAAAAGATTTTAGCTGCAATATTTTTGTAAAGGATAAGGCTATCAGTCCTGGCATTAAGTTAATTGAAATAACTTGATGTGTCAGCTCTTAGATAGCCATCTTCTTTTTTATTTGTTTCAATCCTCTAGAGGATGTTAAGAGTATTCTATTTGTTAGAAATTGAAGTGAAACAGGATACCTTCCAGCAATGCTTTTATTTGGTCATAACATTGAAAGTTGGTATCATAAAGGTAGCTTGCCATGATGGACAGCACGACAAATTGAAATGTTCCGGAAACTATAGTACCAAGGTTTGCAGTTAAACGCTCAAGTTTTGAGTTTGGGCAGGGCTTGCTGGTTATATTTATGCTTGTTTAAATCCTCCTGCATCAAACCCTTGAGTGACTTAATTCAAAGAAAACGTACCGGTGGCAGCTCCAGCAGTCAACGCCATGACATCTCCGCTAGTTTGTGCGTTAACGGCAGAGTGGATGACGGCTAAGATCTGCTCATGACTGGCCCCAAATGCTTGAGCCATCTCCACGCAGTGTGATGCCACCAGCGCCGCAGCGGAAGCAATGGCTGCAGTAATCTTTGAACCAGAGTTGGTTTTCGACCCATCAGGTGAGAAGACAGTGCTGGCTACAACAGCAGCAACTGCGGCTGCAACCCCTGCCACCGAAGTCGCGGCATACACTTCGGCATTACGGGTTCGAGCTTCCGCCCTTCTCTTCTCCTTATGATCCTTCAGCCATCCGCCCATCGTTTTCCCTCGTGGCAATCCTCTAAGAAGCTGGACGACGTCTTGACGAGTTAAAAAAATGAAAAGACGAGTAGTTCAGTCAGAGAGCTCGAGAAGCTAGCGTACCTTGATATCCATATGATCTCTTGGGGAAATGGGAGGACTGATGCCAATGGCTTCGGTCGGCGCCGCTGGTGGTGTAATTGTTGGTTTTTTCACCGAACTTTCATCTTCAGTGCCGGCTATGGTTAGTTGCCCGGTGGGTGCATTTGGAACGTCCACGGTTGAGGGCAAAGCTGGTGAGCGATGGTTTGGTTTCTCCATGCATGAGTCGTCTGAAGGATCTTTACTTTCGAGCATCGCAAGGGCTTTCGAGATCTCTATGGCGGACAGGCTCCACGACCTTGCAAGGAACTCCATGGTCTCTGTAGGAGTCTCAGGGGCCCGCAGCGACGACGAGTGCCAGCATATGGGGCCTTCCTCTTCGATGTTCTCCAGCTGCTGTGATTGGCACTTGAGAAGATGTTGGCGATGATATGGACTTCGTTCCATGGCCTTAGAACAGCATAAATGCTCCTATTTGCACCCTTGGATTGAAACAGTAACGCAAAGTTGAAGAAGATATCAGCATATATACCTTTAGTCGAATGATAGGAAACAGAACGTATCATGAAAACAAATATAGTAGACCTATCGGTCGGAGATTTATGAGCCAAATCCTTTAGTAATATCGTCAAACAAGTAGATATGAGAATGCGTGTCATTAGCATGAAACCATGCTCTACATGGGGTAATGTTTAGCAGGAAGAAGGCGTTAGAGTGGAGAGCATCAAGTAGAAGACAGGCACGGGGGCGTGGGAAGGGAAGATTTGGTTTTTAAGAGTGGAGACTGATAGAGGCATAGAGGAGTGAGGATTATATTATGTTGGCTCGTGCGGTAAGTGGGTGCTAAAGTCTTGTCTGCCGGTCCCTCTCTTTATCTACTCTTTAAAAAGTTCGCGCCGGTTTCCTGAGCGGCGTGCGCCATCATTTGTTGGATTGGTGGACCTCCACATCCAAATTGTATGGTTTTGCACACGAATGCTCTATTTCAGTATTTTGCTCACATGAACTACGGAATAGGAAACATGGCACAAAAGCAGTACTGCCAGCAGCTGCAAACACCTACTGATTCCTTTGTGGGCATATTTGGTTGGGAAAAGTTGGGCTTTGGTATTCTAGCTAATTAAAGAAAATTTCATTCCCATTCCATTCCAGAGGGAAACAGGAATGTCCCAATCTCCAAAATCTAATATATCAGAGAATATGGCCATTCATATTCTCATTCTAATCTATTCTGATTTCAATCGCGAACCAAATATATGTGTACCATATAAAGCCAGGCATTGACAGAGGATTGAAAATATTAGGAACTCATGATGAACTACATTAAGAGCTCTTAATGCTTGTGCTAGAGGCCTAAAATTGAATTCCTTATTGTCGTGGTTGTGCTGGATTCAAAGATCAGTGCTCCTTGTTGCCGCAGAAAAGCGTGGGCGTGGGCGTGGGCGTGGGCTAAGCCATATCCATTTATGTTGGATGTCCTGCAGATGAGTAAGGGCGGCAAACATCCCTAAGAAAGGGTGGTAAAGGGAATTCCATACTCATAGGTCAGCGTTATTTGGATCGACATTTACATGATCGTGTATGGCAATAAGTTCTAGCATATTTAAGCATTTTTTCATACCATTGTCCATACACATATGCATCATTGCAAAAGATTTGGACCGTCCTATTAATGGGATGAGAACATAATAAAGTATCTGCACTACCATTACACCATGATTGCCAACCTGCGTTTGGCTTCTTTTCCTTTTCCCTTGACAAGGAAATGGCATTAACATAACCGAGCATCTAAATGATATAGTTTTCAATGCACATATTGGACAACACTCCAAGTGGGACTGCAACAAATGAAGTATTAGCACTACCAGGCCATGATTAGTATGCCCTACTTTCTTCCAGATTTCACAAGGCAATGGCATTTATATGATATTCTTACCTCGCAATGAGAGTTGTGTCCCAAGTATGCACGCTTTAGTATCCATTTAAATAGTATCCTCTGCTATCCATAACCTATAACAAAGAACACAGGTGGAAGCTATCAAATATCATGCTGTACCGTCTACCGGCTTTCTCGGTTCTTGGTGCAAAGTCCACTTCCCTAAGCACATAGAGAGTAGCTAAGGTTATTGTAGTAGAGATCTGTAACTTTAATGCAGAGGCACTGAATATTCTCAGTCCCTTATCATCATTGCACTGATGCCTAGTCTTTTGGTTTAAGGCCTTTGGTAAACCACAAAATCCTACCATTACTAGCCTACTTTTTTATTGTCCATTCGTTGCTAAAATATTAGAGTGATCCGGCTTGAGCTCACCCTGACCAAGTACTTTGTTTGCAGCCCTGAACCTATGCCATTTGGAAGACATGAATCAATGTCAGCCAAGGAAATGAGGGCCAAAGGCTAGATCTAGGCTCCTGGATGTGTTTATTTGAATTAAAACATCTAGCAACCTTAATCTCCAGTAAAATTTTAGAAAAGTAGGATACAACTGTTAGTGCGGAGCTTTTTGCCGTTTGGATGACAAGAACTAGCCCAGGCTTAATTATCCTGCAAAATGTCTAGAAATTCATGCTAGAGCTTCACAATGTCGTGGAATTGGTCCATCAAGATATTGTTGAGAAATTAGTAGGCTGAGCTTCGTAAGTCCCCCTACTTATGAAAATGGAACCACGAGATTGTTGAGAAATCAACAGCACTAGAACTAAAATACCGTAAAAAAGTTTTGGATCTCATCACATTCATCTCGAGTGGCAACGGCAAGATCAAGGAGGCTAAATGTGATTGCCCATACGATATAATGCATATGGAAAGCTTACATCGTTGAAGAAGAGGAGTCAATAAGATCGGTACAAGTTATCATAAATTAAATACCAGTGGATTATTCTAAGTCACATGACCACAAAGGGGCTGGGCAAACATATCGAGGACATATACATCAGGCTGAAACTAAGGAAATTAATGCGTTACAGAAGTAAACTTTCATATATTGTTCTCTTCAATGTAAGGAAGAAGTCGTATATGTTATCCCAAAACATGCAGGAGCAACGTAGCTGGGAACAGATTCGAGTTGCCATTGCACTTATTTTGTTCATCGTGTACTAAGATAGAGAGAAATCCAACAATATATACGTGTTGATCATTCAAAGTTGGATTCAATTCAGATGCCGAGATTGTCTCTTTTGACTTCCAGAGCTCAGGGATCTGATTGAACCTAGTTTTTCCTAGGGAATAATGATTCATGGTTCTTTTAGATTTCTTCTCCAGGACGTGGATTGATTCAGTTGAATCAATGGGAAACTTCGGAACAAAATGCAGCTCATCGGCCAATCTGCCCACTTCGCATTAAACTTTTTTTTTTTTTTTTTTTTTTGGGGTACAACACTACTCGGATATGAGTACATTCTAGAGAAATAGAAAACAAAATATTTTGCAAAACATATGGATACATCTGACGTAGGTCTCACCGTGTCGCCAGGTTTAGTCACCAATGTGCTTAACCACGTAGGAAGCGACCCAATTGATGGCCCTATTTGTCTCCAGAAAAATATGTTGAACAGACACCACAGCGAAGTCATATAGAGAAATCCATATATCTTGAATGAGCGAATGAGCCTCTAACACTTCATGTCATGTTGAATCCAACTAATGATGGTAGTAGAATCTTCCTCCATGATAATCCTCTCCATTCGAAGCTCCTACCTGATACAAATAATGCCCGTCTAGGTAGCTCGCAACTCAGCTCTCAGGATGGAAGGCTCAAAGATGTATGAGCCTTCTGCCATCAGCAGCCTCACATCCAGATCTTGGATGACAAAACCAGCACTATCCCTGCCCTTGCCAATGCTGTCGTCGAAGTTAACCTTGACATTAACTGAAGAGGCCTCCCAAGCAATAAATAGAACCCTCCAGATCACTGTAGGAATAGCATAGGAGCCCCAGAAATCGGAGGCATCAAGGATCTTTGATCGATAGCATCGAAGATTTGGTGGCCTGCTTTTGCTTTTGCCACAATTGAGAGAGAGCCAGCAAACAATGCTTGGCCTCCTAAACTCTCCATGCTTTCTAGTCCATATCTCACTATTGAGCTTAAAAGCATGAACAACTCCATCACGGGTGATGAAGACAAACATCTTATACCAAAAAAAGACAAACATCAACTCTTGCATCAAATCCTATATCTATATATAATATATATAGAGGCAGGCTACGATCAAATGGATTTTCATTTAGATATTGTAAGATCTACATTAGCCAATAGGATTGTTCATTGATGATCTAAACCACTGAATGTTATCTACTGTCATAAAATTGATTATATACCAAAAATTAATTTTTTAGCCACTTGTAAGGATTCATACAAGCATGTGTTTAATTTCGCATCAATTATTTGCTACATATATCTCGAATACTTATATAAGATCTAGAAATTTAAATAATATTTTTTGACTAGTTTTTTTGGATGAGATCCTGAATTATTATAAATGATATCAGAGCTGATCCGATCTATAACTCATATGGATTAAGGTATACTGCAGCATGGGTTCATTAGGCTAACCATAAGCTGGTCATGGTGTTTATGAATGGGTGCATAAATTTGAATCCTTAGCCTGGCAAGAACACCATAACTTAAATGGAGAAAGTATATGAAAATCCATATAGACATGTATTTAGTCCCATATCGGTTATTTATTAGCAAGATCTTAGGTATTTATATAGATCCAAAAAATCTAAATAATACTTTCTGACTAATTTTTTGGATGAGATTTTAGATTGTTACACCATTCGATACACGTGTTGGAAGTCTCCAAATCACGACTTTTGGTAAGTAGTTTAAAGGAGGCCCGTCTCTTTCTAATTTAGAAACATCCATCAACTCGAAATATTGATGTGAGGCTCCATCATCTAATCTAGACCTGACAAGTGCAGGAGATTCACTAGATCAGATTCTAATCTACCCCCCCCCCCCCCCCCCCTCTCTCTCTATATATATACATATATAATTCTAGTAAAATAATTTGTTACCTTTTTGCATTCCTATTTTGTGATTGATATGCCTCCTATTAGATTTTGGTTGAGAATTCAAAGAGGTAATTAATTTTTAAAATATGAAATAATACAATTAATCTTTTAAATTAGTCTCTCTTAGAAAAATTATGTATTTGGTTAGTTTACACTATACAAAACCATGTTTTTGCATAAGTTTTTCAAAGATATTAACATAAAAGATCAATAAAATCATTTTTCATTAAAAATATTATTTCTTAACACCATCGGACATAAACCTAACAAAAGAGGTATCATTGTAAAAATAGTATAATTTAAGAGATATATATGCAAATAATATTTTTTCGAGAGTAAAAGATACAATAAGTCCATTCCCAAGGATATATGCAAAAATTCCAAATGCCCATAAGTTCCAAGACCTATGTAAGCAACATCACTGGAGCATTAGGATGGAAAATATAATCAATTTTATACTAAATTAAGCTTCAAATTTGTATATATTTGAATTTTAATAGAAGAGAAAAAAATGCATTGAAGATAGAATAAATAAAGAAGTTGAAAGTAAAGGGAAGTATCAAGGAAAAATCCTTGAAAAAGAAGATTACTACTTTGAAATATCCCATTGATTAACTCCATTCCTGACATCTTGTGGAGCCCTATTTATGCATTTCCTAAAAACTATAAAGCAACATTTTAGACAAAAAATGGACCTCCAAGTTGCATGAAGAATTTGAATCTATAATTAACTAAAAAAATAAAAGTACTTATTGACAAAAACTTCCAATATTTTGAAAGTATTCAACATTGTGACAAAAAATACCTTTTATTTTATTTTATTTTATTGGAGAGAAAAGGAGGGAGACTCATCTCCATTATATTTATCCAAGCCTCAATACTTAGAAAAAGCACCATATAAGATTCAAATCTAGAACAATTGGTTACTAAACGGAATAACATGACCACCGGAAGAAGTCCTGGATCAAATGTAAGATTCATATTTTTAATTAATGTCATATAACGATACATTAATTTTGTATAAAGATACAAAAATCACTTAAAAGCACAACTCCACAACATATAGTAGTTTTTGTCCTCCATATAATAATTCTGCCTAACATATGACCCAAAAGTCCACTAAAAATATTTCAAAATTAAGTAAAATATTAACCCGTTCTTTTGCGGATAAAGCATTTACCTAAAAAATTATATTTTTCTAGGTAAATATTTTTTAAATAATATTTAGATAGAAAAATAATTTACCTATATTTTTTTATGTATGGATAAGTTGATCTAAAATCTATTATCCATATTCTTTTACATTACTATTTTCTTGGATAAGTTGTTAAAATTTATTCATATTTTTCATAATATTCTGATGTTTTTTAGATTTCAAGAAAGTGGATGGCTGAGTTATTGAGCATTAAATGATGAAAATATTAGAAATGATGATGGGGCATTTTAGGTATAAAATTAAATGCCTACTTTACTTAGCTCATGGGAAAATGATTTAGCCATCTCCTAGGTGGGTAAAACTTTTTTGGTAAATGCTATTCATGGGAAAGTAATTTTTTCATCTTGAAAAATGTGAGAACATGGATAAGTTGATCAATGAAAAAGTAAACCAACTTTTTCATAATATTTATCCACAAAAGAACCGGACCTAAAAGAAAATAGGATATGTGGCTTACTAAGATTTAATAGTACAGTAAGTTAGCTAAAAAATGACATAAAATGAAATGAAAAATCTCTGTCTATTTGAACATTAGCTACATCAAACTTCTATGCATGCATGTGGTATCTACTATTAAAAAACTAGGTACAGCCATGCAAATATAGAGAGCTAGCCTTTGGATAATATTTGAGAATGTTTCTTCCCCTCGTCGCATTTTCTATAAAGCTTGGGCAACGGCGATAGATTATTATCATACCCAGGCCTCTCCATGCGAGTCTTCCGAGGATAAATAGATGGAATGTCAGGTCCGTCCTTTGGATACTTTTGTTCCTAAGGTAAATATTTCTGGGGTTGGTGCATTTCCTCGAGATCACCATGTTTGTTCGTTGGCGCGACATCGGCTTCGGCAGAAGAAGCTTTTGCCCTGAGTGCTGCAATAACGGTTGCTAAAGGAAGAGCTTATACAAATGTGGCTGCCATGCTGAGTGCCAATCACCAGGCTCTAGCAACCATTTCAGCTGTCTTTTGAAAATAATTCTGTTCCACGAGTGCTACGTGATACCAATTGTGTGGCAGATCAGACAGCCACAGGTGGAACGTCCCAGATGAATCATGTGTATGGGAGGAGTCTCACACAAATGAGATCGGTTCTTTTCTATTTTTTGACCTCTTGGATGATACAACCCGCAGAGGATGTAACCGAGGTCACTCTTAGTTAACCACCACCCAGTACATCCAAAAAAAAAAAAACATGCACGCTAGGTACAACTTCAGATCGAACAGCTCAGCGGCGAGGCCCGCAGAATCACGTCCTCACCGGACAACAACCTAGTCAGATCCACTTTGGGTAGGTTCGAATATCCAGCTCCAGGACTACAATCAAACAAATATACATTAACCGATGTAAGAAATTTTATATATATATATATTTCCATCAACCAAGCGACCGGAAATCAGCTGCAGGAGGAAAGAAAGAGTCTGGATGTTCGAACGGGCAAGCAAAGCAGCAAAAGAAAACTACACGACGCATAGCATTACGTTATCATGCAGCGATGTTTTAATTAAAATTAGGCCTAAAAGATGGGGAGGTCCAAAAAGCAAGCCAAAAGGCATCATAACACACAGATTCGGAGGCCTCACCAAATGAAAAACTCACGAGGTAATGCCTCGCATCCAACCACTCCACGACTGCTGTAACTGCTGGATGATCCTCCATACATGAAGGGCTGATGACTCCTGCCTCAACCAGCATTCCAATAATGGGTCTCAATTATCTGTTAGCCCTTGTCTTCCAACATTCCATTGCCAAATTTCGTTTACCAAAAATGCGGAGTCAATAAAACTAAATCTTCCCTGCCAAATAATAAACCAGCTAAACTCAGCCAACCTGTTACAATGTTAACATCAACCAAACACATGCCTACTTTCGTATGGATTGGCGCCCAGCTCGGAACCCAATTCGCTATCACGTGTGATCATCCAACCACCCATTTTGATGCTGAAACTTGCTCAATCCGACCGACATCAACCATGAGACTGAGACTGAGCTCATCAAACCAGAAATAGATTTTCCACTCTATGTTCTCGGTCAAGCTGGCCATGGTTTCGAGAGGATGCAAAAACTCCAGATTCCAATTCACGTGTACAAATAACCATGCAAGCTTAAATGTGCAGTCCAATAAACCAGGAAACAGCCGCACCGGCCACAAGGTGAACTAGAAAGAATACGAACAAAAATGACCTCACGTGCATACTGGAGGAGAAGAGGATAAATTCCACAGACAGCTAAAGCAAGCTCCAAGAAGCATACACTAAGTTCCATCAAAAAAAAACCCATACGTTTGAATGGGATGGCCTAACTTTAAAAGAATGATTAAATACTACGGACCCGCAGACCTGCTTATATCCACCTTAATAATTGTTCGACTTACCTCTCCTAGGGTTATGTTAGACCTCATAATTCAGAATAGCAAGCTAAAGTCACGTCATTATAAATTACAAACATCTTTGTCATATGGACGAAATGGTAGGGAAGAAAATCACAGACACAATGAAGTTGACTTGCTGGTAAAGAATATTATTACAGGAAGAAGGAAATTCCCAATTTAATATTTCACAATATGCAACAACTGATTTAGGAGTCATAAGTATGAAATACGTTAGCTGAACTCTTTGTAAAACAAGTTCAACAGAAATATAAAGTTAGAATTCAAACTTTATATTTTGTTTCCACCAGTGATTTTGTAAAACAAGTTCAACAGAAAGGCTAAGTGATTTTGTTTCCACCAGTGCAAAATCTGGCAGAACCTCATTTCTTTGGACCATTTTGGAAGATATTTATGAGCAGAATCCTCCAAATCATTAGATTCTTTGCTCACTTATATTTTTTCTAGAAAGAAAATCTTTCCTGATCACCATGAATAATTTCAAATCTTTCATCCCCCATGGTAATCTTTCAGAAATTCATGGAAGTCCATGACATTTCTCAATCTGCAGAAGTATGCAGAGAAATATCGAGATTGTTATAATGCAGGGAGCACGGTGCACTACCAACGACCACCTTGTGGCTCTTCATATTCCGGAAAACCTGTTTATATATTCTCCAGAATGAAGCCAGATTTCTACATAATACTTGTTCGGTCCATCTGGAGATCTTCAAAACTATCTCCTGCTTTTCAACCATTACAGCATCGTCCTCTGGAGAGTAGAAAACATACTAGATGAGCCACTACCTGTCAGTTAATTCATAGAGAAATAAATTGTGTAAAATTCACAATTGAAACCTCTACCTGAAGAAGACTAGATAGTGATAACCAACTTACAGGTAAAAATGTTCTGCTACCTGACGAAAGCTTCTTACACAAAAGAATAGAAGACTGGCACCTGAAAACTAGATTATTGTGCTCTATTCAGATCCCGAGCAACTTGAGTACCTAATGCTAAAACTATTTCAGATGACCATCCAGGGGTTTGAACCAAATAATACAGCAACACAAAAAATATACAAATTGACAGAAACCAGAATCAATGTGCTCCACGAAGCAGCAATTGTTACAACACATCCATATAGCAAGCACAATGAAAACCATATGATCTACTAACAAGATAATAAAAAAAGACATTTCACAAATTATCCAGCTTAAATGGAATGATAAAATGCTAGACCAATGTGAGTCAACTGTTGTAGTATTCAACACAACAGCAACCATGCTTTGTGAAGACCAGCATTTAGCATCATCCAATGTCTGTAGTCACCTCAACAAAAATACAGTATGCATCCTGATATCCAGAAAGTGACTTGAGCAATGATGACTTTGCAGTCGTGAACAGCTTATGTAAACTGTTTTTCAGATCCTTCCCATTTGAATCAGCACCTGAATACCCCAAGAGAACAGGCTCAACTAGACGAATTTATTTATATACAAGACAGAATACTTGTGTGAACAGATAGGCGTACTAGTTTACCAATCATTTGGCTGAAGCGTTCCGCTGCAATGTAGGAATCCAACTGCTGGATGAACCAAAGTTGCTTCCCAAACCCTGACCTAGGTGTGAAGTATCAGCTGGCCCAGATTGTTTTGAGTTTAGAACATGTCTCTTCGAAGCACCAGGAAGAGGAAATGATGGAGATGGCATCTGCGCTTTTTCAGCACTTGTTCCCACTCTCTGAAACAGAAATTCCAATCACTTTTAGAAACTTAACAACAAGTGGAAGCCATTCATCATGCATGACACATGAAATTCGAAGACTCCAGTCAGACCAACAAGAGGTAATAAGAACAGCAAAGAGCGTTAAAACAAGAACAAGGTGGCCAAGCCCCAAAAAGACACCAATTTTGGCACAAATAAAAGAAGATTAAGATGCAAACCAGATCTATTAATTGGTAACAGAAATCTCATAGGAACATAATAATACAAAGAAAAATCAGGACGAGGTTTGTTCATACATGAAATGTCGTTCTTACACCCTTTTTCAAAGTTCACCTTCATACCAACATGTAGAAAAGTAAGACCCAACTACGATGGATTCTTTGGTGTTCTCCACCGATTTCTTAGAACATCACTCTTCAAATTGCAATTCAAATGTCATTATGTCTTCCAAGGAAGCTGGAGAGGAGCAGATTCTTCTTCATTTGAAGTCTTAATACCAATGGAATAATGTAAGATTAAAAAACATGTCTACCTAACATACACTTCAGATTTCCCATAAAAACTCAGTGAAGTACAATTTCAAAATTGGCTTCCATAGAAGGTTGAGAATTTTATGTTTGCTTATCATCCAGGAAGCACAAATTTATTTTTAACTAGCTGAAGGAATTTAAGAAGTGCTTGCCTCTTTTCAAAAACCAAGCTCCAATCAGCATATTAGCAGAGCCACAGAAACCTCAATGAATAGAAGGAATTATTAAAACCTTCAACTCACAAGACAGCATATACCAAACAAGAAATAAGGCTTAGACAATGACTGCAACTTTATGATATGGAATATGAAAACATGCTAAAAGTCAAGGGTGTGAATGGCAGCATGAATATCTCCCATTTATATAACGTGATTTTCAACTAATTAAAATAAATGAGCGACACTCATTTATTTTCTGAAAATTCACAGCAAAATTCCAAAAGCTGTGAGAATGGATGACTTTATTACTTACCATCCTCTCAAGACGCTGATTGTCAGAAATCAGATTATTATCAGCTGGTGATTTGAACTGCATTCGAACTGTTGGGCGTGCTGCATTACTTGGTCCAATGCGCTCTGTACTTTCATCTGGATGATCAACATCATTTACACATTCAATTGGAGCAGTTGATTTGAGACAAAAATGACACTACCAAGGAGTTGAGAAATGCATAATTTCTTAACATTCATGAATTTTAAAAATAAATGCATGCAAAATAAATGCAGCATAAATGCATCACAATTTTAAGAGGAATAATTAAATAATGATGACATCTATATTTATGTAATGTTTATTATTTTTTTCCTAACACAGGTATTTTCCATCCTCATTTGCTGGTAATTTGTTATTATGACATTCTTGCATGATCTGGAAACTGATAATTGCAATATTTTTTTCCTCTGATCAAAGATAGGAAAGAAGAGGAAAAAAAAAAAAACATCTGTCTCACTAAATCTACATCCACTTTTTTTATTCCTGAAACCTAGACAGACAATTGCAAGAATGTTGTCTATGTCATAAATTATTGCTATGTGAAACTTAAATCAATTTGAAAGGACATGCCTCACACACACAAACTCAATTGAACATGGCAAAATTCTTCAAAACATCAAATTGGTCATTATTTACCAAATAACTCCATGCCGCACTCTAGTTTTGTGCAATTTTCACACCAAATGATGACAGAAATATATTCACAATAAAAGCATTGCCTAACAACAGTGCAATCAGTTATTGATGATCATCATTGTCAAACCACTTCCATTTACATTGCATTGGTGTCCTATATGTAAATTAAAAGCTTTTGTGCTAATAGAAGCAACCTTGATGTTTGTTGACGTCCATTGGGATTGCTCGGCTAGTCATTCCACCAGAGGCTGGCTGCCATTTTATACCTCAAACTTAGTCAGTACCAACATAGATTCGCATCTCAACATACATAATTTGTTCACATGGCAAGAAAACTAGATGATTTCAACATTAATTGCTTCATGGACAAGCACAGTATCCCCCTAACAACAACAGAGGGAAAAAAAGGACACTATCTTATAAAATTTAAGGTGAATGATCAATGTTCCCAGCAAGGAAAAAGTAAAAAAGAATATGAGGGAAAAAGCAGATGCTGTGCAGAAGAATCCCTAGTGATAATTAGCATACAAACCGAAAATCGAGGCTGAGCTTTTGTTCTTTGCGACTGCTGGTATTTCAAAATGGTCCAGTCGAAGATATAATCAAACTCATAACCTGTCATAAATGAGAGGAAATAACATTTTCAATCAAACTAATAAAGCAAATGTTTCAGTAGACCATGACATAATCAGCTCACGGAGGTAGACTAGGAACAACATGGTGATAAATCCCATACAATTTATGATCCAGCACATAATATGCAAGACCGATCCCAAGGAGAATAAAAATTCAAGAATCACATCTCATACTGAGAATTACAATCCTATACATGTTAAGAGAATGATTCACAAACTCAAACTCTTTTTCATATACCTTAATTTAATTAGCTCTTGCATGCATCTTTTCATTTACGAATAAAATATCATATATCAAAATGACCAAGAAAAGCAAGCAAAGTAAATACAAAGTTAGATATTATTCTGTTGAGAAAAATGCCTCGAGATTCGATCCACAATAAGCCCAAAACGAGGTCTAGGATGACGAACGGAGTGCAATAAGCCCAAGAACAATCCAAACGGAGTCCAAACGAAAAAGATGCGCGCGAAAGAAGGTCAGAACGGGATAGCCGGCCCTCAGGCCCATCGGTGGCACGGCCCAAACTGGCGGCGCGGCCCAAACTGGCGCTGGGCCAGCCGCATGCTGGGCCAACTAGGCACGCGCGCACGCTGGGGGGTGGGGGCGCATGGGCCGCACGGGAGCAGGCCGTGCGAGCGCCCAACCCAAGCAATGGAGCGCAGTCCACCGTGGACCACCGGCTCATGGGAGCCCACGTGGGCCACCGGGTTGTTTACCTTTGCGTTTCGTGCGGTCCACGGCACTATTCCATGGACCGATCGCGATCCGACGACTCAGGGAGGACCTGGTCGCGATCGAACGGCTGGAACTTAATTAGAGCCTGATCAGGACTGCTGTGCGCGATCCAACGGCCAGAAGGAAGCCGATCGTGATTGGACGGTCCAAATGCGATCTCGAGTGTGATTAGGATTGGATTTCCTACTGGAACATTATTTTTGAGTTTCTGGAGTTTATATAACTCGGATTAATGAATCGTTTGTTGTGTTGGAAAGCTAGTGACGTTCCGAATGTGCTGAGAGGCTTCTTGAGAGATTTCAAAAAACTTTTGTGAGAATTTTGGGACTTCTTGTTGAGAGAATCTTGTACAAAAGTTGAGTGATAAGTTTCTCTTATATTGTTTGATTTTCTTTCTCTCATAGTGAAGTTTGCACGGCCCGTGGAGGTAGATCTTGGTCTAATCCACGTATACTTGATTGTTTGCTTTCTTGTCTTGTATTCTTCTTTTTTACTCTTATAGTATCCATACATGATCGAGTGCAACGCAAACGATATCGATAAGATCTTGAGGTCATGGTGTCCTGCCTAGACTCCACAACAATCAGTATTAGAGTGAGTTGATATCCCCCAACAATTGGTATCAGAGCCAGACGATACCAGTGCACGTGGTTGCCCAGATCGTGGTGTTGATCATGATCAAAGAAGATGGAGAAGACAAGTACAATCAAGATGGAGATCAGCCGATTCGACGGAAAGAGCAATTTCTCCTTATGGCAAGTGAGGGTGAAAGATATGCTCATCCAACATGGTTTGATCGATGCTCTCTTGAATGAAAAAAGCCAGACACCATAGAGGAGAGGACCTATGAACGGCTACAGATGCAAACGGCGAGTACCATCCGTATGTACCTAGCGAATGAGGTGGTGATCCATGCACTTGGCGAGACTTCCCCGACGATGCTGTGGTTGAAGCTCAAAAAGTTGTACATGACAAAGTCCCTCACCAACATCCTATTCTTTTGGAGGCACCAACTGCAGATGACCGAGGGACAGAGCGTGCAGGAGCATCTCATCCACTTTCAAAAGATTCTCATCGATTTTCTCAGTATAGATGAGAAGGTTAAGGAGAAGACCCAGGCGTTGGTTTTGCTAGCATCGCTTTCCCCTTCGTATGAGTCCTTGGTGACTGCTCTTCTAGTGAAAAAGAGCACCATCAAGATGGACGAGATCACCGCGGCGATTCTCCAAAACGAGGTTCTTAAGAATCCAGCTTCGAACTCAGGTGGCGATAGCTCAGCTTTGGCGGTTTCTGGACGAGCAGGTGGCAGCAGACAAAACGGCAAAGGATCGCGATGAGGATGATCCAGACCCAAGACGAGGAATCCTAGTAAGATCAGATGCTATCGATGCGACGAGTTGAAACATCGTGTCAAAGATTGCCTGCAGCTCAAGAATCGGACGAAGGCCACTACAGCGACGGCCAGTAGCAAATCAGAGGATGATGTCCTAAAGATATCTGACAAGGTATCTATTTCTTTCCAGCAATGGATTTTAAATTCTACATGCATATATCATATTTGTTGCAGAGAATAGTTTGACTCCCTAAAGAGCAGTGAGAGCACTGTTTGTCTGCCGGATAGATCAAGTTATACAATCAGAGGCATCGGGGCAGTCAGCTGGAGGACACATAATGGTGCAGTGAGGAGATTAGAGGAGATCCGATACATACCCAATTTCAGATGAAATCTTCTCTCACTGAGCAAACTAGATTCAAACGGCTACAGGTGGATAGCTGATGAAGGTCATACACGATGATATGGTTATATTAGAGGAAAAGAAGACTAAAAGACATTACTATTTGGCAGGAAGCCCATTGCGAGGTAGAACTTCAGGAGCCAGAGGGAGCCTAGTGCGAGGTGAAGCTCCAAATGGAGGTGGATCGAACACGAGACGGGAGACTCGGAAGGACGAGAGGCAACGTCGCAGAGTGAAGTTTCTATTACTGCAGGAGACTTTTCCGAGCAGATCTTTCGTCAATGTAGACAACCCATGATGATGGAATCAAGCGGCCTGGCACGACTCCCATGTTTGTTCATCCATGAGACAACAGGAGGGCGAGACATCACAAGCTCTCAGAAACAAATGGAGGCCGAATATCACATCGAGATGGAGATTGTTGAGAAAAATGCCTCGAGATTCGGTCCATAATAAGTCCAAAACGAGATCCAGGACGACGAACGGAGTCCAACAAGCCCAAGAATAGTCTAAACAAAGTCCAGACGAAAAAGATATACGCGAAAAAAGGTCAAAGCAGGATAACCAGCCCTTGGGCCTATCGGAGGGGCCCACTGACTGCACCGGCCTGCGGCGGCACGGCTCAAACTAGCAACATGCGACGGCGCTAGGCCGGCTAGGCACGCTAGCGCGCGGGGGCCACCCCGGAGCAGGCCACGCAAGCACCTAGCCCATGCAATGAAGCACGGTCCACCGTGGACCGCCGACTTATGGGCGCCCTTATGGGCCACCCGACCGTTTCCCTTTGCATTTCGCGCAGTCCACGACACTGTTCCATGGACCAATCGCGATCCGATGGCTCAAGGAGGAGCCGATCGCGATCGAATGGTTGGAACTTAATCAGAGCCGAATCAGAACTACTGTGCACAATTCGATGGCCCAAGAGAGAGCTGATCGTGATCGGACGGTCCAGATACGATCTCAAGTGTGATTAGGATTAGGTTTCCTACTGGAACATTGTTTTTGAGTTTCTAGAGTCTATATGACTCTGATTGATGAACCGTTTGTTGCGTTGGAAAGCTGGTAATGTTCCGGAGGTGAGAGACTTCTTAAGAGATTTCAAAGAGCTTTTGTGAAGATTTTGGGACTTCTTATTGAGAGAATCTTATACAAGGGTTAAGTGGTAAGTTCCTCTTATATTGTTTGATTTTCTCTCTCTCATAGTGAAGTTTGCACGCCCCGTGGAGGTAAACCCTGGTCTAATCCACGTATACTTGATTGTTTGCTCTCTTATCTTGTATTCTTCTTTTTTTCTCTTGTGGTATCCATACGTGATCGAGTGTAATGCAAATGTATCGATAAGATCTTGAAGTCATGGTGTCCTGACCAGACTCCACAACAATCGATATCAAAGTGAGTTGATATCTCCCAACATATTCATCAAAACAAAGAAATGAAGGAATAGAAAGAAAGAGTTTCATACACGAATTGGCATGGTAAAAAGATTGTCAAGCCATACCTTCACGACTAAACAAATCCCGAAATAGGCGCTTCAAGAATCCATAATCAGGTCGTTGATCAAATGTCAATGAATGACAGTAATGGAAGTAGGATGCGAACTCAACTGGATGAGACTTGCATAGAACCTATGAAAAGCACATTTGATCAATACATCAAGATATCATCTAGAATTTTATGGCATATATAGAAAAATATATATAAGCGGTCAATACAAACCTCAATAGGAGTTGAAAGCTTTTTCTCACATATCTTATCATATTTCTGCTTTTTTGTGGCGGCTTTTAGACCCTGCCATGGAAGACTTCATACAGTAATAACATAACAAGTTAATTAGAACAGCAAGAAAAGCAGACAACAATAAAAAAAACAGCAATATGCATAAGAATATTCTTAAAGTAAAGCTTATACTGTTGGCAGAGATACCAGATGGAACGTAATGTCATAATAAAGTGAAAATGGGAGGCCCCAAGAATGATTTTAGCACATTCATGGGTCAATAATTATGATTTTGGCATAACAAGATTATATTGTATTCCATTTTTAACAGCAAAAAGGTAAAATCACTTAAACCACTATCACTAATATAACTGCACTTCAAGACTATTGACAACAGTCTAAAAAAAAATAAACCTTATTTATTTCACTTAATTAAATAATACATGTGAAGATCTTCTATCCACAATAGGACAGAACATGTCAAGCTAAATGTAAAAGAAAACAGCTAGATAAAAAAAAACTCCCAAAATTGTGGTTGTGACATTCTTGAGTTTCAAAAAAATCTTACAAAGTAAGAAATAAATAACTTTATTCTATTGGGAATACTGCAACATAATGATGTCTATGGCAATGATGTACCTTCCTCTCAGGAAATACAGAAGAACATAACCAAGAGACTCCAAATCATCCCGACGGCTTTGTTCTGATTGCAAAAGGCTAGAGTAAGTCGGATAAGAAAAATTAATTGTACTGTCATAACCATTAGATTGGCCATCACTTACCTATTCCCAAATGAGTATTGCAACTTGCATAGCGAGCAGTACCAGTTAAATTTTTGTTTTCTCTGAAACAGAAAAAAGGAAAGGAAAAAAAAATGCAGCCAAGAATTCAGAATCACCTGGAATAATCTTTCACAGTCCCAAATGTGCATGATGATGCTACTTGGCATGAGAAAAAGATCGAATATATACATAATATATATACATACATATAATAGTATATGGCACATGCAATGCGTGCTTGAGGAAAAACAATACAAAACTTTAGATCATAGTATACATAAACTACAAAAATCTAAACATAATTAGATTTTCTCTTATTTGTTTGCAGATATTTTTTTACTTTTATATATTTATCTACTCTCATAAATACTGCAGCTAAATATTTCCTATGCATCTACAGCTGGTGTTTCTATTTTTTCTAATTTATTTACTCCCATATGTTTTTATTATGTTAATTTTCTCTAATTTCTTACAACATGATATTAATTTTTTATTTATTTAGTCACACAAAATGCCAGTGGCAGAATAACAAAGAAAAGGAATTTTTTGTATAACCTCATAAAAAGGAAAGTATTTATTATATTTTTACCTTATGTATTTATAGATGGCATATTTTGACTTTTCCAAGTTTATTCGTTCTCTATCTTTTTTTTTTTTTTTGGTATGATCCTTTCCTTTCATGTTTATAACTGATTCTTTTTATTTTTCATTATTTTGTTGGAAGCTGAGATTTTTGAATTTTTTTATCTTTTTATTTCCATGACTGTTATTAGGTAAAATTTCTTTATTTGTCTAAAACCAAACTTCTAATTTTGTTTTGTTATTCATATATGGCGAGGATTGTATAGGTAGTCTAGAAAAAAGTAGAAGAGCATTTTCAAAAAAAAAAAAAAAAAAAAAGAGAAACAGATTATGGAAGGACATACACATATCATAAAATTTGACTAGATTTACATAACTGGAGTATTTAAATACTAACAAAGAAATCAAAAGAAATGTTGGAATGACATTTACAAGAATGCAGGAACTTGTAATGGCAATGGATCACTTAAATCATTTCCGTTTACGTCTTCATATTCTGTGTATTTGAGGTGATGCAGCCATCCAAGGCACAAAGCATATTTACAATTTTTCATCATGTTCTGATGCCCACAGAAAATATGTTCATGCTACAAAGTCTGAGCATGAAAGAAGTATTGCACAAACGATTCACCACATAAACAGCATAATATTACACTTAACAGTCAGTGACAATGACTAAATTGAATATTCTACTTCAAGATGATGAAAGGGCATAAAAAGAGATCAGAGTATAGGTTTGGTCATCATCAAAGAGAATGTGCAGCTCATACAAATTTTACTCCAGTAGTTACATTTCATACCTGTATGGAATATGGCGATTCGTGGTAGAATCCCGATATCTTTTTGCAAGCCCAAAGTCAATGATGTATACCTACACGATAAGATAGAAGAATATATCATTGATATAAGTACATTTGATTACATGCATGTGCCAACCATGAACTGATTATAGCCAATCAAAGTCACTACCTGGTTTGCTTTCCGACCAAGGCCCATGAGAAAGTTATCAGGTTTAATATCCCTATGTAAAAACCCTTTTGAATGAACATACTCAATTCTCGTAATCTGTAGTTGATCATCAAATATAGAGTAAGCATTTCTCAATGTTACTTGTTTACAGGAACGAAGAACTAATGTGCTGTGTACTAAGAAATTAAAGGAAATGGTACCAAAGGAAAAAAGCCCAGAGTCATGCTAACTTGATTAGCATGAAATTATGAAAAGAAACTTTCACAAAACCCAGAGGATATACTCTAATGACAGCATAGGAAGCATGTAATATAGTTCTTAAACAAGAAAGTAGGTATAAAAGCAAACAAGACATAATTATCTGCAATCTCCTTAAAAGTATCATGCTTGAATGCAATGGCAAATTCTAGAAAACAGCTGCCTGAGAACAAGAGGCAAAGTGTACATGGAACAAAACAATCATGCATCTTAGCTAGTCAGCAATAATATATTTCTTAAACAGGAATTACTCTAACAACAACATAGGAAGCACATAAAATATTTATTAAACAAGAAAGCTGGTATCAAACCGAATAAGACAAGCATCTGCAATCCTCTTAAAAGTATCATCCTATAATGTGACAACAATTTCTAGAAAACAGCGGCCAGAGAACAAGAGGCAAATCATTCATGAAACAAAACCAGCAAGCACCTTATATAGGTCAGCAAGAAAGGTTGACGATAATTATTCGTGTAAATACAGAGATTTTACCCAATATCTCATTGCTTTGTTTGTATGCAGAAAATACAGAGTAGTGGCTTGCTGCTTCTCTTGTCATTTCTAGGCATTGCATAGAGTCTCAATCATAGTGTTGCAACTATTCTATAAACTACTTCAGGAAATGTTAGTCTTCATGCAACAATGAACATCAGTTCTTGAACAGAATATATTGATTTGTAGTCATGCTTTTTTTTAATATAGGCATCAGAAACCTTTCGTGGTGATTATGATTTCCAAATGTGCTAATTTTCTAATTACCATCTGATCTGCCAACATTAGAACTGTCTTTAGCGAGAATTTCCGACCGCAATAGACAAACAGATCCTCAAGGCTCGGACCAAGCAAATCAAGAACAAGAACATTGTCCTCTCCATCTATACCACACCATCTTATGTTTGCTATACCACCTGCATGGACATCATTACACAATTATCACACCTATCAAGAAACTAGCAGCATAGTGACAGAAAGTCTTGCCGTAAGATATGACGTACTTCCACCCTGAAGAATGTTATACAGCTTGGCCTCGTAAAGCAACTGCGGGTGTTTGGTCTTGCTGTTCTCCTATGCACAACAATCATAAGTTAAGCCTTCATTCATTCTCCAATAGAAACAAACTATACGGCCTATCAACCAGAAACACCGGCAAAGAAAAGCCTTGCTACAAAACTGGACAGTACTGCACTAAAATTCTGAAAGAGTAAGCGAATAGAAACTATAATTATAAATTTGTAGAGATCCAACAATGCGGATTCTCCAAAAAAAAAAAAAAAAATCAAAGTCCATGAAAAAAAAGTACTGCTTTTTAAACCCAGAATGATCAAAACAAATTCAACAGAAGCTATGACAAACAAGAACATGCCTTCGGTAATCCCCCCGAGATGGTCTACCTCTCCGCACATCTTAGGGTCTCCCAACGACTAGCAGACCGATCAATTAGAAAGAAAATTCCAGGTAAAGAACTATCCTATTTTCTACTTAAAAAAAACATTTTCTTTAACTCGATAAAGGGGCTCGATGACGAGAATTCCCTTATTTCCTCGTCACCGACATCTAGAAATCCCGATCAGAATAGAAATGGAAACAAGAAACACAAGAATCGGTATGAACTCACGATCTTGACCGCGACGATCTCGAAGGTGTCAACGTGGGTCGCTGCAACAGATCAAACCAACAGAAAGAAGGGATCAGAACTGAAGAGACCTTCGATCGGTGCAAGAATCGAAGGGAGAAAGCCGCCATGGACTCACCGAGATAGATCTCACCGAAGGATCCGCTCCCAATCTTGCGCCCAAGCTTATACTTCCCGCCCACGATCCGCTCCATGCCCTATACCTTCTCCCACCTCCTCACAAGCGCATCAAAAACTAGGGATTGGAAGAGAGAAGGATCGAAGAAGAAAGAGAGGGAGTGAAAGAGCGGAGGAGGAGAAAGGAGGGAGGGGTGGGGTGGGCGGGAGGGGGCCGGGAGAGAGAGAGAGAGAGAGAAGAGTCTTTAGGTGTGTTGTCTTCTGGCTCTCGGATGACGGTGGAGGGAGAAAGACGGGGGACGGATTGGCCATAAAAGTGAGTAGCAGCGTTGTGAGGGGTATTTTCGGTATTGAAATGGTTCACAAAAGGAACCCTTGCTCCCCGTCAACTAACGAGCTTATCCGTCTAGAAAACAGACAAACAAACCGGCGTGGTTGAACCGGCGAGGTCCGGACCGAGATTGTTCTAGTTTGACTATACCCGGTCCGAAGATTACGTCCGATCTGAGGTTATACCACTCGTTTTGGTTGGTTAGTTTTTGGATTAGAGTTGGCCTTTTAGGGAATGAAAAAATATTAAGTATTTCGACAGAAGCACTTTTCCAATGAAGAGATGTTAGGTAAGGGTTTTGGGCATTGCCATGATTCACAAGAATATTTTATAAGTAAAGATTGCATTATAAAATACCATGCTTTTTTTTATGATTTATTAATTTGTGTTCTAGTATATTTTGGTTGTGAATGCATCTATTTTTTTTTTGTAATGGACCTTTGCTCCTTTATGGTATGAGCTTGAAGTTGCTGTGCTCATAGATTATAAAGTGAGAACTAAACAGTAGCACAACATCAACATTGTATGTGTGCAAAATATTTAAGAATAAAATATGTGTAAGACAAGCTTGTATATCTTATTTTTGTTGAATGCGGTTTTCATGATAAATACTTAATATAAGAAATTTAATTACACATATGCTCATATGTTTGTATTACTTATGAAATGAGGTATGTTTTTTTGAAAATATATTTTCAAAATTCAAGTTGGATAAAAAAAAGAAGAAAAAAAAACTAGACTACAAAGTAAGTTTGAAAAAAAATAATTATATATTTTTTTCAAAATAAGAGCCATTACTAGCAAAACAATTATCTAATCAGATTATATATAGCAATAGCTATCAAGTTAAATAAATACAAAAAGTATAAAAAAGAGAGTAGATTGTTAAGCTCTTCAAAAATCAAAGATAATATACATACATACATACATACATACATACATACATACATACATATATATATATATTTCTCCTATAATAGTTAGCATCCTCTGCATATGTCCTATCATTTGATCTACATAAATATATGGTATTAAATATATTTTTTTAATCACAAAAATGTTTAATAGAGGCAACAAGCCTAAATGACAAGGGTAAGATGATACACATATTGAAAAAAAATTCAAAATACTTGTTAAAGTACTTAAAAAGAAGAAGAACAAAATGAGAGATAGCAAATAGCTTAGATAAGATAAAATTTATCTCACAACACATTAAAAATAAATTCACATTTAGTAGGCTATGTAGCCAAATGCTTCAAATCAAATTAATATTGTTATTTTGCATTTCTCATACATCAATTGATGTGAATTATGGGTGTCCATCTTAATGATAAGCATAGAAAAGGATTGAAGCTTTTTTACCATCCTAAAGCCACCTCTTTAGCTTCTTTCAGCCAACCTATTAATTATTGCATCTAATCATGTTCTTGATGTGAGGCATATGGAGATCACTATAATCCCAAAAATAAAACATGTGATAGTCACATTTTTTGATATAACTTTACCATTCTCCATTAGAACTTATCTTTTTTACTTTGTGTCATTGCATCTCCCATATCATGATTTTCATATATGCATTATTTCTCCTCTCCTCTTTTGATACATCATAGCTTCCCAAAACCCTCATAACTATGTCTCATGCTCTTGATGTTAAAACTATAGGTTTTAGTGGTAATGCACTTTTATTATAATATTTTTTGACTGTTCATTTTAGTAGATTGCATGTATAATGCTAGATAGAGAGAGGTTAGATGAGATTTAACTCTCTTATTATTATGACTTATAAGCATCTCCTGTCACCTATAATGATGATCATAATTCCACTTTCTTCTTTAGTAAAAGCATCTTTCCCATCTTGAATAATTAGCTACCTTCCTACCTCTCTACTTATGCTATCTAACCACCTAAATTTTTGTTGTTTCTATCCTCTAACTTAGTATATGTGAAAGTCATCGGTAAAAACATATAAAAGCTCATCAAGGTCGCATACATGAAATAGTCAAAGAAACTTAGGAGAGATTATGAAAGAGGCTTGGAGTTAGAGGAAGGCTATTGGATTTTTTTCACTTATTTTAGATATAATTTTTTTTCTTTAACTGACATGGATAATTGGCTGGAAACAACAACCTTTGATTTGTTAAATTCAATAGTCTACATAATCTTGAAATCTATTGTCCTTAAAAAAATATTAATATAAAAGATGGTAATTTAATAGCATCCTACAAAAAAACTACATCCCATAAAGAGTTGCATGATTGCATCTATGCAATATCCATCAAATAATTAAATTTGCATCTTTAAATAAGAGGTGGGATCCAATTCTAGAGGGCATTGGGCCTTGCTTTTTTTTATCCCAGTTATACTAATCATTGGTTCTATAAGCAATGGTTTGGTTTGCTTGAGGGTATGGGTTCTGATTTGGGAATGGTGCATGGGTATATAATAGTTGATGGAGAACAACTAAAAACATAAAAAACTTTACTAATCAATTGACAGTGAAGATTGAAAATATATCAAGAATAAATGATGTTAGAAAGAGTTTAAATAAGAAAATTATGTTGATATAAACTTATAGAGCCAGTTGAGTCAAACGACATACTCGAAAGGTCTTAAGGGTTGGTGTATTGAATTTTATAATGTTTGATTGTATCTGTTCATGCTTTTCCATTTTCTTAGAAATTTTGGTCCTCCCAAAAGTTGGTATTGGCCAACCCAAGTGGCTTCCTTTTTCTAAACCAAGCCGGTCGAGATGGTGGAGCTAATACCGTTCCAAATCAAGCCGGTCCGCTGGCCGGTTTGGTCTTCTTTTTTAAGTTCTCTGGAGCAGCAGGGCTAATTCAACTACGATACGTACCGGTCAAAAAGGACTTCAAGAATAAAAAGTAAAAACGGATTCGTACAAGGGCAATAACGTTTACGTGAACGTTTTTCGGCCGGCGTCACGCTGCTCCCGGGATTTGGCGGGACGTAGGGCGTGGTTGCCATCCCACCTTCCTTCATACACGTCCTCCTAGCCACGTGTGACACGTGTCGCAGCTTCCATCCGATCCCGTCCGTTACAACCAAAAGACGAACAAAATAGATCAACATATCATCAATCACGACCGTCCAAGCAGTATAAGTTCCAAGGGTATTCTGATCATTTGGGAGCATCGGATGCAACCAAGGCCACATGCGTCGCTCTCGACGCACCACACCGCGAGGGCAGGCGCAGCCAGCGCTATCGTGCGCCGGGGGTCGCGGCTCAATCGGAATCAGATTCTCCGGTTGCCGGCCTCCCACCCAGCGACGGCTGGGTCTTCTCTTATCGGCCGGCTTCATCTCTTATTCTTCTCTTATGTGGTTTCTTTTATTTTCCTTGTCGTGGAAACGCCCAAACCCATGGTTGGATGAAGGATCCAATGGCGTAGGAGAGGACCGCAAGTATTATAGTACAATAGGGGACCGATACACGATTGTTTAGTATATATATTTTTTTTAATCAGTCTTATCATCTACATTGTGACGTTTGATATTTGAAATATAAAAAAAGCTGCCCACTTCTCTCAAGAAAGTAGTGTACTTTTTTTTAAACAAAAAAAGTTGCCATCAACTATTTTGAAGAAGTGAATAGGCAAGTTACACGTGATTTCTTGGAAGTCTTGATTCACATCGCGTAGCCTGCGTAGCTTGACTGGTCTTTGATTCACATCGCGTAGCCAGCGTAGCTTGACTGGCTCCCCTTAGGATGTTACCAATCTTATAAATTTTGACCTCAAGGTACTAGTAATCTGGCTGGTCGAAGTTGCGACAATTCCGTTTTATTCCTTAGATATACTAGTTTTCCAATAGATAAATTAGTTTCTAACTTACATAATTATGCAATTATGTATCAAAATATTTCATTTGTTTGAGTTTCATGGCCACAATTATCCATTGCTGTGCATATAAAGCCATGTGAATAAAAAATTTGAATATATATTTTTTTATGGAAAGAAGATTTAAAATACTTTTATTGTATCAAGTAAAATAAAACAAACTTTCACAGTAATGATTCAATTCCCCACACGAGTATCTAATCCAATAAATAACGACTCGGGTTCCTTCACTTTATATCTTCAGTTACTTCACTAGAATTGTCGTAAATCTGCCTGCTGTCTATGTTATCTGGTCTTGTGGAACTCGCGCGGGGAAGATGTTTTCCCCGGAGTCATCTGTCCGTATGGATTATTTCTTGGAATATGAGGATTAATGGGCGAGTCCTATCACGCATGTGGGTGATGTCCGCGGACTTTTGAGCTATCAACGATACACGAAACAAAATTCTCGAATCATTTTTTTGAACTTCTAAAATCCCTGGGCTCTCCTAGATAAAATGTTTGGAAATTTTTGAATGCCATTGGTGGTTTAGTTCTCCCTTGTTCTAGCGGTTACCAGGCACTTTCTTCGCCTCCCTCTCTAAGACAGCCCGTACCAAATTATAGGAACGTCACGGCCATTTTCTAGAAGAAGCAAAGCAAGGGGTTGCTCCATGATTATTAAAAAAAACACTTCTAATTCTCTCACATTAAGCCCACAGCGAGGTCCAGAATGATGAACGAAATCTAACGAACTCAAGAACAATCCAATCAAAATTTAGATGGCGAAGATATGTGCGAGAAAGCATGCGGAACATCGGATCGAAGCTGGAATAGGGCCCATGACCAGCAGGCGATCAGGCTCGGCACGGGCCAACTGCACAGGCACGGCCAGCATGCAGTGCACGGGCCCGGCCCTGCACGACCCAGTGCAGGTGCATGCAGGCCTAGCCCTGCATGGGGCTCAATGTAGGCGCCTTACAGTGCACAACAAGGGCGAGCCCAGGCCCAAGCGAGCGTGTGTGCAGCCTGGGCCCAGGTGGCCTCGCGACAGGGGATGATGATGTGATTTTTCTTGCGGTCCATGCGTGTTGTGCACGTGGACCAGGCTCTCTCGGGGCGTACAGGTGGGGTTTGCGCAATCGAGCGGTTGGAGCGAGTTACGGTCGCTATCTGACGATAGGGGGCTTGTTTTGACTTCAAATTAGATTGAGGACTTTGATCTAGGATTGGACTGATACTTTTAAAAGGTCTGGAGCAGTCTGTAAATAGTGGGTGTAGCTTGGCAATGGCTTAAAGAGGTCCTAAAATGAGATAAAGAGCAAATAGAAAGTGCCAGTAGACAACAGGAGCAGGGACTTCGGGCAGACAGATAGGCAGTGAACTACGATCATTTCAGGAGGTCTTTAAGAGAGAGTTTGGTAAGGATAACTTCTTGTTGAGAAAATTGTATACGTGAGTTGAGAGTGGATAATATCCTCTTGTATCTCTTTTTTTTTCATAGTGAGATTTTGTATACCCCATGGAGGTAAGCCTTTGGGCTGATCCACATACTTGATTGTAATTTAATTTTATTTTTTTCTTTCTTTCTACTACAATAATTTGGTACTAGATCCTCATGAATGATATTAGAGGGAACTGATATCCCAACATATTAGTATCAGAGTCAAACGGTACCATAATGCAGATTGAGCAGCGGTGATAGAGATCGAAAAATATAGAGAAGACAAGTGCAATCAAGGTGGAGATCAACATGTTCGATGGAAAGAATAATTTTTTTTTATGGCAAGTAAGGATAAAGGATGTCCTCATCCAACATGAATTAATTGACGCTCTCTTGTATGACGAGATGTCAGCCACAATGAAGATGAAGAATTGAAAGTGGATTCAGATGCAGACGGTGAGCACGATCTACTTGTACCTAGCAGATGATGTCATTAACTATGTACTTGACGAGACTTTCTCGATGGTGCTGTGATCGAAGCTCGAGGAGTTATATATGGTGAAGTCGCTCACCAATATGCTATTTCTTTGAAGGCAGTTCTACCAGTTGCAGATGAATGAAAGTCGGAGCGTGTAGAAGCATCTATCCAACTTTCAAAAAATCCTCACCGACTTTCTCAGCGTTGGCAAAAAAGTTGAGAAGAAGATCAGAGCGTTGGTCTTGCTATCATTGCTTCCATCCTCTTTTGAGTCCTTGATAACTGCTCTTCTAGTGGAAAAGAGCATCATCAAGATAGACGAGATCACTACGATGATTCTTCAGAATGAGGTTCTTAGAAGGGAGAATCCAGTTTCAAGCTGAGATGGTAGCAGCTCAGCTTTGACGATTTCTAGAGGAGGTAGTAGACGGAGCGACAAAGGATCGTGAGGAGGGCATTCCAAGTCCAAGAGAAGGGACCAAAGCAAGATCAGATGCTACAGGTGCAATGAGTTGAAGCATTGAGTCAAGGATTGTCCACAACTCAAGAACCATATGAGAGCTACTATGGCGATGGCCAGTAGTGATACAGAAAGTAGTGATGATGTTCTTCTTGTTACTAATGAGGTATCTACTTCTTTCTTTCAGTGAATTATGGATTCTACTTGTTCTCATCATGTATATTGCAGAGAGGAGATGTTTGACTCTCTGAAGATCGATGAGGGTACTATGTTCCTACCAGACGGATCGAGCTGTGAGATCAAAGGCAGCAGGACGGTCAGTATAAAGCTCTATGGAATAATGAAGAAGTTGGATGAGATTCAATACATACCTAGCTTTAAGAAGAATTTAATTTCACTGAGTATAATGGATTCGACCAACTTTAGATGGAAAGCTGATAGAGAAATCCTGAAGGTCATGCGCGGCAGTAGGATGGTGCTAAGAGAAAGAAAATATAGAGGACATTACCTCATGACAGGAAGTTCAATGCAAGGTGGAGCTCCAGGTAGAGATGGATCGGGTATGGGATGGGAGACTCAGAAGGATGACATGCGATGTTGCAAGGTAAAATTTCTATTGCCATAGGAGGCTATCCCAAGCAGATCTCAGATTAGAAGAATCACAATAGTCGATAGAGGTGGGATCGAGCGGCCTGACTCGACTCTCATGTTTGCTCATTCATGATCAGCAGGCGATTGTCTTAGAGCATGGGAGTGCTAGACGAACTCTCGGATAGGTGGAGACCGAATATCAAGTTGAGATGGAGATTGTTAAAAAAAAATATCTTAAATTCTTTCATATTAAGTCCATAATAAGGTACAAAATGACAAACGGAGTCCAACGAGTCCAAGAACATCCCAATCGGAGTTCAAATGACGAAGATATGCACGAAAAAGCATGCAGAGTGTTAGATTGGAGCTAGAATGGGGCCCATGATCAGTAGGCGACCAGGCCTAGTGCGCAGTGTGCGGGCTCAGCCTTCTGTGGGGCCCAGCATGGGTGCCTTATCATGCACAGCATGCGTGTGGGCTCAGGCGGGCGCGGGCGCGGCCCGGGTTCAGGCCACTTCACGATGGGGGGTGATAACGCGATTTTTCTCATGGTCCATGCGTGTTGTGCACGTGAACTAGGCTCTCTCACTGCGTACAGGTACGATTTATGCAATCAAGCGACTGGAGCGAGTTGCGGTCACTATCTAACAGTAGGAGGCTTGTTTTGACTTCAAATTGGATTGAGGACTCTGATTTGGAATCGGATTGATGCCTTTAAAAGGCCTAGAGCAGTCTGTAAACAATGGGTGTAGCTTGGCAGTGGCTTAAAGAGGTCCTGAAATGAGATAGAAAGTAAATAAAAGGCATCAACGAACAGCAGGAGTAGGAGCTTTGGACAGACAGCTAGACAGCGGACTATGATCGTTTCAGGGGGGTCTCCAAGAAAGAGTTTGGTAAGAATAACTTCTTGTTAAGAGGATTATATACGTGAGTTGAGAGTGTGTAATCTCCTCTTATATCTCTTCCTTTTTTTATAGTGAAGTTTTGTATATCCCATGGAGGTGAGCCTTTAGACTAATCCACGTACTTGGTTGTGTTCTTATTTTATTTTCTTCTTTCTTTCTGTCATAATAATTTGGTACTAGATCCTCATAAATGGTATCAAAATGAGCTGATATCCCCATAATGATCCAGCCAAAAGGAAAAGCCCTTCCACTCTCAGCACACCCTTCTAAAGTGGTGAAGCATTAGATTTGAAAACTTCTTTCCTTATCCCTAAGTCCCTCTTTTCTTTGGATCTAGAAGAATATTCACATGATCAGTTCATAATTCAAAGTTTTCTGATCATATTTTCATCTTTCTAACTTTCAAGTTTCATTTTAAGGACCTATAACTTCCCTGTCATATTTTCAGCATTTTCTGCTGATTTTGTATGAAATTTGTAAATTATGAAATGAAAAATGTTGAACATTTATTTGAGGACCTGCGCATAATTCTCCTTTACAATACTGTGATCTTGTCCGAGCTGACCTATGATAGTTCTCCCGTATCATATTCTAATTACCAAACAAGATTAGGAAAATATATAAACTCTCCTATTTCAGCTGTTTGTTTGGAGGAAGTTCCATTCCTATTCTAATTTTATGGCAAAATAGGATACCCCAATCCCCTAAAATCTACTCCCTACTCTTTCTAATATTTAAATCATGTTTCAATTCCAATTTTGATTATAGCCATGAGATAAATGCATTAGAGGATATGGCCATTCCGATTCTTATTCCAATCATTATGATTCCAATTTCTATCACGAACTAAGGGTGCCTTAAAAGAAATCAAACTGATCACAATATTGCTACATGAGATGTATATTGATATGGTTGCCTCACATGTTATGGAATGGGTCACTGGGTGTAGTTTTGCTGGTTGATCATTTCCCCTTTTCGCACTAGACCGTATCTAAGAAACATAAGGAGAAGCAATTCAATGGAGAAATAGATAAGAAAATTGTGAATACTTAACTTGTAAGGTTTAATCAAGATCCTCCTTTTCCTCCTAATATTTTCTCTTTGAAGTTTGTTTTTCCATGTTAAGCATAGGTGAGAGAACATTGCCCTCTAACTTTCTTTGCTTGGCACATTTTGAAGTGTGAACATCAGCATACCTGCCTTTTTCTCACCAAATCTCAGATGCTCTTAATGTAGTTTCCTGCATCCTCTTCTCATCATTACATCTTTTGGTTGTTTAATATAAAGAAGGAAATCTAAAAAATCTGTCACTACTATAAAAAAGAGCTACGACAGCAATTTGTAATCATTGTCGTAGCCTAAAAAATCGCTATCATAGACTATGGCAGTGATTTTTTAATCGCTGCCACCATGGCCATCGCCATAACTCTATGACAGTGGTTGTTAGAACCACTACCATAGATTGCCTATTACAGCGGTTTATAAACCACTGTAATAGATCGATCTATCGCAGTGGTTATATAACTACTGCCATAGGATATCTATAACAGTAGTTACATAACTGCTACCATAGGTAATCTATAGCAGCAGTTTCTTAACCGCTGTCATAGGTCTAGTGTAGCGGTTGGCACCGGACCTATGACAACGGTTATAAAATTACTACCTTAGATCTTAAATAATTAAAAAAATATTTTTTTTATTTTTTATATATTTTATCTGATAAATATAGATATATAACATAAAAAATATAATAAATAAAAAAATTATTCTGAAATGCTAAAATTTTATTATCAAATAAAATTTATTATAATATTTTTTTAAAAAAAATAAAATACATCAAAAGTCTCCTAAATCTACATCATCGTCATCGTCATCAGGAGCCGAAGCCGCAGCTAGAGCTGGAATGCGAGCCAACATATTCTCAAAGTCTGTGACTCCAAAACGCGCATTGAGCATCGACATCATGTCTTTTACGATGCCCTCCAGATGAGATACACGATCCTCAACCCGATCTGCCTGCGTCGCAGCATAATTTACCCATGCCAACGCCTCCTTAAGCTTCTTCCGACTGATGATATCGAAAGTCTGTGAGGAGACGCTCGCCTCGAACCAGTAGCTCGTTAGCGTGTGTTCGGACCTGCATCGGATCCTCCCAAAGTGCTTAGACCCCAAGACCTGAGATAGATGGTCATGGGGCCTAAAGGTATCTGGGCCTTCACTCGCGAGCGCATCTAACTAATCCTATAATTATAAATTAAAATAAAATTTTATAAGAAATACTATAATACTAATCATATATACTAATATATTTAATACTTGCAAAAATATGCTCGATCGCGGTATTCATCGGCCTGCCCATCTTGTCCGTACGGTTGGATCAGAAGATCTTGCTACAGCTGGACATCACTTCATCTCTCATCAGCTATAACAAAGAACAAATTTATCAAAAAAATAATAAAAAATATGAATTTAATTTATCCAATAAGATTTAAAATTAATTATCTCTCTATGTATATGACTAGCCATAGACTCGCGATCTAGAGTGTGCATATACTCATGGGCTACATGGTTCTTCCGATTCTGATGAAAGGTAGCCTAACAAGTATTTAAATAAATAATAAATATTTAAAAATTTTAAATAAAATTTTAAACGTATTGAAAAATTCAAAAGTTAGAAATTTTACCTCGAACTTCTGGCTCCTCCAATGTCTAACCATCCTCTCCCACTGATTCGAAGGATAGTCTTGTATCCAAGGAACAAGCTCCTCCGGAGTGTCTCGTCGGTGCTCAAGCCATCCTCTATGGAGCTTGACCTTGTAACCCTGTACAACTCTCCGATCTTCTTTAGTCGGATATTTCGAGTCCTTTCGTGATCGAAAAAGTCATACCTCCTCTGCACAAATTTATCAAAAATCAATTACAAAATTATTCTAATCAAACATATATAGTTTAAACATATAAAATGCATAAATATAACTAAGATGCGCGTACTTACCCATATCTCCTCTCATATCCGATTTCTGACAGCAGCATTCATCAAACGTCAGTCTCTGGGCTCTATGGGAATGATGTTCGACCACCTCACAAGCACTCCAAAAAAAAATGCATCTCCCGTGTGGTCTCCCCTATCGACGTTTCCTCCGCATCATACTGCACTATCACATAATGCTGGCAGTTTCACACATGTGCCATACGTGTGGGACCGCAAAATATCTGGCTGGATGATGCACCTGCAATACAAATATGTTATGCAAATATATAAGTATATAAATACTATATAAAAAATAAAGTTGTGCTAATATAATAAAAACGTATACTCAGATGCCTGTGATGGTAGAGGCTCAGCTATCGGTGGACTAGATATCATCGGTGGAGTAGATGCCATCGGTGGAGTAGATGTCGGTGGTGAAGGTTCCTAAGCAACCAATGTCGAGGTGGACGGAATATGCTCCAACTGCTCCTTGAATGTGAAACTACACGTAACCCACTGAGAGACAGGGGTGAAAGCTAGATGGTGTTTCGGTACCATCGTGACCTACAACATTAATGAACATTAATCAATATAACATCGTGATATATCAAATTCTATTCGCTCAAAAGTCGAGCCGACTCCGTGCTTGAGACAACCGGCTCCGTGCCTAAGACATCTAGTTAGGGTCCTCCCCCAACCAGCTCGATCACGGCCAGAGTCGGCTCGGCTGTATATCCGAGCTGGCTCGACTGTGTGCCATCCCCTCGATTACTTCCTCTCTCGATCTCTCTCGCCGGCGATGGCAGCGAGGTCGAACCCCATCCCTCCCTCTCTCACTCTCTCGATCTTCCTCGCCGGCAAGGCCGGACCCCATCCCTCCCAATGATGCCGATGAGGTCGGACCCCCTTCCTTCCTCTCTCACTCTCTCAATCTCCCACTCTCCCTCTCTCAATCTCCCTCATCGGTGAGGTCGGACCCCCTCCATCCAAATGATGGCGGCGAGGCCGGATCCCTCCCTTCCTCTCTCAAGTATAGATTCGTCGGATATTCGGATTCGAATTCAGTACCAATAATTAAAATTGAATCCAAATTTAAATATTCAGATTTCGATCCAAATCCAACCTGTTGATAGATTTAGTCCACAGCTGTCGACATGGCACAACCCAAGGCTACTGCCACGATACGGTCCAAAAACTACGACATGTAGATAATTATAATATTTATAATAAATATTTATAATAAATATTTATAATATTTATTATAAATATTTTATAAATTATTATAAATATACATGATTAATAAATAATACTATAAAATTTTTTAAAAAAATTATATCTGCGGCTATAGAGAGTGGGTCGCATTGAAAACTCTGAAGGTCGTCGGCGACGATGCTAGAGGAGGACGATGGCACTAGAGGTAATCTACGAAATAAAAATAAGATAGTGAGATAGAGAAGAGAGAAAAAGAGAGAGAGCAGGGGCGGTCGGAGATGCAGGCCAGGGGGAGGGGGCACAGTAACGAGGAGGCCGAAGGAGGCTTCGCACTCAATCGAAAGAGGGTCAGAATGGTGGTGGTGGTGGAATTTTGCGGGGGCCGAAGGAGGATCGCATGGGGGTTCGCCAGGGGGGTTTGCTGGGGACTGAGGAAGGGTCGGATGGAGGGACGAGGGGGGTTTCGCAGGGGGCCGAGCGAGGGTGCATGAGGGTTCGCTGGAGGGGGGATTTTGCGGAAGGCCGAATGAGGGTCAGATGGAGGGGTGGGGGGCCGGGTGGGGGATGGTGGGTGGTGGGAAGGGGTGGTCGGGGATGGGGCGCCGAAGAGGAGGGTTGATGGAGGGGTGGGGGGGCGGATGGGGGGTGGCAGGGAGAAGCGGCCGGGGATGGGGGGTCGGAGAGGAAGGGGGAAGGAGGGGCGACGCCGATTGGGGGGAGGAGAGGCGATGCCGGCCATGGGGGGAGGAGGGACGATACCGGTCGGGGGGAGGAGTCTTACTGACGATGAAGTGGAGGGGGAGAGAGAAAGATCGAGCAGCATAGGACGAAAGAAAAAATTTAAAGATTTTTAACCTAACCTACGGCAGTGGTTATCGAATCGCTGCCATAGATCTACGGCAGCGGTTATCCAAAACCACTGCCATAGATCTACGGCAGTGGTTCTATAATCGTTGCTGTAGATCTATAGCAACGGTTCGATATAACCACTACCATAGATAGAAAATAATTTTTTTTTATTTTTTTTAAATATTATATAATTTTAAAATTTAATATCCATCTTCATCATTCATTATCTAAATAATTATCATTAGAGTGTCGTCACAAAAGATTGCCTCGATCCGATGGTCTTAGTTTCATCGATCATAAAAATTTGATTTCGATGATCACGAACGACGATGCGATGATCTGATAGATGAAGATCTCTGATGGATTTGAAAATCTGTAACGATGATCTCGATGATGTTTGTAGCATACTATCAAAGTTTCACTTCAATCGAATATCGTTATCATAATCAATTTAGTATGGAATGATTTCGGTCGTTAAATTAGAAATAAGCGATCAAAGGATTAAACGACGTCCGATTATAAGATAATTTTTTAGTTAAATGATCTTTGTTATAATTTTAAATATTTTATATGATAATAATAGTAAAATTTAAATTATTTTCATATAAATTATTCATGTTAAGCATATATTGCAAAAGAACGAGCATAACAACCAGTGAAGTTTCAGAATGGTTATTGAGAGATGTATAGTTTTAGATCGTTCTTTATCTCATGAGTTGAATTTTATAATCACCACCATAAAAAATGATTAAAGTAGTAGCTAAGATCATTTATAAAAAAAATTATCTCATAATCGGACACCATTTGGTCCTTTGATCAATTGTTTATCATTTAACGGTCGAAACTAACCTATGTTAAATTGATCAAGATAACAATATCCGATTGAAGTGAAACTTCGATAGTACGCTACAAATATCACCGAGATCATCGTTGCTAATTTTTGGATTCATCGGAGGTCTCCATCTATCAGATCATCGCATCGTCGTTCGTGATCGTCGAAATTGAATTTTTTGATCGACGGAGCTAGGGCCATCAGATCGAGACAACTTTTTGCGACGACACTCTAATGATAATTATTTAGATAATGAATGGTGAAGATGGGTATTAAATTTTAAAATTATATAATATTTAAAGAAAAAAAAAATGGCAGCGGTTACAATTAATCGCTGGTATAAATCAGATTATAGCAGCGGTTCCTACCAACCGCTGCGATAGGTCCGACTTATGGCAGCGGTTACAATGAACCGCTGCTATAGGTCGAATTATGGCAGTGGTTTTCTGTAACCGCTGCTATATGTCGGATCTATGGCAGCGGTTATGAAAACCACTGTCATAGGTCCGACCTATGGCAGTAGTTAACGAAAATCGCTGTCGTAGAATCTATGGCAATGATTTCGAAAATTGCTATCATAGTAAGTACTATCATAAACCATTTTTATAGTAGTGTGTCTTTTAGACAACGAACCATAACCTATCATCGTTGTTGGTTGTTGTAGTGATTTTAACATCTCCACTCATAATCTCGATATTGCCTAGTTCTAAGAAGTCCTGTCCATGGGATAAAAGAACTCATACATTGAACGAATATTTTTTTTGAACATAGAAAATAAATAATATACACTGCTTAAATGCTTGCGGCTCATATGCTGCTTATTTCATGTAACAAGAAAATGTATCAGATACAAAGTGAAACTCAAAATTAAACTTTGTTCCCGAGAATAGGGATACAATAGGTCTGTGACCTAAGAATAGAGAATTACTGGTTATCCTTGGAACACAGACCTTCATATTGTTTATTCTTCGGTTCACAGCTTAAGAATGGAATCAACTGCAACAATACAGGCTTACTTACCTTGTAACATGCACCATCACAACCACTTCATTATAAAATCAAATCACCCATCAAAATTGCGGCAGAGAACACTCAGGGTGGACTTGCCCATTGAATCTTTGCAGTAATCATGTATCATGAAGTTCTGTCTGACCCTTCTGCATGTCATTCAACTCACCGTATGCAGGTGAAGTCCACCAGTTAGCAGGGGTAGTTTGAGCGCATTGGCTGATGCTGTTTGGTCCGGTCCATGTGCAAGCTCTCAGGCGGAGCTCGCGATATCTTGCTATAAAGGGTGCATTGCTCCAGTCAATCTTTATAAGGCCACCTCTAGTTGCCCAATCATCAGCATTCCATAGGCTTGAGTAGGCTTTCGTTGCTTGCTTGTTGGGGAATGGAATCCCGAATATTTCATAATTTCTGAAGACTCGGATTGGGAGCCCATCAACAAACCACCTGTCAAAGCCTGACTGATACAGCAATGGCACAACATACCCTTTTCCTTTTTTCCCTCCTTTAAGTATTGTATTTTGCATGTTAAACCTTGGTAGCAGGTAGACCAAGCTTTGAGAAGTCACCAAGGGCTGAAGTCTGAACCCATCTGAAAAGATGGTGTTAAGATCTGTGGTGATGGTGAGCTTTCTGGAAGAATGTTGAGATGTATTTAGGTTGGAAACAACATTAAGATTACAAGCGTTAACTTACACAATCTGACTTGGGTTCCAGTGTATGGCGTAATTGTGGAAATCAGAAGTTGGGTCAAACCAAGGGTAGAATTGCTGCTCCCTGTTTCCTACACCTTGAGTGAAGACATTTGTGTGAATGATGTAAGGTTGTCCAGATAAATTTCCCAGGAACTCGAAGTCTATCTCGTCATGCTTGCTTCCTGTTGACGACACCTGTGATGGATGTGGAATATATTTTAGCCATATATAGCTGTTCTATGGAAATACAATGTTAAGTTTGTGTGAGTGAATTCTTATGATTTGCATTTCTATAATTCCAAAGAGAAACTCTCTGTTCGTTTGTATCCCAGAACATAAAATTGAAAACAGCAACATGTAAATTGAATCATGACCTACTCATAAAAGCTTATAAAAGAAAAGGAAAGAGAAAAGAGAGAAACAGAACGAATTACCATGGACCACTGCAGCTGGTCGGGAATGTTACTTAAGGCAAAAGGTTGAGTCTGAAGCTTTCTGCGCAAAAATTTACTTCAAACTCGTTTCTTCCATTTTTTTTATGGAGCAAAATCTTTCTTCTTACATAATATATGCAATATGGGACCCGTAAATCATCAAGACTTCACCGGAGTTTGGACAATTAAGGGCGTGATCATCAGTGAAGTAGTTCGGAATGCAAACAGCTTTACTTGAAGCATCTTCTATTCTTCTCGAACACATATTAGCTCTCTGTATCATCTTGCATTTCATATATTTATTTCAATGATTAATTGTTATAGCACAATTAATGAGATATTTCTAGAATTTTTTAAGATAATGGGAATTTGATGATCCTATATTCTCAGTTGTTGCATTTTATTTATGCTAAGCAGGGATGAATCTGAAACGCAATAAATAATTGGTCGGACAGGGACGATGACTGCAAACTTCTGAAAAAAACACACGCTCATTCGATAGCTTTCGCTATGCTCATACTCCGAGAATGTGTTTCTGCGGTACTAAAGTTATTCTAACATTTGACAAATTAACAAACCTTTATTTCCGTACCTGAGACCTTATCAAGCAAGAGTGCAGGGTTGTTGCCATTGCCCCAGATTGCTGAGTTCTGCGAGCCCCAGGTGAAGACGGTGTCGGTATAGAAATTAGCATGAACAAGACCTTGGTTCAATGCCACCAGAGAAACAACAACTACAAGGAGAATGCGCAAGTTCCCCATTTGCAGCCTGCAACCAGGTGTGCCTTCTGTCTCAATGGAACCGTGCTTGGGTGCTCTAGAGATGGCCATGAGTGTGCCTTATATAGGATCGAGTATATATTGTGGTTGACCATGGGAACGAAGGAATCCTTGCCTCCCCAGTTCCTCCCTGGTATGTATGAAATTTTTGGAAGAATAAAATCGTGTGATTTGACTTGTTCATCTTCCCTTTCACTTCAGGAATGCAATATTTTTGCCCAGCTCTGCTTGAAAAATTCCATGACTTTGTTCGAGTGTTGTGCCCTGCACCAATGCTCCTTTGAGAGTAATTTATAGATATGTATTGCTGATGAAATCTTACTTCTCTGGTTTTCCCATCTAATATTTTGATGAAGCGGTGCCAATAACAATATATTATGAGAAGGTGAAGTTTTAAATTTGTTTCGACCGTGGACGTTATTGGAGCCATGTAACCTTCTATCCGGGTTGGCAGCGAGGGACGAAGTGTTTGTGAGCTGATAGGTCCAGGCCAAGCCCGGCAATACTTAAGCCCAGTGCAACAAAATAATGGACCAATTGGAGATGATGTATAGAAGAAGTATGACTTCTATCAATTGAAATCTTTTCTTTTCCTTCATATGAGGCATCTTTTAAAAGAACAAAACTATAAGATTCTAAATGGCCAAAGTCCACTAAGATCAATCGGGGCTAATCTTTCGAAGACTCCAAGGTTCACTGAAGCTCAAAATGATCAAAGCTAAAACGGACAATACATCACATGTGCGGATGCGGAGGTATAAGCCAGCCATTCGATCTCTTGATCGTAACATTGGCACCCACCATGGGGCCTCTTCTCATCCACACATACTCCCTCCTGATTGGAGGGCTAATGTTGTGGAGAGATGGCTCTTTAGTCTAAGTTAAGAGAAAGTATGACTTAGATAGATTGCAACATTCTCTTTCCTATATGAAGCGTTTTTAAAGGACAAAACCATGAGGTTTCAACTAGCCAAAGCCCACTAAAATCAATCAATCGGGGCTAACTCTCCAAGAATCCTAAAGCCCATTGAAGCCCAAAATGATCAGGAGCCTAAAATGGTTAGAGCCAAAGTGGACAATACCTCACGTGTGATGCGGAGGCATAACTTTGCTCGTGGCTCTTTTCTTTTTTATTTCTTTAAAAGAAATGTTTATGGCATTTGATTTCATCTGGTTAACTTGGGTCTGGCTTGCTGACAAGTCCTGGGCTTTCAGATAGGTCACGGGCTGGTTGGCCCAGGGAAGTCTGTTGGATATTAACCACTAGTAGGCTAAATAAAACAAGTAAAAATTATATGCAAAACTTATATAAACTAATCCAAATGCTGATGGTTAACACAACAACAACCATGTCATTTGAAACCCAATTGCTTAGTGTGAATCCGGTTTCACCAAGCAAACATTTATCGGAAACAAGAGAGAAGAAATGTGATGCCGAGTCCATATAGAACTCGGGGATTTCACCCATGGCGAATGCGACCATCCTAGGGCTATAAATCTGGATCTATAAGATACTAGTTTCCCATGTTCCACATCAATGTCCGAATGTAGAGACGGCAACGAATAAAACCCCCAACTCACTCTGGAGATATGATGGACAAATTCGTTCATGCAATGGTTTACATTCACATGACATATAGGAGGAAGAACGATGCACGATCATTTCAGGGAAAGTGATCAACACAAGAAAGACGAAAAGATTTAGCCTATTAGAGACTTGATTTGATACAGAATTGCCAACTCACTTGTCTTCCTTATTACGTCCAATCATACTGCAACACGCTTGAAGTTATTACCATCCACAACTTGCTTCTTACGAGGTATCTGTGAACCCAACCATCTTGGTGAGTTGGATCAGATTTGAAATTTGCCGCAATTTGCTGCATACCACCAATAAGTTGCTAGGCATCCCGCAGATGCTAGGAATTTTCTTTTATCAAAAAGATGACTTGCACGTGCAGAGGGTATAAGAATTTGAAACAATTTTGAACATAAACAACTTTAACAAATTAAACCATTCTATTCGACATTCTCTTGGGAAAAAAAATTGGAAATTTTATATTATTCTACTCTATTATCTTGTGTGGCACCCATGTTTGCAAAAATGCAAATAGTATTATAAATTGGATGGTGAATTATATTGCTAATCATACAAGCACTGCATTATGGTTTATTGTCTCAAATAGTTTTTTTATTTTTTAAAATATTTTATTTTTTATCTATACATATATATTTTTGATGGAATAATTTAATAAAATTGATTTTATTGAAAGAAAAACTCCGACTAGACAACGAGGGTGACATTAATCAATTATTATCTCTCCTTTGTATAGGACAGTTGAATTGTTAGATTTTTATAACCGAATCTTAATCCATATATCCTAATTTGACATGTCACAGTTCATCGCATTGATCAAGTAGTACCCCGATAGAGGAAGGGGAACAAGGAGGGTGGTGAAGTGGAATCCGAGATAGCTTCCCATTTTTAACCAGTGGATTAACGTTTTGTCTCCAAAGTTAATTTCTTCTCTCTCCATGGTAATTATTATATCTAGGCCTTTCTAATTATCTCTACTATTCTTCTTTCTCTCTCTATCTTTCTAACCTCTTGGCTTTGGGTAGTTGTCCAAATGCGTGAGAGAGTTCATTATGAATTTAGGGCTCCAATAGTATTGCTTATATATAGCACCAGGTTTCGGTCGGCTTGGCACGTTTCAAGGTATTCAATTATCGAATTAGTAAAAATGATGACCTTTAGGTAAATTATCTTTATTAATAAGGAGGAAGATGCATGGGGGGGGGGCTCGATGGGGATGACAGACAGGAGAAAGAAAAGGGGGAGGGTGGTGGACTGATAGATCTTCATTTTTAATCAATGAATTAGTATCTTATCTCTATGGTTGATTTCTTCTCTCTCCATGGTAGTTATTATATTTGGGCTTTCCTGAGTATCTCTACTATTCTTCTCTCTATCTCTATCTTTCTAACCTCTTGGCTTTAGATAGTTGTTCAAATGTGTGAGAGAACTCATTATAAATTTAGGACTCCAATGGTATTCCTCATATATATAGCATCAGGTTTCGGTTGACTTGATGCATTCAAGTGCATTCCACTATCGAATTAGTGGAGAAAATGGCCTTTACTTACTTATGCTAAAAATTGGAAGGTAGTCAACATGGTCAGCGGGTTACGTATACATTATACTCTTGGCATATTTGAATTATAATACAAAATCTAGGAGATTAGTTTTAATGAAAAAGAGATTATTTCACTTCAGGTTTGTTTGGTTGGGGATATTATGGCATAGAAAAATGATTTTCATATCAAATTACTATATTTGTTATGAAAAGTAGAAAAGAGAGATGGTAATTAAAAAAGTGGTGGACCTCATACTTATTTTTTTGAAAAAAAAAGGTAAAACAAATACTATGAAGGGCTGGTATTTGGTAATTTTTTGAGTGGTGGTAATTCATACTTGACAAAAATATCTTTAATAAAGTTACATATATGATAATTAAATTTATTTTAATATCTTTTTTAATTTATTTAATAAAAAAAATTTATAAAAAAATTAAAATGAAGATAGCATTATGTAAAGAGCTATGTGATTATAGTCATCATATAAAAATTAATTTAAAATGATAATGCTATCTTAGTATTAAAAATTATTTTATATTAAATGATATTTTTATAAATTTGATCATATTCCTATGTAAATTTATCTCCAATGAAGCATAGTAATTCTTTTCTAGTATCATTTTTCAAAGTAATTTTTCTATCAATCAAATATGATAAAAATTATTTTTCTTCATAATTATTTTTTTTAAATAAATAATTTTCTAAAATTGCTAGATTATCCTATAAACTAACATATCCCAACCAAATAGACCCTTCATGTTTTGGTCTCACTCAATAAAAAGTGCAATATATGGGATAATTGAATCTAGCACAATGCCTAGCTCTTATTAGCTTGTCCTGAGAATGCTATAGCATCCATAGCATCCCACCATCTAGATTATTTCTTGGAACATTTATTAAGCGAACAACCTCTAAAATAGTTTCCCAACATTGGAACTAATATCTACAAATTGATGGAAGATAATTTGGGTGGAAGTATAAAACAAACACCAGTATGATCAACTTTAACATTTCAATTCCTTAGCACAAAATTTGTAAGGCTATATTTGCTTGTTCAACAAACTTTGGAAAACAAAAACAGAAAAAATTTGTCGAGGAAGAACAGTCCAATTTCAGAAATCTGTTTTTATATTATTATAATTTTTATTATTTAAATAATTAGAAAATTCAAAACTTGCAAAAACTTTGTTTTTCCAATTATTTTTTAGGCAACCGGCTCCATTTCCGATATAATTAAAATGACATATGAGCTTGGCACACGGAAGGCATGGGATCTGATACACACCTGCCAATGGACCGTAAAACATGCAATGGAATTTTCTTTTATCTCCTAAAAAAACCCTATTAGTAAAGGAAAAAAGAAGCAAGCCCTCTATTAATTTTTTTTTTTTAAAAAAATCTTTCTAAAAGCGGGGAACTGCAAATCTTTTGGTCACCCCTTATAGAGAAAAGATGGAACCCATACAACTTCCTATCCCCGCCCCTTATAGAGAAAAGATCGAACCCATACAACTTCCTATCCCCGTAAGCATGCTTGTGTTGTGATGCTAATCCTAGATCCTTTGTCATTAGTGTTGTGATGCTAATCCTAGATCCTTTGTCATTAGAGTGATGGGTCCACCACAACAACGCCAGCTGTAACAATGATCACCGCAGCTGTAGCAAGAAGATGCATATTTAATTTTTGTCCACGATTTCATGTCTATAATTTACTACTTTTATTGTCACCGTTTTTTTTATGTGGGTCACCAAATCTATTATCTTATATTCTAATTATTCATTCCTAGTCTATAAGAATCACAATCTTAAATATGTCTTCTTTGAATGCTAGTTAAGAAATATTCGAGCTGTACGAGATACTAAATGGCGATAAATATATATGGACTTGGAAAGAATATAATTCTTGAAAAATATGAAAAACGTGCGAACATAAATAGTAAGGATGTATTTGGTAGGTATGATAAAATTTTTGGAGGGTTATCCTCTCTATTGTAAATGAGATAATCTATCCAATGGAACAAAAATAAACCCGTCATCTTAGTTTTTGGTGTTTTTAAAGAGCGAATAGGGCCAAAACTGTTATTTGAGAGATAAGTTCCCCTATTTTACAGCATAATTCTCTTATGCCGGTCTGCTGGAATGGAGTTATCCAGTGTTGCTTTATCCAACCAGTACCATTCCCTGCCGTTTTTAAGTGTCCGGCGGGATAAATCCCCACTTGAGGGAATAGATGCACGGCAAAATAATCAGTTTAAATCATGACAAGATCATTCAAGCTATACAAGGGGAAACTTTGCTATAAAAATTACAAAGGCAAATGGACCTATTCAAGTATTTAGTTAAGAATCCTCCTCCAAATCAACTCACAGACATGCAGGATAAAAATCTTAGCAACAAATATTCCAATAATTATTACTTGTGATCCAACACAGACCCTTACATATAACACAAAAATAACAATCTCCGATGTGAAAAGGTAAATATGTATCATCATAAGAATATAATGAATAATGAGTTTGATTTATGTTCTTTAAGTTCATCAAATTCAATAACATGGTTGCTATTTATTATATTAGGCTTAAGAAGTAGAGATGCAGTGATGATGTTATCAGGATCTGGGAGCGTTATGAAGTATGGCTGATGTCCAAGTGCACCTCGTATCAAGGCATCCAAATTTGGAGCATGGAGAAAGGAAGAAAGGAAGGGCATGCTAAACATTTTGAGTTACTTTATATTTTGCAAGCAACCTTGGCTTTGATGAGGAAAAGGAGCACACTGAAAGAAAACAGTAATATTTCATGACACTACACATATATCAGTTAATAAACATTGTTATATTAAAAAATTATGCAGATTGTGAAATCTTAAATCAGTCCTATGTGATGATTATGAGAATTCTCACCATCTTAACATCAGCAAGCAGGTAGTACAGTTTAATGGAGGCCTTGAACAAATTTCACCTTTATCAAAATCGGAAGAGTACATGAAGAGGCTTATCAATAGTAATTGTAGGCTTAACACCATAAGTCCCTCGACAATTAAAGAACACATAAAAGAATTTGTGTATGCGTGCGTGCGTGCGAGAGAGAGAGAGAGAGGGCAGCTTTCTTTATGGGTTGATAAAATATAATCTTCTTGTTAGTACGTGCTGATGTCTATGCAAACTTTTCTTGTAGGAATCACCATGTTAGACGTGATATGGTGCTAGCAGGGAGCGAAGCCCTAATGTGCATGCGTTCATTTTTTTTTCTTCACTAAGCGCATGCAAAAAAATAACTCGTAGAATTTGATCATTTTCCATTTCATGCAAACATACCATTCAGTACTACAGGAAATTAAGAACTATCAAGTTCCTCGTAACAAAAAATATGCACAACGGAATGCAATCTCTTGCAACGTTATCCGTCGTCATCATCCAAACCTAACTTTAATCAAGCTCCTTATCTATTGCCTATCTTTTTCACAGCAATTCAGCAATCGATCCTTGAACTATTAATGAAAGAATACAAGTCTTTTCCTTAATTTTCACGTGATGGTTTGCTCATAAAGTGTTGACTACGTACCATATGATCACACTTCTCAGCTCAAGAACAACGAGCCATCATACGAAGATCAAGCATAGTTAAAAAGTGGCACTTATTTTAATAGCACTGACCTATATAAGTGACTGCAATCACATTATTGAAGAAGATTTTGCTCCCAAGAGAAATTGTTTCCTTTGATCTTACTTGGTAATGTATCTTAAATTGAAACCAATATCAATTTGCCTCTCTTCATAAGCGTTATACCTGTGGGAGTAAAACTGAAATGTTCTATATAGACAACATCTTTTATTTATTTTTTTTTCCCCAAATGAAAGATGGTTTCTCATCATCAATTCAAAAAGAGAATAAATGAGCATTTAAGCAAACTAAAGTGCGTTCGGAAGAACAACATCTGCAACAAAGAGTGAAACAGCAGGTTCTTAGATGTACAAATAACGGCGTTGGGGAAGACAGACAGCGAGTTGTCAAGCTCATCCTCAAGAGAAGAATATATGACGAGAGGCTCAGGTTTAAACTCCTTTATTATTATTTGGGTCACTAAACAGAATGAACTTTGGCTAATTAACCCAGATGACAAGAAGCAGCATACATAACAGACGTGCAAGATTTATTTAAATAACATTCAAATGCTCAAGGAAGTTTCTAGTTGCCAACATGAAAGGCTAAGAATTTACGCTGGTTGCTCTTCTGAGTTCTACGTTACATGATCTGTCAGAAAACAGACTATGATCACTTACACGCTTTTTGAGCGTAATGATGATCTCTCTTACATATATTCCTTCATTAGGATACCAGACTCTGAAAATTTAACATATACATACCAGCAGTTTGATACTTACTCATGTCAAATAACAAACAAACCCATCCACAGAACCTCTTGGAATCACTCATGCTGATAATTTAAGCTCCAAATCTAGCCCTTGAGGGTCATCAGTTGAATCAGAGTTTTGACTGATGCAAACCAGCGAATGTTGATCTTGTTGTATCTTCTTTTGCTCTGAATCCTACAAGTATTCAGCTCCAACATCAGAGTTAGTTGATAAAAAATAAATTTTCTAAACATCAAAAATGAAAAATTTCGTCAAACAAACATAAAAATGAAGAGGGACATTAAAAAAAAAAAAAAGGAGACACAGTAGTCTTGTAAATGAACCTGGAAGGTTTGTGTCAAAAGTGGTAGCGTCACTGCTGGTTTTATGAAATGATGGAGCGGCATCATTTTATTGCTGCTAGATAGGATATGACCGGAATCATGAGAAAGATGTATGCTTAATGATAATAATACTACTCATCACAAGATATGATGGGATTATAAGCTAGCAAAGGGAAAGCACTCAGTAAGTACCTAGTCGTTGCACCAGAATAGTAATCACCAAATCTAGTATCTGTTATGTCACTGCCTCCAAATCCCATCTGCAAGCAAATGAAGTTGTTTCATTGAGAAAGTGTACATGAAAGTTCATATGAGGCTATGAAAACATCAGAATTAAATTTTGTTCCCTTTATCATCTAGCATGCAGAACATTAAGCCTGATATGATAAAGAGAGAAAGGTGATTGATGAACATGAAGAGTATAAGTATAATTTATATTAATTGAAGCAGGAAACAAAAGGGTGTAACACTTGATTGAAGCAGAAAACTAGTAGTCCACCTAAAGATCTGGGAGCAACCTTCCCTTGACTGTAGAAGACGTGAATTGATAGATGAAAACTATGACTAATAGCATAGCAGGACGTCTTCCTGAGCCGAAGGGCGAGATGTCGCATGTCAGACATCCATGGGTTGCATGCGCACAACTTTTTTGCTTGTTTAGGCCATGAATTTGTATTAGAATCAAATCTGATGACATACCATGGTGTTGGGATGAACACCGCAGAAGTAAGATGTAGTAGCAATTGAGGAAGCATGAGGGCACGATGGAGATCCCATGTATATGCTTGCATCCTCCTGCTTGAAAAAAACACAACAACAAAATTTGCAACCATCAGGAGAAATAAAAAACCTAGAACTTCAGTAAAAACAGCTAGTAAGTCTGGATAGTAATCATCAAATATGTCGCACACACGCACACACGCACAGAGAGTAGATCTAGATGGAGACAGAGAGAGACCTCGTTGAGATGGGTCTGAAAAGGAGGGTGAAGTGAGGAGAGATAGCCAGCCATCATTTGATTGTGTAATCTGATCTTTTCCAGTTGAGCCACCCCAAGACCTCTCCGCGGCAGCTTTTGCTTGTCTGAATTGCTTTTCTTTCCCCTCCTTGATGAAGATCCCGATCTTCCATTTCCCAAGCACCACTCGCCATAGATGCTGCCGCCCATCTCCTATCCAATCAAGAGAACGACCTGCCAAACTGAGAAGAGAGAGAGAGAGGGGGAGGGAGGGAGGGAGAGAGCCGATAAGAACGACACGCATCCACGGCTCCTTTTTAAGGTGCTCCCGAGCTAAAACTAATTAATGCTTCGCTGGACCGAGTTTTGATGAAGATTTGGTTTTCTCGTTTGTTCTCTTGTTTTATCACGCATCGTTTTTTCTGCATAGTCTCCAAAGCCACCTGCGACCGAAAACTGGTTAAATACATTACGTATCTGTATGGATACGAGATGCAGAAATTCATATTTATTTTTGCTTCAAACACATATAAATAAACATTTATAGACGTGAATATTTATAAATAAAAGTCACATAGCATTATAAAATCAAAAATATCATTGAATAGGAGGTAAATTAAGTTAGTAGCACATTTATATAATCATTTTTATCTTTAAAAGTTCATAAATATGAACCAGTAAGAGTACCAAATAAAATTGAATAATTATGGATTCTATACATATTTATATTTATTTTTTTTAATGAGTATAGATATAGATAGAAATATTAATTAATTAAATATTTACATTTATATGTAGATCCATATATATAGATTTAGACATAACAATGAATGACGAACATTATAGATCCATCATATAGATTTAGACATAACAATCAATGAATGATCCACTTCCACCCCCAAGGTGACCATGCTCCAGAGATGGTATAAATGTGGCTAGTGGCCGAATAACTTAACAAATAATTTATTATAAAATCTATGATTCTATCAAAACCAGGGAAAAGAAATCTTAAAGAGATCCTATTAAATATTTAGATATAACAGTAAAATGAGTATGATCTACTTCCACCCCAAAAACAACTATATATTGGAGATATTCCAAAAAGGGCTAGTGGCCGAATAACTTAACAAATGATTTATTACCAGATCTATGATTCTCTCTATAATAGTGAAAAGAAATCTTGGAGAGATCCTAGTAAATATTTCGGTGATCAAGACACTTAAACGCAGATTGCATGTGTCAATATTTAATAATGATACGAAGAGAGTTTCTTGGACTCTACACGAAACTTGTCACGTGAAGAACATTTAGGCATATCTTTTTGAGGGGTCAATACGATCTAATTTTTGTATTCATAATTGTAAGCCTGCTTGTGCATGCAAATATTATATGCTCCCAGAATAGAAAGCCCAAAGAAAAGACAACTTGTAGAGGAATTGCGTAGTGTGGATGCATTGCAGCAAGCTAGTCCAAAGTACTCAAGAACCAACTTGGGCTCATGACATGCAGAAATTTAATTACACTACGTATTGCAGCAAGCTAGTCCAAAGTACTCAAGAACCAACTTGGGCTCATCATAACACAAATTTAATTAAGCAAACAACACAACAAAGGACAAACAAGTTACTTGGCTTTAATCTAATCCAACTTGACAAACTTGTGAATACCAAATATTAACCTAACCCGACTCCTTATTTTAACCTAATCATGATTTTGATTATTGAGCTTTAATCTAGTATATAAGCTAGAATTAGTTGAAGTTATTTCTTGATAGTATTCTGATGATAACATTATACTATCTAATTAGGTTGGGTTTATCAAGAAAGCAATTGCAATATACATGTCAGCAAGCTAATTTGAACTGGCTTTGGATTGGTTGAGTTGTCTAATCTACAGTATTTTGGTTTACAAAATAGATGATTTTGATGACATGGTGCACATAAAAATATAGAAAATTATAAAACATACATGTTTTAAGATGCATAGAGCATAACTAATGATATCGATTTTAAAATATATATAATGTAATTTCACTCTTTTTTAAAACACCTAGATCTTAACCCAAGATATCATAGGTGTTATGAAAAAAGATCAACTTGTTGAGATAAATTGTTGATGCCTCCTTCTATAGCTAGGTTTCTCACTACCTTAAGACAGATGCCAAACTACCGAGCTTTTTTTAATTGATAGTTGGGTGATAACTTCAATTAACAATCATCCTATGCCTCGTTTCCTCCATAAATATCTATAAGCATTTCTTATGAGAGAGAGAGAGAGAGATATCCCAAAACTCCTGCCATTATTCAAACCTTAAGTTATACAACCAAGTGTGATCAAATTTTGACGCAATCTCAATTACATCGCAACCAAAGCTGTCCTAACACACCTAACCATTTACATCAACAACCATGGAATCTTCAAACATGTGGGGTTATCTTACTCCCTTCACTTCTCTCTTTAAATAAAAATAAAAATTTAAAAAAAAAAAGAAAAACGAATTTTTACATATTAAAAACCATGAGAACCGATACTTGGAGCCTTTACTGTGGTCGTGCTTGATGAGTACTTACAACAAATATAAGTGCATGGATTGTGTTATAATGTCCATGGATGGTTGATATATAGCATCCATCATGCGGAATACTTATGCTAGTTCCTTGGTGCACGCATGGAGGCTCAATCACATGGGACGTGGGGTAAACACGGTTTACTAATTTATTTTCCTAAATGAATACATGTAATATATTTTTTTATGTGTATTTACTCGGAAATGCTTATCATATAATTTTAATTAGATCAACTTTCAAAGCGGTGGGCATCTCCGATATTTCATTGTTTCGCCCAACTGCTCCGGAGAAGCTTTCTTGGACCAAGTACGAGGATCCTGATTAACGATGATAATCTTAGCTGATTCATCGGATATGATCTGAATGAGATGAATTTTATCCGATCAAAGAGAATCTGGAATGAATATGGATCTACAAAAAATATCCAATGCATTCGGAGTAGATATAGATAATGATATGCCCCGTTCTGAATGTAATTTGATATAATCTTAATATAAATCTCTCTTTCAAAATAAATTATTTTACAATATTTATAGGATGAGTTCTTTTTCTAATCTGATTCATTCTTATCCCTCCTATCTACTTAATCCGACCCAACCCACAACACAATTTGACCCGACTTGACATGGGTATAGGACGAATATGAATATAGAGTTTTTAATTATGAGGCCAAGGAATAGATATTAGCTGATTTGGCCATATCTGATCTATTGTCATTCCTAGTCCCGTTAAAAAAAATGATATAATAGTTCATTCTCTTCTAAAATTTTAAATTTTATTTTTGTTTATTATTGTATTCTTGTAAATTTTATTTTTGTTGGTCAAGCACAAATAGCCAAATGGAGATATGGACCGGACAAATTTGATTAAATATATGTAAATTATCAAATATCTTGATCCGGATTGAAACAAACCCAAACATACCATGTGGTGTTTGATCTAAATTTAACCAACTCTTTATTTCTTAAGTCACGAACAATCCAAATTAGCTTATGTCAAGCCAAGCCAAGTTACATCAGAAATGATGAATATAATTATGAAACCACTAGTTGCACTGTCCACACGAATAACATATCATACAACTTGGTTTTTTTTTTTTTTTTTTTTTTTGAGTAAAGATGTATGATACGACTTGTTTGGATGAATCTTACACTTCCTGCAACTAACGTTAGCAGTGGCAACCGGGTAGAACGGATCAAATGAGATTCGTTTTGGATTAAAAAAATTCTAGATCTAAATGAGATCTATTTACTAAATAGATTAGATTTTAAAATTTTAATCTATTATGTTTAATAAATTGATATTATGATTCAATCTATTTAATTTATTTAATAAACAAATACTTCATATCTAATTTTGCGGGTTCCTTGCAAGAAGGGGTAAACGTGGATTCGGTGGTGGACCTCATCGAATCACCTTAGCCTGGAATAGAACTTCAGTTGGGTTTTTGGCGCAACGTTGTACACTCTAGCCCGAGAAAACCAGTCCCAAAAGTTATCCGACCTTAACGCATAACCAAAATATCGGATTGGGTTGATTTAAGTTCGAGTATATATATATATATATATATATATATATATATATATATATATATATATATATATATATATATATATATATATATATATATATATATATATATATATATATATATATATATATTAAAATGTAAGTTGATGGCCTCCTAACGTGCCACATGTTAAGCTTTTTTTTAAAATTTTTTTATCTTTTGGCTTCAGAGCTTTCAAACCCTTTCGAAGCTTCTTGAGCATTCGCTCACCACTCTCCTAGTTTCCACCTCCCGCCACTCTTCTCGTTTCTCCTCCAATTTTTCTTAGGTGCTTTTCTTCCTCTCTATTATTTTTTTTATGATTGCTTTTTTTTTTTTTTTTGCTTTGAGCCCTCACAGATACTGTCCACTTGGGACAGCATGGATGGCCACAATCTAGGCCTGATGCGATGAGGGCGGGGGTGGGAGGGAGGCGGCAGGAGGAAGAGAGGAGAAAGGTTTTGATGGTTGCGCGGAGCAGGATGCAACGCAGACGGCGATGGGGTAGCGCCGCGGTGGGGTGACGCGAACGGCCATGAGCTGGGCCTCGCAGCGGGGCTGGGGGTAGGGGTGGGGGTGGAGGTAGAGGGGTGGTGGGAGAAAGAGAAGGAAAAAAAAGAAAAAAGAAAAAAAAAGATGCCGCCTCTTCCTCCCTATAGGCGGCGGGGCCGCAGAGGGTGTAGGGGGCAGTCGTGCAGGTTGGGGAGGCGTCGGAGGTCGAAGAGGGGTGGCGAGAAGGGTTGATGGTGCCGGAGCAGGAGAGGGAAGGGAAGGGGAGTTGGTGGTGCCGGAGCTGGGGAAGGAGAGGGGAGGGGATTTGGTGGTCCTACGGAGGTGGGTGGGATGTGGACGGTGGATGTGGCACGAACGACGGTGGGGTGCCGCCGTGGTGGGGGTGGTGCGGATGGCCGCAATCGGGGCCTCATGTGGTGGGGGCGGGGCGGGGGGTGGGGGATAGGCAGCAGGAGGAAGGAAAGGAAAGGAGGAAAAAAAATGAGAGAAAAAAAAATAATTTAAAATATTTTAAAAATTAAAAAAAATAATATTTTAAAAATAAAAGTAGGAGAGGGATAAGGAACGAAAATAATATTTTTTAAAAAAATATTATTTTTAAAAAATAAAAATATTATAAAAAATTAAAAAAAATATTTAAAAAAAATTAGGGGAGGGATAAGAGATGAAAATAATATTTTTAAAAAATATTATTTTTTTAAAAATAAAATATTATAAAAATAATAATAATATTTTTTAAAATACTAATTTATTATTATTTTAAAAAATAATATATTATTTTTAATTTTAAAAATAATAATATATTAATTTATTTTTTTAAAATAATATTTTTATTTTTTTTAAAAATAATAATTTTTAAAATCTGAATTGATCCATTGGATCAGATCAAATCTAATAAATTATTCATAAATAAGATACAATTTTCTATCAATTTGAAAGTCAAATCTTTGCATTTAATAGCCTTCGAAAGTTTATAAAATACTAATGATGAAGTATATTGCTTTTCATTCTCCTATTTTTTTCTTCAAATTTCTATCTCTCTCAGTTGGGGGATGGTGGTGGGGGCACCATGGGCAAGCAAGTGAGCAGTAGAATTGTGCCCTTCCATCCTTTGAAAGAAACATAATTTTGATAGTATCTTTTCTAAATATATATTTTTTAATTTTTTTGATTATTATTTATTTGGTTTGGTTAGTTCTTTAGATTATATAAAGTGTTAGTGCAGAATTTGGTTGACGCCGGATTGAGCTGGAGTCGAGAAAGATGAGGTCGCCGTCGATGACCTGCAAAATAAAGTTCCATCCAGAGTTGATGGTGGTGACTTCGGTATGACCCTCCGACGATCAAGTTAGCTCTTCTGACCAACAGAAATGGAGTGCTCAGAGAGGAGTTCGACAGAATTTTAAAAAGAAAAAGAAAGCTTCGAGAAAATATATCTGGAGGGTCCCTTTTTATAGGCGGAGCTTGTTGTAACTGTTCCGATAAATGACCATCGTAACCATCCTGATAAATGACAATCGTAATTATCCTGATAAATGATAATTATAATCGTTCAGTAGTAGGATCGTTTGTAGAAATCCGTCTGAAAGAATTGCCTGTAGGAATCCATCTAAAGAAACAGTCCAAAAAGAGTTCGTCTCCTATAGGAATCCAAAAGAAGTTCGACTCCCGTAGAAGTCCGAATCCAGAAGAAGTTCGGCTCCCGTAGAAGTTCGAATGCTGGAGGAGTCCGAAAGAAGTTCGTCTCCCATAGAAGCTTGACTGAAGAAGAAATTTGAAAGAAGTTCGACTCTCGTAGAAGCCCGACTGCTGGAGAAGTTCAAAAAAAGTTTGGCTACTATAGAAGTCCGATTGCTGGAGGAGTCTAAAAGGAGTTCGATTTTTGTAGAAGCCCGACTGCTGGAGGAGTCCGGAAGGAGCCTCCAGAAGGAGTTTGACTCCCGTAGAAGTCCGATTGAAGGAGGAATCCGGAAGAAGTTCAGCTCCCGTAGAAGTCCGACTAAAGGAGTTTGGCTCTCATAGAAGCCCGACTAAAGAAGGAGTCTGAAAGAAGTTCGACACCCGTAGAAGTCCGACTGAAGGAGGAATCCAAAAGTTTGGCCACTATGGAAGTTCGATAGGGGCTCGGCCATTGTGGAGTTCGATTGGATTCGAAGTCTAGCTGGAGGAGTTCGGCTACTGGACGAGTTCGACCGCTGGAGGAGATCGAATGAGGTTCGACCGTTGGGATGAGAATTTTTGATCGAAGCTCTTCCGTGATTACCAACTGCATTAGGCTAAGCACCACTTCGATGGAAGCAGAATTTATCCCCAACAATACTTCTCCCACTCCCGAGTTCGAAGTTCGAAGGAAGGGAGTACTAAAAAAGTGACTGCCAAAGTCTTTTTCTGGGCTCTACACTCGTTAAGGTTGAAGCACGGGGGAGATTTTATCTCCGATCGAGGTTAAAAGAGATCTTATCTCCTATTGACGTTGAAGTTGAGGCTTGGGCATAATAGGACCATTGTTGGGGCCTCTCCTTTCACCTCGTCTAAAATGAACGAGGTCTTCGACTTTGCTCATGTTAGGATGAGATTCTCCTCCTATTTCTAACGGATTATAGGGGCACATAAGGGCCATTGTCAAGGCTTCTCTCCCCCATCTCGTCTTAAGTGAACGTCTTCGACTTTGCTCGCATTAGGATGAGATTCTTCTTCTATTTCTAACGGACTGTGGGGGCACATAAGGGTCGTTATCTGGGCTCTCCCCCCATCTCGTCTAAAATGAATGAGGTCTTCGACTTTGCTCACGTTAGGATGAGATTCTCCTTCTATTTTTAACGAACTATGGGGGCAAAATAAGGACCGTTGTCAGGGCCTCTCCCCCCATCTCGTCTAAAATGAATGAGGTCTTCGACTTTGCTCACGTTAGGACGAGGTTCTTCTCATATTTCTAACGGACTATGGGGGCACATAAGCGCTATTGTCAGGACCTCTCCCTCCATCTCATCTAAAATAAATAAGATCTTCGATTTTGCTCACGTTAGGATGAGGTTCTCTTCCTGTTCCTAACATGGCCACTTTCGGTTGTATCTTTTCTGTCATCACATAGTTCTTGTACCAAGAAATAATAATACTGAAATGGAGTTTTATTGAAGGAAGATTACTGATAGTATATCCTCAGATTTTCTAAGTTCCAAGGTCATGGAAGCGTTATTCCTCCAAGCTCCTTCAGGCAATAAGTTCCGAATCGGATGACCTCCTCTATTTCATATGGGCCTTCCCCATTTGGGACAAGCTTCCTCTGGCTCTGAAGCTGAGAGATGACGACTCGCCGAAGTACTAGACCCCTCAGAGATAGCATTGATGATGCTTGGAGACGGTTGATCTCCTTGTTATTCCTCCCTCATTTATGGTTCTAGTTGCGGTAGCGCCTTTGGCTTGCTTCAGGCCAACGCCTGTGGAGAATTGAGGAGGGCGTATTTGTGAAACCTATTGGGGGAAACTTCTTCGTGCCCTTCCATCGGGGCTTCTTTAATGACGAGCTCGTAGAGGAGTTTGACCTCGCATGGGCTCAGGGGGAGTTTGGAAGCGCGGCCGAGCTTCACTCGACTTTTCTTTCTCGGTGGGCCCGTTCAGCTCGCTGATTCGCCGCTTACCAAAGATTTCATCATCCTTGGTCTTGAAGGCCTCTTCAGCTCGGACATAACCTTCAGCCCGAGCTAACAGATCGGCAAAATTTCTGGGGTACTTCTTCTCTAGGGAGAACAACAAATCATTCTTCTAGAGATCATCCTTGAGTGCGACCATTTCGATTGATTGATCCAGATTCCAGACCTCCAATGCAGCGGCATTAAATTGGATGACATAAGCCTAGATGGATTTTCTCTCCTTCTGCTTGATGTTCATCAGGGAATCCGAACCTCGGTGCGGACGTCGGCTGCTGACGAAGTGAGCCACGAACTGATGGCTCATCTGATCAAAGAAAAAGATGGTGCTCGACTTAAGTATCGAATACCAGTTCCTGATGGCTCCCTTAAAGATGGACGAAAAAGTTCGACATAAAATAGCGTCTGACGCACCATGGAGCAACATCATTATTCAGAAGGCCTCTAGGTGATCGATCGGATCGGAGGTTCCATCGTAACTCTTGAACTACGAAAGCTTGAAGTTCGGCGGGATTGGTTCCTACATGATCCTCTGAGAAAAAGGAGGGTCAGTGCGAATATCATTACCATGTGAGGAGGGAGTATGACGGAGCTCTTCGATTCGTCGGCTTATTTCTAGGAGTCTTTGATCTAGGAGATCTTCACGATCGTTAATCTTCAGGATTTTCTGATGGAACGGGCGCGAAGCTTCCCCTTGGGTTGAGTCGTGGTTCGAGCATGGGTCTTCCATCCTTTGCTTCTCCTTTCTAGAGACCAAAGATCGGGTAGCTGAGGTCGGCCGTTCTCAGATCAGACCATGGGGCTCCTTAGAAGCCTGCTTTGATCGAACTGGTACCGAGGTCTGTCGATGTATGGCCTGCATCACCTCTGTGAGACCATGAACCTGCTGGACCAGTAGGTTCAACTGCTCTGCATCCATCATGGCTGGAGGTGGAGCTCGAGTTATCGGAGCTGGAACGGATATATCTAGACGGGATCTGGCTGTAGAGGTCGTTGATCATCGGATCGAAGCTTTTCTGGGAGACATTTTTTTTGAGAAGAACTATAGAGAGAAAGAAGAGAGATCACCGCTGAGCACTCCTTTAAGATCAAGAGAACGTCAGAAATAAATGGCTCTTCCTCTAGCGCCAATTCTGTGAGTGCAGAATTTGGTTGACGCTAGATCGAGCTGAAATCGAGGAATACGAGGTCGCCGTCGGTGACCTACAAATCAAAGTCCCATCTGGAGTTGGTGGTGGTGACTCTGGTAGGATCCTTCGACGGTCAAGTTAGCTTTTCTGACCAATAGAAATGGAGTGCTCAGAGTGGAGTTCGGCAGAGTTTCAGAAAGAAAAAGAAAGCTTTGAAAAAACGTATCTGGAGGGTCTCTTTTTATAGGTAGAGCTTGTTGTAACTATTCCGATAAATGACCGTCATAACCGTCCTGATAAATGTCAATCATAATTATCCTGATAAATGATAATTGTAACCGTTTAGTAGTGGAATCGCCTATAGAAATTCATCTGAAGGAATTGCCTATAGGAATCCATCTAAAGGAACAGTCCAGAAAGAGTTCGGCTCCTATAGGAATCCGACTGCTGGAGGAATCCAGAAGGAGTTCGGCTTCCATAGAAATCTAAATTCGGAAGGAGTTTGGCTTCCATAGAAGCCCAAATGCTGGAGGAGTCCGAAAGGAGTTCGACTTCCATAGAAGCTCGATTGAAGGAGGAATTTGGAAGAAGTTCAGCTCCCATAGAAGTTCGACTGCTGGAGGAGTCCGAAAAAAATTCGGCTACGATAGAAGCCCGACTGCTGGAGGAGTCTGAAAGGAGTTTGACTTCTATAGAAGTTCGACTATTGGAGGAGTTCAGAAAGAGCCTTCGAAAGGAGTTTGGCTTCCGTAAAAGTCCGACTGAAGAAGAAATTTGGAAGAAGTTCGATTTTCGTAGAAGTCCGACTGAAGGAGTTCGACTCCCATAGAAGCTCGACTGAAGGAGGAGTTTAGAAGGAGTTCGGCATCTGTACAAGTTTGATTGAAAGAGGAATTCAAAAGTTTGGCCGCTGTGGAAGTTCGATTGGGGCTCGACCATTGTGGAGTTTGTTTGGGTTCGGAGTCCAGCTAGAGAAGTTCGGCCACTGGATGAGTTCAACCGCTGGAGGAGATCGGGTGAGGTTCGACCGTTGGGATGAGAATTTTCGATCGAAGCTCTTCCGTGATTACCAGCTGCATTAGGCTAAGCACCACTTCGACGGGAGTGGAATTTATCCCCAATATAAAGAAGTAAGAATGGTGGTGTTCTGAGCATTCGGTAGGTAAGAAATCAAAAAAAAGGTGAGTGCTAATTTTTTTTTATTGATATGAAATTTATCAAAATGGTGAACTGATTTTAATCTTATTTTTTTTTTAATTTTTTGTTTATCATCTTGCTGCATTAATATTTTTTAAAGATCTGATAAGGTTGTAAATCTTTTCTTAAATTATGATTTTCTCTAGGATTGGAAGGCTGTGATATTGCAAGTAGCAACCTCCTATGAACCTGATGAGAAAAAAATTAGTCATAGAATTTTTCAAATATTTTTTAGCAAAATTTTTTTAATCAATTTAAGCTTTTATATACATTAAATAATCTATCAATAAAAGTGGAGGGCTGCTGCAAGCGCAGCAGCAATCTTTTCAAAATCCTCTCAGATGATATTTTTATACTATAAAATTGATGAGAGGCTCTTCTAAATACATTATCTCCTATTTTTCTCACCACTACCTCTCGTGGGTCTTCATCATTAAAAAAAAAATTAAATAGCCTACACAAGAAAGATTTGGCCTTTTAAATTTTTCATCATTTTATTATTTTTATTAAATTTTTTTTATTTTTTTTAATTTTATTATATATTTTTTTCATGAGAGTGTCAATCGGGTGGGAGGCTTGAAGTGGATGAATAGAAAAATTTAGATCCATCTTAATCAGATGGGAGGCTTGGAGCAGATGAGGTAATTTTTCTCTCCCTCTCTATAAAACTTATTAAAATATATTATTTTTTATAAATTATTTATTATTATTTGATTGTTAAAAAATTTATTATTATCTTAATGTTGATTTGATTGTATGATTAGATAGCTTGAAGATAATTAAATGATGAAAAAAATCATTAGTATAGATTTTATTTAATAATTATAGGTTTTACTATCTCAAAGTCCAATAATAAAAATAATATTTATGGTATCGATAATTTTTTTATTAGAAAAATTTTTAAATTTTTTACATTGATATATTTTTTTAAAAAAATAGCTACTATGATAGCATTTCGTCTAGATTGAATGCTCCATTTTTTTTTTTTGGATTGATTTAGATTCATCAATTTTAAACTTTTAGTTATTGTAGAACAAAAGAAAAGTACCATTTTGAATAAGCTTCAATGTTTCATTTTGGTTATAAAAAGTCAGTTATTATGAAAAAAAAATTTATGAGAAGGCAATAACTATTTGTTTATGAAGGAGTACTCATGAAGAAAGATAAATATTATTTTTTTTATTATTTTTATTATCCAATAGTAAAAAATTTTAGGAGTCATTCATAAATTCATCATATTTTTTGTTCACTAATTTATGTTAATATATATATTTCTTTTAGAATCTATAGTAAGTTTAATTAGAAGATGGGGATGTTGAGTGCCTTTTAATATTTCATATCAATTATGCGAAGTTAGTTATAGTAAGACAATTCTTTTTTTTTAGTATTTTACTTTTGACTAATACTTACCTTTTATTTGCATATTGTTGGTGCTTTTTAATTATCAAGAATAAAACTATTTTCTTTTAATTATTGTATATGAATGTTGAAATTAAAATAATGAATACGTACATTTGGAGGAATTAAATGATATCTTTCTTCGTTGCTATTTTAATGTATCTTAGAACCAAATTTGATCTAATAAATCATGAAAATCTTTTATCATTTAAAATATATAATATAAAATTTGATCTAAAATTTTGAATGAGCTATGCATGTGAGTATATATTATTTATTTTTTTATATACTTATTTATAGGATACTAATAAAGTATGAATATTAGTATATGATATATTTAATTAGTATATTATATTTGATGAGATCAGAAAGATTCCATATTTATTATACTTGATATCTTATTTAAAACTTAGTTTTAGATTTTTTTATATTTTAAATAATATTTGGTTGAAAAAATGTTAGATTTTTTGATCTTTTTATGCATGATTTTTTTAATTATAAATAGATATATTGATCATGAAATCCATATTAATTTTGATCATGAAAGATGACCCATCTAAAAATGCTTTTATATTAATTTATGATTTAATCCAAGTCAAATAAATAATCTAATTTTCAAAATAATTTTGTATTTCATAATTATTATTTTTTTTAATTTTTTAGATTGATTTAAGAATTTATGTCTAAATGTATAAAATATATAGATTTATTATATATAGTTGAAAAAATATTAGAAAATTAAAAAAATGATTGTATTAATGGGATAACACTAATTCATTCAAAAAAATAATTTTTTAATATTTTAAGATTAATTTTAAAATTATATATATATATTTATTATATATGGTCCAAAAAATATGCAAAGTTTAATATAAATAAAATTGATAGTTTTAGTTGTATGAAATTATAATATATGCATATATATTATTAAAAAATAAATTTAAAATTATGAATTATTTTTTAATTAATTTTAATATTTAATATTAAATATTTAAAATTATAAATTATTTTTTTAATTATTTTGATTCATATTTTATCATGGAACTCGATTCAGTAATATTCTAACAAAGTTTTTTAATATTTATATTTTTTTTTAGATGGAGGAGTTATGATAGATGGAGACTGGCATGAATATAAGTTCAATAGCTAATAAAAATATTATATATTATATTATATAAAAAATTTATATATTAATAAAATATTTTAAAATTTTATTTAGACTCAAGATAAATTCCACCGTGAAGTGCAGATTACACACTAGTATACACTAAGCACCAAAAGCTCACCGCAGAGTTCCATCTATTCTTTAGATAGCATTCGTTCTAGGTTGACTTTTCTCCGTAACATTAAGAGCTAAGATTATTATTATGATACTGAAACATCAGAATTTTTATTATGCCGTATACCAATTTGGAAAAGAATCCACTAGCGAGAATAATGAAAAGTATAATTATTGGTTGGAATCACTTTCATATTTATTTTAAAAATAATATAATAATTTAATTTTAATATATTTTAATTTTAAAAATATAATTATATTTAAAATAGTCAGTTATATATATATAATGATGATGATCAAAGTGATGATAATAGTGATGAAGATAATGAAGATAATAATGATGGTGATGACAATGATAATGATAATAACATACTAGTAATGTAGTAGCTGCATGCTAGTGATATAGCAGTAGCATAAGAATAATAGTGGTGTGGTGATAGAAACATCAACAACGTGATGTGGTGGATATTATGCTAGTGGTACCAGTAATAGCAGTAATGGTGGAGATAATGGCATTGATGGTGATGAAAATAATAATAATTGTGGTGGCAGTGATAGTGGTAATGGAGTTGATGGTGGTAATAGTAACGATAATGGTGGTAGAGATGATTGGTGATGATTGTGATGTTGATGAAATTAATAGTAGCTAATGGTCCTAAAGAAATAATTTTTTTTAAAAAATAAAAAAATAAAAATTTAAAAATAAAAAATATTTTAAATAAAAAATTTAAAAAATAGAATGAAATATACGTTCAATCTTGATTTTTATAATTTTATTTATTAAAATAAATATAAAAAATAAAAATGATGCCAAATAAATTAAGTTCATGTTTATCGGCTAAGGAGCAAGGTGGCGGCAGTCGCAGAAAAGGACAAAAATCTTGTAAACCTGGAAGCGTGCCTGCCGTGTCATGATGGAGCCCTCTACTCTTTTTTTTTTTTTTTTTTGAAGATGGAACACTTTTCTTCGACATGCCAAGTTGCTTCTGGAAGCCAACAACCGCATCTTCGCCTCCTTTTTTTTATACGACATTTGTAAGAGCATCGGTAATGGTTGGTTTCTCCAGCAAGTTATAGCATTACTTGCAACCCTAACGTATTATTCCTTTAGATAGATTTTAGTAAATCAGCCCTTTTCTTTCTTTCTTTCAATTGACACATGTAGAGCCAACAAGCACTCTTACTTGGGTTCCTCCTGTGTGACGTGTTAACCCAATTCGTAGCATCTATATATGCGAGCACATACGTAATTCTTCATCGTATACTTGCTTGTTTACGAGGGGACGGAATGCTAGAATTCCTAGCAAACTGTAAGAAATGAAGGTATTAGGTAGCCGTCCCTAGCTAGCTATGACGCTCGTTTGCTAGGTAGGCTATCCTAGCACCGGAATTCAAACCCTAATTCCCAGTCAAAGAAAGGAACGTTGCAACATAGAATGATGACATTTAAAATATAAGGGTTGGTTTGGTTTGGTTTTCGTGAGTATAATAATAAAAAGGAAGGAAAGTGGAGGTGGAAAGATTTGAACGGAAACATAGAATATCAAATGTAGAATGCGGCCGCATGCATCCCCTTGAAGACGTTGCTCTCCATGATTTGGTAAATTCCCAAACATGTGGAGGCCTACGCGCCACGATGCAAGGTTTGTTTGAATACTACTTGTATCTCCTGCTACATGTCACGAAAGAAGTTTCGGACTACTAATTAATCTCATAAAAGAAATCTCTTTTTCTCGAGGCAAATTGAAGATTGACTCTATTCATTATATTATCCATTTAGTTTGTCTTTTGTTTAACATTATTCTTTTAGAAAAGAAGAAGAATGGTAGAGTCTCATCGTTAATCCTAACCTGGACTCAAGACCTCTGCAATAAAGAGTATTGTGTCAAACCATCAACTAATTCTAAGAGGCTCTTCCATTAATGGGCTTGGAGAGGGTCAAATATATGCCATCGTGCCCCTATATATCAAAGAGTACTGTTTCCCGTTTCAAACCACTAACGTCCGAGTTATGATGGAGCAACTTTAGTATTGCACCAAGCTCGATCTCTTCCTGTGTAGAAAATAATTTGAACTTAGTTCAGACTCATTCGTTTTGATTACTTAATAACATTTAATTATATCTAATACATGCTTTCAGAAGTACTTCACCAAATTCTTAGTGGATGATGAAAGGGAACGAGCCTTTATGCACTAGCTATCAAATATCTTATAAACCGATGAGAACCGTAGATTTGCCCAATAAACTGACTAGGCACAATTTATTTAGGGTTCGCGTCATGCAAATTTTTAATTCTCGCTGAAATCCATGTATATTGACTTAAGTTCTATGCTATACTATCAAGCAAATAACTTATGAAGTTTCTGCTATTCTACCTATCCCTAAATATTATAAACAGCCCACTTACAACGTTATCACTAAAGATAATTAAGTTGATAATTATAAATAATTAATTTTTTTGAGATAATGATAAACCTAAATTAAAATAAAAACTCCGCTTCGATTGTTTTTCTTAATGGAAGTTACATTAAAAATCTAAATGAGTCACTAGTCTAACCTATAAAATAATGACTCTCCATCAAGTATAAATTATTCGGATCCTCTGGTATAAATTAGAAGTGCTCTTTTCAAGAATAGAAGTAAGGCGGATAACACAAGATCTTATAATATGATATTTTATAACTTTCTTGATCGGATTATTTGATTGGGCTAGAACAGCAAATGGTTGGAGGTATGTTAATTTCCGCATCTTAGATTATTTTTTTTATATTTAGTAGTACAAAGCACTCTTTATGCTATTTTGTTCGATCCATATGCATTTATGATCTTAATATTATATGAAAAATTTGTATATATCATATTTTATATTTATTTTGGCATGTTAGAGACTGTTTGATTATTATTGATGAATAAAATGAAGAAGAAGAGGACAAATGGTATGCCTCTCTTCCTCTAATCATGGTGACTGAACCTCCGTTTCTTCCTCCCCATCGGGATGGGTTGATGGCGAGTCCCAAAATTGCGGCATTGGAGATTTCTCCTCTTGCATCTAGATCTCAAAAAAAAAAAGGGTTCTATAATGAAGTCTTGAGTGTGTAAAAGTATTAAATATTCAATCCCTCAATATAATAAGGTCAAGGATTTTATAATGAAGAGGCTTTCAGGCATGAGGTTTGCTAATTCTAAAGGTGTGCAAGATCATATTATGAAAATGAAGGATATTGCTACTCAACTCAAATTCTTGGAAGTTGAGATTTCTGATTTTCTTTTAGTTCATTTCATTTTAAATTATCTACTTATAGAGTATGACTCTTTCAAGATTTTTTATAATACACATAAGAAAAAATATTCCATTAATAAATTTTTGATCATTTATGTTCAAGAAAAAGAAAGATTGAAAAAAGAGAAGCAAGATATAAAGCATGAAAGTGCTAACCTTGCTACTCATGACAAGAAAAAAAAGAGAAAAGATATTTCTAAGAGAAAGAAGGATGCTCTAGTGCCAATGTAAGTATCATGGCAATAAAGATGCATATTTCTTTTGTAAGAAAAAAGTGATACATAAAAAAAAACTACATAGAGTATCAAAAATTACCAGAATAGAAAGTACTATTATATTTTTAGTATGTTATAAATTTTTTTTCTATTGATGTTTCTAATAATACTTAGTGGATTATTTATGATACTGTAATTTACATTATCAATACTATACAAGGCTTTTTCAATCTAAAAAATCCAAAGAAAAGTGAATAAAGTATCTATTCAGGCAATCGAATACGTTTACATATGGAAGTTGTGAAAATCTTTGGATCAGTTTTGAATTCTAGATTTGTTTTCGATCTTGAAAGTACTTTTTATGTTTCAAGTTTCTCTAAGAATTTAGTTTATGTTTACAAGTTAACAAATATCGATTTTGGCTTTCATTTTGAGAATTATGTAGTTAACATTTTTGAAAATAAAAGTATTATTGGCATTGATTTTTTGATAGATGATTTATATAAATTAATTTGAATCTCACTTATGAATGTAATCATTCGAATTCCGTGCATGCTGATAATATTAGCATAAAGAGAAACATTATTAGAGAGAACTCTTTAAGTTTATGGCATAAAAGATTGGCATATTTCTCTTTAGAGAGTATAAAAAATTGATAAATAATGGAATTTTAAAATATATTTATTTTATTAACTTTGGCACTTATTTGGATTTCATAAAGAAAAAGTAAACTAATAAGTCCTCTAAAAGCATTAATAAAAGTTTTAACATTTTGGCAATTATATACACTAACATTTGTAGATTGTTTACTACTTTCTATTTTAATGGTTAAAAATATTTTATCTAATTCATTGATGACCATACTAGAAACATGTATCTCTACCTTCTATTTAAAAAAAGTGAGGCACTAGATACCTTTAAGATTTATAAAATAAAAATAGAGAAATAAATGAACAAGAAAATAAAAATCATAAGATTTGATAAAGATGGGAGTATGATGAAAAGTATATTAAAAAAAAATTAATAGGTCCATTTGCTAAATTTCTTGAAAAAGAGGGTATTATTGTCCAATACATAATACCAGAAACATCACAATAAAATGGTGTGGCAGGAAAAAAGAATCATACACTAATAGATACGGTAAGAAGTATGATTAATAATTCTAATATTCTTTTATCTCTTTGGAGTAAAGTATTAAAGATAAGAGTATATATCTTAAATAGGATTCCATCGAAGGCTGTATTTAAAACTCCTTTCGAGTTATGGAAAGGATGAAAATTAATGTTTAAGTCACTTACACATATGGAGATATCTAGTTAAGGTACAGATTTATAATCAATACTTAAAAAAATTAGACTCTAGAATAGTTAATGATTATTTTATTGACTATGTAGTAAACTCCAAGAGATATATGTTTTATTATCCTTAACACATATCCAAAATAGTTGAAGTTAGGAATGCTAAGTTTTTTAAGAATTATGAAGTTAGTGAAAATGATTTTCCTCATAAGGAAGAATTTAAGAAAATAAAAAGATTAAACTGATCAACCCACAAAAGATATGAAATTGATTGTTATTCAAGGAGATCTACAAGATCGCTTTGAAGAACAACCATCTTATGAAAAGCAAGTTCATATTGAGCCTACCACTGAAAATACTTAAAATATAGAAAAAATAGTAGGATTAAGAAAATTTTTAGGAGAAAGAAGACCTGTAATTCTTAAAGATTTTATTATCTACTTACAAGAATCTGACTTTGATATTGGATCTGATAATAATTCTAAGTCATTTTTACAAGTTATGAGTGAAAATAAATCCACACTTTGGTATAATACTATGAAAGATGAGATGAAATTCATGACTAAAAATCAAGTTTGAAATCTTATTGAATTACCATAAGGTACTTCAGCTATTGGATGCAAATGGATCTATAAGACTAAAAGAGACTCCATAGATAAAACTAAATGATATAAAGTCCAACTTGTAGATAAGGATTTAGCTCAAAATGAAGGTATTGATTATCATGAAACTTTTTCTTTAGTTTCAAAAAGGAATTCATTAAGAATAATTATGATTTTAGTAGCTCATTTTAATTTAGTTATATCAAATGGATGTAAAAATGATATTTCTGAATAAAAATCTCAAGGAGACAATATACATGACTCAGTCTAAAGGTTTTTATACTAATAAAGATAGTCACTTTGTCTGTAAGTTAAAGAAATCTATATATAAACTTAAGCAGGCATCCCACTAATGGTATATAAAATTTCATGATATATTAGCTCTTTTGATTTTACAGAGAATATTATGGATCAATGTATATACCTTAAGATTTATGAAAGTAAAGTACATATTTTTAGTTCTACATATAGATGATATGTTACTTGCAAGTAGTGATTTAGATTTGCTAGAGGTGATAAAACTATCCCATTTATAAAATTTTGAGATGAAGGATATGAGTGCAACATCTTATATTATTGGCATAAGATCTGTAGAGATAGATCATGAAAAATTTTATCACCAGCTGCATTAAACTAAGCACTAGGCTGGACTTTGGTGGGAGCGGAGTTTATCCCCAATACTTACCATATAGGCACATTGATCGTTTGAAAGTAATTGGTTATTTGGACTTAAATTTTGGTGGATATGTAGATGTAAAAAAATTTACTTCATGATACATTTTTCTTCTTATTGAAGATGCTGTATCTTAGAAAAGTTATAAGCAATCTATAGTTACTTCATCTATTTTGTAGGCAGAGTTCATTGTATGATATATAGCTATATCACAAGCAATATAATTGAGAAATCTTATTTTTGATTTGAGAATTATCGATTCTACTATAAGAGTATTAAAGATTTATTATGATAATTTTACTGCTTTTTTCTAAGAATGATAAAAGTGTAAATTACAGCAAGCACATTAATATAAAGTATCTTGCTGTTAGAGATCATGTCAAAAATAAGAAATAGATATCTGATATATTAGTACTGGATTAATAGTTGTAGATCCCATGACTAAAGGATTATCGGCCAAGCAGTTTATAGATTATACGGATCATGTAAGAATCATTAGTTTAATTCTTGTTTGATTTACTTCTTATATAATATTTTTAATATTCTTAGAAATAAAGGATATGTTTTATTTTATGCACATAAAGTTTATGTCATAAATAAAGTTGGACTCTAAATAGCTTATAAGAAGTTATTCATAAAAAAAAGTATAAAATATTTAAATAAAGAGTATCATGTATTATAATACATGGAAGGGAGTATTCAATTTGTAAAATATGGTTATCATGATTCATGTATTGAAATTTCTTATTTAAGTGAAAGTTTTTTAAACTTGAGTTGGTTTATGACCATACTACAGATTTATTTATCACTTATTCAGTATCTTATTTGTGATCCTTAAATATTAGGAATTTAATGTAGTCCACTTATAGCGTTATCACTAAAGATAATTTAAGATAATTAAGATGATAATTATGAATAATTAAATATTTTTGGAGATAAGAATAAACTCAAGTTAAAATAAAAACTCTAATTCGGTTATGCTTTCTTGATAGAAGGAAAAAGTTATATTAAAAATCTAAAAAAATTTCTAATCCAGTCTATAAAATAGCCGATGACTCTCAATCAAGTATAGACTTTCAAGATCTTCTGGCATAGATTAGAAGCGCTCTTTTCAAGAATAGAAACAAAGCAGATAAAATAAGATCTCATGATCTGATACTTCAGATTATTTGATTGGGCTTGAATAATAAATGGTTGGAGATATGTTAATTTTTGTACGTCAGATTTAATTTTCTACATCCGCACCTTTCTCCACACAATTTTCATGCTCTTAAATAGTTTAAATTAAATACAATAAACTTGGCTTAAAGTGGGCCCAGCAGAGGCTTTTGGTTTGATCCTTGGATATTGCATTCCCTAAATATATATCCGAGTAATTGTCTCTCTTTCCCGGAAGTAGAGGGAAAGAAAACGATGGAGAAGTTTAATTGTCATTCCCAAAATTAATAAATGTCCAGAACTCTCCTTAGGACAGAAAAAGTGAGCAGACTGAAAGCGAGATCGCATCTGATAATTTAAATTTGGAAGGAAATTTTGATCAAAGCTCATAAACATATCTTCTTCGTGCGTGCATTGTATGCACTCCATATTATAATTCAAGAAACACGCTAAAGACGATGACTGCCCCGGTAACTTATTTGGAGGTGTTAAAGTTCAACGCCAAGCGTGTAAGAGAAATAACAGATATGAGAAACTAGGGTGCAAGTCCAGGATTTTGGTAATCATTTGGAACATCAAGACATTGGATCCCGCTGTTTTAAAAGTGTCTACTAGCTCGCTAGAAATATTCTCTTGTTGGTGTCCCTTGGTGGTTGCACCAAGTACTTGATATCAAATCTCGCCTTTGTCGTAGTCGAGCGTCTTAGGTGTCAACTTTCGATCAATCAGGAAAAAAAAAAAATCATCTCACAAGTACCAAGTGGACGTGAAAGGGAGATTTTTTTCAAAATGTTTTTTGTCTCCATAGTCTTTTTTTATTATTTTTTGCTTTCTTCAGCGCCAAGTTCTAGGTTCCAAATTCAAACGAAAAGTTGGCATTCTCCAGAGATTCTCAAAATATAAAATAAACTGACCGCAGTTGCTTTCTTACCTCAAAAAAAATCTCTCGCAAGGTATAACCATAAAGAACTTACCGCTTTCTCGTGGACGCTTAACATCTACAATATCGCGTTCTTGTTGCCACGTGAGGCTCCACCAACCAGCCAAGAGTAACGAAGAAATATGACAATACGTATAGATTTCGCATCGAATCCTCGCAAAGATCTGTACAAAGCTCAAGTTGAGTTCCATGATCTGGTGGACATCTAGACTTCCTTTTGCAAAGTGCGCAGTCGATCGAGCTGCGAAGGACAAAAAGAAGGGACATGAAAACTTTACTCAGTATGGAATATTCAAAGTTTATGCACGCATGTGATAGCCTAAGGTTGTAGCATTTTAAGGAAACAATATATGGGTACTGCCAAAAATTTTTTTTTAAAAAAAGGACTGATCACATGCATGTTGAGATGCCACAAAATCAACGGCGCTGAAAGGAGATACATCCCCCGCTCTTGTTTTAAAGGGATATCATATATACAAACACCCTCCAAGGTCCCATAAGATTATTACCGTGTTGATTAGTGGATGGCTAAGGCTGTTTATTTTTAAAAGCCAACGAGAATGGCGTGGTCCGGTTTAATTAATATCTACGGGCAATCAATCCATTTTGTTTTCTAGGATGATGACAAGAGAAACCAACTGTGGGTGTTCTTTCTTCTAAGGTATTTGACCCATCGAATCATTTCTATTACCGAGGCATGAGATTAGGTTATCGTCGTCCTCCCAATTGGATTTTTTCTAATTCTTCCATGGGAGACAAAATCTCGTATGGAAAACGACAGCTTTCTGGCTTAAGATAGCGCCGGAATATTTTATGGGTGCAGCTGCCATCAAATTAAGAAGCTTATCTGGCTTGAAAGCTTGCTGTAATTGCACTCATCATTCTATTTGAGGGATATATGTATATATTTTCTTTTTCCAATTTTTGATGTTTCATGTGGAAAATTATTGAGAAAATGAATGAATGGTCGGTTGATTGTTTGCTTGCTTGCTAACAAAAGCGCATGACGCGCTGGACACTATGATGGTTCGGATCAGATCAAAATTAGAGCAATAGTTTGTGAACCGTGACTTTAATTGACCCATAGTAGATCGTGGTTATGTCCCCGACCTAATTAGACTGACCCATAACCTATCATATTCTATGAGATCCAATCTCAATTCTGCTCGACACGTAGCTCAATCTGCATAATTTGCTATGACTTTATTGCAAAGTGAACAAAACTAGACATGTGGTGGTGGATTGGTTGGCGGTAGAAATTCTATAATCAATTATCGAAAGAATTCTAGTATTCTCTTGGATCTTGACTCTATATTTGGATGCCTTCGATTTTTCTTATCTTTGAATGGTCGTTGTTGTTTGTTTGATTTGTTGTTTTTATTTTTTTTTATTTTTTATTATGAGGAAAAAAAAAGAAAAGAAATAGATCGTCGCACTTGATCAACCTCTTTTCTCCCAATTATTGGTGCTATACAATGATCAAGAAGTCCACCTGTTGTGGTGACTGATAAAGGACATAGGTTATGAAATTGCTATAATGTTACAAAATCAGCAATCATGGCATGGTAGAGATTATTGCATGTTCTCTTTAGGTGCTATGCATCAGAGAAACATTAAACTAAAACAAATTTTGTGCCATTTGCCGACAATTAGCAATCAACCAATCTCCTCGAGAAATGAACCTCCAAGAACACATACAACTCAAATCCTTTTTAATTTCTTTAAAGCAATAAAATAAATAATTTGCATTGGCAATAATAAGGTATAAATAAATTGGGTGATAAATAGATGGAGAGAACCATGTGATAATCTTGACCGATTTGTATCAGTCGAGATTTGCAATTTCATTTCGATCAACGTTCTGACTTACAAATCGTACCTTAAAGGCAACAATTTCATGTGCGAAATGCGTTCACTCTCCTTCAATAGATACTTTTCTAGTCCAAGCAAATTTGGGATGGTTAGTCCTTGATGGCATGAGTTCAGATTGAGACCAGCTGACGTCACTCTCACCTGGGGATGCAAATGGGCCGGCCCATGGTCAACTTTTGGACTGTTCGGGCTGAGCCATCGAGCCAGAATCATTGAACGTATTTAATCGTCATTGCTTTTTCTTGTTTTCTTTTGGAACTTTAATTGAAGAGAACCATACAATAAGCACAAAAGATAAATCAAAAAGGTAAATCACCTGGTAGATGTCTACCAACCAAAATTTTAGATAGGTCATCCATCAAATTTTCGATATATGTTGCATATATCAACTTGTATTACTTTTATAAAAATCAGACATAACATATACATTAGATTTTGATTTCCACGCAACAAGAACAAGATTAAATAATATTCCAGAAATAAAAAAAATGTGTGAAAAAGCTGAAAAATTGAAGAACATTAGAATCATAGTATTCTTTCTTCTTCTTTTTTTTCCTCAAGGCAGATGCTAAATTGATCGCAAAAGCATCATAGTTTTTTTTCTCAAAGCAGATGCTAAATTGATCACAAAAGCATCATGAAACCTGGAAAAGTAAGTAATTTTACCGAGTCCTATTTGCACTCATCATGATTTCTCGCCGTTCCACTGACTTCCTTGAATAATTATCACGTATGAACAGATAGTTATTCACTTATTTATCTAAAGGCGAATGAAATTACCAAAGTCATGTTTTGACGTAACCGTTACGACTATTTTAGATACCCTCTACCATGGCAACAGTCACGAAGAGTTCCAGGCTGATGCAGCTAATGCAACTCCAACTTGAACCGAAAGGGAAAAGATGTGTTTTCTTTACTCCCAAGGGTACCCGAGCCTTTTTATTATTATCATATCCCTAACCATCCGGTATAATATGGATGGCTTGTAGCCGATAACACATGTAGCTGGTGCGGTAAATATATCGATTTTTTATATTATTTTAATATTAAATAGGATTGCAAATTGGATAATTATCTCAAATATTTTGAATTTTTCTCGAATGCTCTCCTTCCTCAGCCTTAATTACCAAAGTCCTGGGAGGGCCACACGAAGAGAATGAGGAGGAGAAGATCTGCCGTGTGAGGAGGAGCACCATGCAAGAAGGTGGAGAAGGGGTAGGAAGACTATATAAGGAGGAATGGATCTACCAGAATAGAGGTGGTCAGCGTACTGGCAGTAGCGATGGTTGTATCATTGTTAGAGAAGAAGGGCAAGGAGGAGAAAGAGGCGATGGCATTGAAGGAGAGGAAAAAAAGGGAATGAAGGTGCAAGCTCTAGCTGAGATCCATTACAACATCCACTTCTTAGAGAGGGGAAGGATATCGCTCTCAACCTGCCACCATCGAACCCACCCTCCTCTCCCATTCTCTCACCAAGGGATCTACCATCGAGGTGGCTTGGACTTGTGATTCAAGGACCTCATGGTCCTCAACCCCCTAATGTAGAAGCAGATCCTCATCACTGGTCTCTTCCGTCACCTCCACTCCCTCCTCTCGATCTTTCTCCTCCAGCATCATCGCCTCTTCCTCCTCCTTGCCCTTCCTCCTTAACGCCACCACCGCCGTCATCCACTGTTTATATGTTTATACCTCCGAAGTACATAGAACATCAAAACTAAAGTGGATGAAAATAATAAATTAATAATTTTTAAAAAGTAATAATAAAAAAAGATAATCTATATTTAATTAATTATTGACTTGCTAAGAATAATGTCTTCTAAACAACCTTGTTTCTTGGACAGTCAAGATATTTCCTACTTTTTATAAAAAAATACTATTATGGTATAGAAGAGAGGATATTATTAGTCCCACATTGATTGTGAGTTAAGAGAAACTCTGACTTATATAGGAAAGAATCATCCATCCTACGTGAGGTGTTTTTTTGATCAAAATTAAAAGAGGCAAAATTATGAAGCCCATGGGCCAAAGTGGATAATATCTTACGTGCCGAGTCATAAATTTTTGACATCAATGATGGTCTCCTACAATTATGGGACCCCTCCCCTATGATTGTGGGATCCCTTCCTTTCGAACATAGAGGGCATCTCATGTCCGTACGCAGACTCTTTATTTACTAGAAGGCTATGTTGTAGGGCTAAAAGCGGACCGGATATAGATCAGAAAATAGCATATCCATATCCATATTTATTTTTTCTGATGAATACAAATATGAAGATAGATATTATTCGGATGTAAAACTTTATATCCATATTTATTTTAAATATGGATACGGATACAATTTGGATACTTAAAAAGAGAAGACATCATTAGTTCACATTAGTTGTGAGTTAAGAAGATTCTGACTTATATAAGAAGAGACTATCCATTTCAGGTGAGACATCTTGCCATGAATTAGAATAGACAATACTTCATATGCCAAGCTATGAGTCTTTGACCGTAATAATTAATATAGCATATCAAAAAATAAATCAATAAAATTTAAAAAAATGGATATTTTCTTTTTCCCCAAAAACTAAATATAACAAAATCTTTCTTAATTTTTTTATTACATAAAATATAAGAAATTAATGTATGCATGTAAAACTTAAGAATAAATAAAATTAGAATTTTAGTGAAAATATTAACTAATAATTGAAATGATTTTTCCTCTAACCTCTTGCAGAACATGTTCTCAAAAGTTGGTGGTTTCTTGAAACATAACATAGTCTAACAACTAATATAGCAAAATATCATTAAAAACTTGCACGGTACCAGCATTTCTCACATCCCAACCTAAATACTTTTTAGATTTGCAAAATCTAGATTCCAAATTGCTTGTAGAGGCCCAATGTAAAACCAAAAAATTTCCGTAGCAAAGATCCTCAAATGAGTCTAACAGGCCTAACTATGTAGTTCTAGGGAAAAAGTTACGAAATCATCCTGTTTTTGCTGGGCTTTGCTAATATTAATCAAGCTCAGCACCTGATAGTTCCAATTAGAAGAGCTTGCTTGAACTTACACCAATAGAATTTCCTAATTCTGAACGGAACAATAAGACACCCCAAAACTGGAGTTAATTTATTATGGTCGTTCTCTCATTAGTTTTCAAAACATGCGGCTTTTAGGTGGGAAAGGAGAACTGAGCTCTTTGAAACCCAAAACATCAATGTAGAGCGACTATTTATGCCCTCTTGTGAGCATCCAAAAAGAATTTTCTACATCTTTGTCGACATGTTAACAATTTAGCCAGTAATTTAATTGCAGATATGGATCAAAGGATAGAAATGAATGCAAATCAAGTAACTAGGGGATGATAATGATGAACATTCTATGATCTTTATAATATATTCAAAAAAAAATCATTACATAAATTATCGACCTACTGATTGATTTTGATGATTTCAAAATATTGAGTATACATGATACTAATCATATATTTCAAGAATGTATGTAGGTCTTTTTAGGTATTCAAATTGATAAAATTAACCCAAGAAAAGATCCACACAAAAATCACCAAGTCAAGAGCTTCAAAAAAATTGAATTGATAAAGATTCTTGAAGAAAGGACAAAATCATAATTTCATCAAATTAGAAGAAAATATATTTTGAAAGCCTCAAGAGCAACTAGAGAAAAATTATGATCTTTTGGAGATAATTTCATATTTTTTGGATGTTAAATTTGGAAGAAAATCAAGTTTTAGCAAAAGAATCAATCCTAGGGTCAATCTCTAGGTCATCCCCTTTTGAAATAAACAGCTTGGCACGCTTCGGCATGTTGTTTTTGTATGGCCTCACAAAAGGATCGACTCATGGATTGACTTCTAGTAAAAGGGTTGACCCCTGGATCGATCTTTTTTGCATAGAAACTGAAGAGAAAGCTGAATTTTTGAGTGCTGTCTAAGTGCTGACATCTGAGAAAAAAGTATCGACATCCGAGAGAAAAAAGTATCGACACCTAAGTAAAAAGTGCCGACTCCAGATCATAAAGTGTCGACTTTAAATTAAAAAGTATCAATCCATGCAGAAAAAGTATCGACTCTAAGCACGGGACAGATCCAACGGGTAGTTTTTTTACAGCTTTTCAAACAGTCATTTCTCCACTCCGATTGCTAGTTTAAGGCTTTCAATAGTTAAAACTGATCTTCCAGTCATCATCAAGAGTATTAAAGACTAAAGAAATATTTGAGAAGCAAGATTAAGAAGATTTTAAAGTAAAATTATTTTGGATTTAAGAGATTTTCATTGCACATCAAAAAGAGAGGAACTAAGTTTTGATTTTAGAGGACATTCAAGAGTTATCTTCCACAACATTTCAAGTAATCTCTCAACATCATTTGAAGAGAAGTGAAGCTTTAAAAGCGCATATATTCAGCCACTTTTTCAAGCTTCAAAAGAGTTTTTTTTTATTTTTATTTTTGTGCTAAAATTTTATATTTATATTTTTATTTTTTTACAATTTTTTTGGGGGGAAGAAACTTGAGATGTAGACTGGTCCAAGCTGATAATTGGATTGTATAAAGATTATGGTTGGTGCTCCTAGGTTAAAACTAACTGGGTTGATAGTAAATTCGAAAAAACTATCAACATAGGATTGTGGTTGGTGAGCCCGATAAAATTAACTGAATTTGTTTGTGATCTCGGGTTAAAACAAACACACTGTAATATAGAAATTATAGTAAAATTTTTAAGAAGAACTTAGAGAGTGGACGTAGATGCAGGATTGTACCAAACTACTATAAAATCTTTGTGTGTTTGTATTATATTTTTGCTTTCTTTGCTCTCGTTACTTGCTTTACATATTTGTATTATCTAGTTGATTTTAATTTTACTACTGCATTACATATCCACCACAAATACTCAAGTTCTATTAATTAGAAGCATATATTTACTTAGAATTTAATTTGACTAAAATTTTAAAAGAACTCAATTCACCCTCCCTCTTGGGTTGCTATCTCTGGACAATAAGTGGCATCAAAATTGATGCTCTATTATTAGTTGTTGACCTAACTATCAAGAGCTAAAGATCTAAGCAATCCAAATGGATTCTTTGTTTAGTGAAGGCTATTCTATTGATAGACCTCCAATTGATTAATTTTTTATCCTCTAAATTGATTTGAATATTCTTCTTGATTATTAATTCGATTGCTTCTTTGATCTTAAAAGAAATTTATTGATGAACATTTATACTTTATTTTAATTGATTGATTTAAAAAATTAAATTTAAAAAATATTTTTCTTAAATCTTTTGAAGTCGATATCAAGCAAATATTTCAAGATTGGTGTCATTTATCTTTAAAGCTAAATATTTAAAGAGGACTTCAATTTTAAGTAATTGGTATTAAATAGCTTACTAATTATAATGTATTTGATTGATTGATCTTTTGGCAAAAAGAGAAGAAAGTCTTATTTTTAAATCTGATTTTGCATAGCTATATTTTTTATTTGATATCATTTGAGATAAACACAAAACTACATATCTTTTCTAAATCTAATTACTTGATATTTCTAAAGAAAAGAAAGAGATGATCTTTTTGAAGAATAACTAATTTTTTTTTTATGATTTATTTTAACTGATTTACTGATGTCAATTCAAATTGATTTATTATTTTAAATTCTTAAAATTATTTAATTTAAATTAATTTATTTTTATCAATTCAAAATTAAATTTATTGGTATCAAGCTGAACTTATAAATTAATCTTTAAGTGATATCAAATTTTTTTAAAAAATATTAATTAATCCAAATTTTAATTCTATTGATATCATGAAAACTTCAAAATAAATTATCTTTGACTCAAAATTATTGTTTGATTTGAATTTTAGTTCAATTGATATCATAATTTATATCAAAAAGTCTATTTCTACCTTGAATTTCATCGCATAGTTTATATGATATCATTTGAAAAAAAATCAAGAATTTCATACTTTTTCTAAACTTGATTAAGTTATATTTCTTAAGAAAAGAAAGACCTAAGTATAAACAAAATATCTCTCTATGATTTATTTTATATAATTTATTGATATCAATTTAAATTAACTTATCAAGATAATTTAATCTAAATTTTAATTGATTCATCTTTTTTGATCAAAAATTTTAATGATTAATATCAAATCAATCATTATTATCTTGTATTCTATTGCTTAATCTTTGACAAAAAGAAGAAAATATTTTTAAGTATAATCTAGTTTACATGAATATATTTTTGATATTATATCTTGAATAAATTACAAGATTAGTACCTTTATGCTTCAAATTAATTGATACTACTTAAGAAAAAAAAGAATATTTTTTTTTTAAAAAATTTATGATATATCCAATTCTTATTTTTGAAAGGATCTATATATCTCAAATTTATAAAATTAAAAAAATAAATAAAAACTTCTTTCAAATGGCATAAATAAATAATTTCTTAAAAATTTATCATAATTATTATTATAGTTTGTATCAAATAGTCTATTTTTATCTTGAATTTTATTGCATTATCTTTTAGCAAAAGAAAAGTATACTATGTCTTAAACTTGAATTTTCATGGTCATATTCTTACTATTATATTATTTAAGATAAATTTTTATGATTTATTTTTGAATGATCTGCTTTAGTATTAAAAGAAAAAAATATTTTTAAAACTATATTATTCAAATATTTGAAGTTTAGAGTTCTTTTAATTAAAATTGAGAAGCATGTATACATCTATATTTTTGAGAAATGAAAGAACTCTTGATTTGAATTTGAAAGTAAAATTCATAATATATTTTTTATAAAAAATAGAAAATATTAAAGAAGATATAATTTTTTAATTAAAAATATACTAAAATTTAAAATTTTAAATTTAAAAGTTAAATAATCTAAATTTTTAAATTTGACATTAGTTAAGTTCATATTAAATATGCTTAATTTAAAAGATAAGAAAAAAAAGTAAAATTTTTACTCTTAAAAAGCTACTCGATTGAAAATATTTTGACATAAAGAGAAGAATTTATTTAAGATGAATTGATTATTAAAATAGTATTAATTAAAGTTTAATATGGTATCAAATTAAAGATACTTAACTTAAAAGAAAAAGAAAGAGTAACAAAAATTGTAAAGCTTGAGTATGCAAATTTTTTAAAAAAAATGCTAAAAAATGAATATGTATATTTTAATTTGATAATCTTAAAAAAGAAGAAAAAGTTAAAAAAATAAATTAATTTAGCTATTAGTATGAAAAATAGAAAGAAAAATATTTTTTAAATTAATTTGATTGAAAATATTAATGAATTTATGATCTTAAATTCTCAATCAATTATCTTATTTTAAGCTTTATTATATTGATTTTAAACTTTCAATCAAATACTTTATAGTCTTTTCAATTTATACTTTCATATATTTATTCAGTTTAATTTACTTGATTTAAAATACTATTGATTAAAATAGTTTCAGACAAATAACTTATTCTTAATAATTAAAAATTACTTAAAGTAGTATTATTAATATGCTGATTTCATATTTTGATTTACATAATTATTCTTAAAAATTGATTAAAATTAAATTAAATTAAATTAAAATTATTTTCTTACTCAAAGACATGAATTTCTAAATTTAATTTTAAAATTTATTTAAAAATTTAAAATTGATACTAAATTTTTGATATGCATTACAAAATTTTCATGAATTATTTATATTAAAGTAATTTTTACTCAAAGTAATAAATTTAAAAATATGACTAGTATTTGCTTTGATACTATTTATTTTACTTTGCTCGATATATTTTTGAAATATATCTTTTTCAAACTTAATTGACTAAAACTTTTTAAGAAAAAAAGATTGACTATTAAAGTGCATATTATGCTTGATTTTATGGTCAAATATTTTTAAAAATTTTATTCCTCTTAAAGCTTAAAAATGCATATTTGAAAATCTGATAAAAAAGTCATATTCATTCAAAAAGGATGAGAGCCTTTAATATTTGACTTCAAGCTAATTTTTGAAAAAAATATATATTTCTTCAAAGGGAAGAGGATTAATTTAAATTGGTCTTCTCAATTAGATATATCTCTAAATTGATACAATTCTTATATCTTATTGATTTTTATGATAATTTTTGATCCTTCCTATGAACTTTTTGATGTTGTCTAAAAGAGGAAGAGATATATTGAGTATATACTTAAAAAATTAATACTTAAGAAATTCAATGAATTTCATGAAGTGCAATCTTAATACTTATTGATATGAATTATGTGAAATATTATTTAAAACTTTTATGAAGTACGTATTTATATTTATGTACATTCTTACTTCATATTTTATACTAGCCAGTTAGTTGAAATCTATTAATTTTATTTTTATGCATATACTCAAAGTTTTATCATCATCAAAAAGAAGAAGATTATTGATCTACTGATTGATTTTGATGATTTTAAAATATTAAGTATAAATGATACTAATCATGTATTTCAAGAATGTATGTAGGTTTTTTTAGGTGTTCAAATTGATAAAATTAATTCAAAAAAAGATCCATACAAAAATCACCAAGTCAAGAGCTATAAGAAAATTGAATTGATAAAGATCTTTGAAGAAAGGCAAAATCATAATTTCATCAAGTTTGAAGAAAATATGTTTTGAAAGTCTCAAAAGCAACTAGAAAAAAATTCTAATCTTTTGGAGGTAATTTCATATTTTTGGGATGTTAAATTTAAAAAAAAAATAAATTTTAGCAAAAAAATCAATCCTAGGATTGACCCCTAGGTCATCCTATTTTGAAATGGATAATTTGGTATGCTTCGGCATGTTATTTTTGTATGACCTCATAAAAGGATCGATCTATAGGTCGACCCCTAGTAAAAGGGTCAACCTCTGTTGCATAGAAACTGAATAAAAAGTTAAATTTTTGAGTGCTATTCAAGTGCTGAGGGTCGACCTCTGTTGCATAGAAACTGAACAAAAAATTGAATTTTTGAGTGTTGTCCAAGTGCTGACACCTAAGAAAAAGTATCGATACCTGAAAAAAAGTATCGATACCTGAGTAAAAAGTATCGATCCCAAATTATAAAGTATCGACACCAGATAAAAAAATATCAACCCTTGTAGAAAAAGTATCGACATCAAGCATGGGACAGACCTAACGGCTAGTTTTTTTATAGCTTTTCAAATAGTTATTTTTTTCACTCCAACAACTAGTTCAAGATTTTCAACAGTTAGAACTGATCCTCTAGCCATCATCAAGAGTATTAAAGACTAAAAAAATATTTGGAAAGCAAGATTAAGAAGATTTTAAAGTAAAATCATTTTGGATTTAAGAGATTTTCATTGCACATCAAAAAGAGAGAAAAAAGAGAGGAACTAAGCTTTAATTTCAGAGAACATTCAAGCGTTATCTTCTATAATATTTAAAGCAATCTCTCAGCATCATTTGAAAGAAGTGAAGCTTCAAAAGAGCACATATTCAGCCACTTCTTTGAGCTTCAAAAGAGTTTTTTTTTTATTTTTATTTTTATGCTTAAATTTTATATTTATATTTTTATTTCTTTACAAATTTCTTTGAAAAAAAAAAACTTGGGATATAGGTTGGTCCAAGCCGATAATTGAATGGTGTAAAGATTGTGGTTGGTGCTCCTAGGTTAAAATCAACTGGATTGATAGTGAATCTAGAAAAACTATTGATGTAGAATTATGGTTGGTGAGCCTAGCAAAACTAACTGAGTTTATTTATGATTTTGGATTAAAACAAACACACCGTAATCTAAAAATTATAGTAAAATTCTCAAGAAGAGCTTGAAAAGTGAATATAGGTGCGGGATTGCACCAAACCACTATAAAATTTTTGTTTGTTTGTATTATATTTTTACTTTTTTTTGCCTTCGTTACTTGCTTTATATATTCGTATTATCTAGTTGATTTTAATGTCACTACTACATTACATATCCACCACAAAATACTCAAGTTCTATTAATTAGAAGCACATATTTACTTAGAATTTAATTTAACTAAAATTTTAAAAGAATCCAATTCATTCTCTCTCTTGAGTTGCTATTTCTGGACAACATAAATCTGCTTCAATTTAGACTTGTCTTGCAAGAAATGAGAGGTTACTGTCTAAGTACTTTTCGATGCACTCAAATTTCAACTACAAAGTAAAAATACTAGGCAGTAAAGAAATACAATTTCAATGATCTTTAACAATAAAATTAATAATTGCATGGCATATGTATCGTCACAATTTGATGTGGGTGCAAGTGTCTTTTTCGTTGAAGAGTGGAGAAACTAAACAATATAATACGATCATATTTATCCTCAAACAATTTATATCTAAGAAAAAGGGATAAATAAAAGTCTTCATCGAGTAATTGACACTCATATGAAAAAGGGATAAATAAAAGTCTTCATCGAGTAATTGACACTCATATAATCGATAACATAGCTGACATCCTGATCGGTAGCTCAATCAAACTAGTGATACACATAAAAAGCTTGAAATTATTTTAAATGTAGAGGCATTTGCCAAATATTGAACAGAGAAATATCTATAAAATTAAAATAATTTATCCTCAACGTTACTCTTTGATCATGGACTTATGGATAATGCTAGTTACTAGAAGCAATACAAAGAAAAAAATATAATACTCAATTCAAGTCATACAAGTTGCTATAATAAGTAAAAGAAAATCTTTCATTTGTACTTAATATTAAAATCTGAAACTATATCATTTTGTATAGGGAATAGTTTTCGGAGACAGATCTCCTCATAGGCTATTTCATGGGATAAATTATTTTTGATGTTTACTTGGATAGTGATGGGGAGAGAACATGTGAGTGCTTCATGGTTGTTTGGATTTTACTGCAAAAATAGAATTGCCCAATGTGCGTTTAAGGAATGGATAAAGGTGATTGAAAGAAAATTTCACTTATTTTACAGCATAATGTAGAATTATCGAAATAAATTTAAGTTTTGGACTTGTCCGAACATAAGTATATTTCAAAAATGATTTCGGAACGCCGCCAGGTCGTAACTGCTTATTTTCCCCGCCCCCTTTGTCCAGCCGTTCCCAGCTAATCAACAACGGTAGCGGCGCGCCCAATCCCCCAAAAATCTATTTAAACGACGGTTTATCCTTTCCACAGCTCCACTTCACTGTGGGGCCCAGACGAGGAAACAAACAAAGAAGAGAACGATGGTGGAGATCGGGCTTTCGGCTCGCAGGGCCCCTTGGAGCCCGCGGGCGCGCGCGGCAGGGGTCGCGGCGGCCTTCGGCGGGAGCGGCGACGTCGACGAGTCCAAGACCAGGAAACACGCCTCCTTCGCCGCCAGGCTCGCCAAGAACGTGACCGGAATGGTGGCGCCCACGCGGCCGTGCCTCCTCGCCGGCTTTTTGTTCCTCCTCGTACTCCTCGTCGCCGTCTTCATCTATCTCTCACCGCCCCGTTTCCGCGCCTCTCCTTCCTTCGAATTCTCTTTGGTCGACAGCGTTGACGGCCTCGACAGCATCGCTTCCGAGTTCGGAATCCTCGGCGTGCCCCGGTGTAAGCCCTTCTTTCTTTCCTCCCGATCTTTGCGTGATTACTTTTTTCGGTTTCCGAAGGCGTTGATTCTTGATTGATTTCGCGTTCTTTTTTTCCCTCTTGATCGATTTCTTGATCTTTGCGTGATTACCTGTTGTCCGATGAGTTCTTGATTTCTTTCTTGTGTTTCATGACCCCATGGTTGATTTGGATTTCCCCTCGACACCTTGTTAGGATCTTGGATTGATTCGCGTTCAAGAGAATTGTATTTTTCCCGATGCATTCTATGATATGATATTATATGTATAACAAATCTCTTGCGGAAACTTTCTCACGGTTTGCTACTTGATCATTGTGACTTCCTTTTCTTGAATCAACAGGTCCTTGTGGTAGTTTGCACGGAGTTTTCTTTATTTGTTCTACTGTGTGCTGGATTTAGCGGGTTTGTGTCCTATCTTTTGACTGTCCACGCCTTTCTAGTTCTCCACGTAAGAATCTCACTTGGTGAGCATTCTGTTGGATGTTTCTCATCAAAGATTGAAGACAATGCACCTATACATAGTCTGGAATCATGCAAACAAATGGCACTGATATGATCATCAATCCTGCAGCTTGCTCTTGGTTCTTGAAATAGAGTATCTACTTTCTACTTTTGCCATACTTCCTTACTTCTTGTTTCTGGAAACAGGTAGCTCGAAACATGAAAAGATAGTGGAGTGGACTTCAATGGATCTGCTCAAAGGGTTGGAGGAATTTGTGCCGATATACGAAACTCGCCCAATCGAGAACAACAAGGATGGGATGGGCTTCGACCATAGCTTTGGGTTATGGTTCATGACACGTTGGCTCAAACCAGATCTGATGATAGAGAGTGGTGTTTTCACGGGGCACTCCACATGGGTCCTTCGACAGGCAATGCCAAATGCACCGATCATATCGATATTACGTCAACACCCAGAGGACTATCTGGGGGAAGGACTAGCCTATGTTGATAAGAACAGCACGTATTTTCCTTTGATGGATTTTGGGGATTTTGAGAATTTGAACTGGGAAATTCTCATCATGGAAAAACATGGGATTTCGGATTTCAGTCAGGTTCTTGTCTTCTTTAATGATCATCAAAGTCATTTGAAAAGGTAACCATCCTTCCTTGCGGAACCTGATTTCATATTCAAGGAATGCAATTGATCCTTATATTTTGCAAGTTTTAGGTATTATGCTAGATTTTGGCCTAAATTTTTTATCAAATCATGCCTTTCTACATCTTTTTTTTTTTCTTTTCTTTTTTATTTTCGGTGCGCTCGCGCGCGCGGGGGGCTCTCTGTTTCCTTTTTTAAATTTCTTTGGAGGTTATACATGCATTACTTTAGGTTCTTCTCCCCCTCCAGTAGATCGTTTAGTAGTTTTTTTCCTCAATGTAATTTATCATAGTGCTTTCAAACACATTCCGATTCTTGATATGTCAGTATATTATGTCAAGCATGGGGGCGTGAGACATGGGGTTCAAAGGTTCCCTCAGTTTTTTTCTATCCTATTCTTTTATACTTCACGCACAAATCTGGGCTTCATTCTCATTTCTGTTGGACAGATTGAAGCAGGCTCTGAAAGCTGGCTTTCAGCATATCATATTTGACAACAATTATGACACTGGAACTGGTGACCATTATTCCTTGAGGCAGATTTGTGATCAGTATTATACCAGAGGTACCTGCTTTTGCTATTTCCTGTGATGCATATTTCTTTCTGTGTGATCTTTTTCATGACCGTCCACTGAACAGTTAGTTAATCCTGGCTTTTTCATTTTTTATGCCATTGGCTGAGCATCGATTGTTCTAGTACCTTTCCACTGACTTATCTCACAACATCCTATCTTGGATGACTGATAATTTCAAGAAAGTAACTAAAGAATTTAGTTAAACTAAGATATAGGAATCAGGAGTGGCTGCATTTTCTGGTAGAACAATCTTGCTTGTTGTTATTTCCCCTCCATGTATGAGAAGTGCTGTGGAATCTCGCAAGTATTTTTGACATTGCTGATGTGTTATGCTAGGATCTACCATATATATATATATATATACATATATATAAGATCTATTGATACTAACAAAAAAGTATGGCAAAGCCATCTCTAATCTTGTTATGGTTATTAAAAGATTATTACATTTTAATTATGAGCATCAGAAGTAGGGAGCATATGGCCTAGTTTCCCTAAAAATTGACAGCAAGCTGGAGAAAACCCAATGGTGTTTTTAGTGTCAAGTTTAGCATTAAGAAACAAAAAGGAAAAGAAAAAGATTGCAGGTACAAAGAACCTGAAGTCGAGGTTACTGCTATACAAGAAACTCCTATAACCTTCATAAGGGTCCACATCAATTAAGTCTGCAAAAGAACTTTAATGCTTTTACTGGATGTAAATACATATAAACCATGTGACTATTTGTTTATTGAACCACAAATGAATTGCTGAGTCATGAAAAGGTTCTTTTCCCTTCAGAAATGTACAGGTTCCTTTAACACACATGATTGCAATACAACATGTAGGGTCATTCCATATTAAGATTCTTCAATGTCACCTTTATGTTTCATTTCTCAACAACACATGCAATAGTTGAGCATGGACCTCCTTTTTCCCAATAATAATCATTTTATATCTTGAACCTTGTCAACTTTGTTCCTTTCATAAACAATATCATACTGCAAAACAGGTTTTTGATTTTACTACTCATGTGATTCTTTTAGACTCTTGGTAACATAGTTTCTTGCTTTCTTTATTCATGAGAGTTCTAAGACTGTAGAATTGTTACTGACCATGATGAAGAACATAGCAATGCTGCTAGATTTTGCCTTAAAGTTTGATCACCTGGTTTCACACTAGTAGCTGCCTTGTATTTGTCTTCTTTATTAAGCCAGAACATCCTGCAAGGAAGCACATTAATTATGTCTATACTTAGCACAACACCTTTCTCAGTTTTGTTTTTCCCATTTAAAGATATGCCCATATTTGTTTTCAATGGGCTGATATATCAACCTTCTGCTTTATCTATATTTCCCTTGAGAAGACATTCCTAGTGGATACATACCTTGAAAGAAGGATGTTGATCGAGACTGATAAGTTCTACAAATTGTCATAAATAGGGTTTTGTCCTTTTTTGTTGGATTTTCTCTTTTCATGCATAATTTGAGATTTCAGAATTGTCATAAATAAGATTTTCTCCTTTTTTCTCTCTTTGTTTTTCCCTGGATTCTGTGGTTGATTTGCTAAAATGAAAATCTGACCACTCATGTGGCATGAAAGTTGAATCTTGTTAAATGAAGTTGAATAGATTAATGAGATTTTTGATAAAATTAGGGACTTAAACGAAGAGAGTTGATGGATCATTTCAAGGGAAATAATGAAAGCAAGGGACTTTATGAGGACTTAATGAGGGCTTTGGCATGGAATCAGATTGAGAGTGATCCAAATAAAAATAGGGAATAGAATTAAACTATTTTCCATAATTGGGGAATGAGAGAAAGGAATTGCTTTCAAGATATAAAAGATGGATGGTTAGAACTTTGGTGAGGAAAACATCAATATGAAGATCTGGAAACTGAGATCTGTTTCCTAAAAAGAGTAACTGTATATCATTATTTGGGAATTTTAATTTTATGTGGAATTTGACAAAATAGTTAGGCTTTCAGTTTGTTGTGTTACTTGGCACTTTCCTGTGTTTGACATAACCTTCTAAAATCTCAAGGAAATACTTATGTAGAAAGCAAAAATAGGTTAAACATTTTGGAATATGTTGACTACTAGCTAAATCGACTAGTCAGTGGTACTTGTAAAAGATGTTCCATTTAACACTTGAAATGGTTAAGAGTCAAAAAGATTTAACTTGCAAGATTCTTGGACTTCTTGTGGTGCCAGTGGACTAGATTTTCTGGTCTTATGTGCAATATGCAAACTTGATTTACCCAATGTTATTTGCGTAACTTGCTGGTTGTCAAAAGTTCTTCTCAATCTAATTATATAAGCAGCAATGCGTTCAGACAAAGGTATCTGATATCCCTGGTTATCATGGATGTTTCTAACCAAGGTCGTGAGATTTAAGGTTGAAAAGAGGATACCTAAATTGCTTATAACTATCGTGCACATGTTCCACCCTTTTTGAAAATGATTTTGTGCAAAACTTGTTTTTGTCTGATAATTTTTGTCTTGATCCTTATTTAGTTTATCTAGGGTTTGAATGTGTGTTAGCTGCTCATTTGTCGGTGCGGATTGTCAGGTTGTGTGATCCAGAGAGCCTTCTTATTTAATATTGTGATCTTTAATTGGGAGATAATTAAACATGCATGATTGGGATCAAGTGACGGACCTCTACTTGCATATAGATGGCAGATTGGTTAACCAAGAAGAGTTTACTGCCTTTTTTGTGAAGAGTTACTTAGTTGATGTTGTGATAGGATGTCTACTATTTTGATATGTTTTTATCCCTTGAGGCCACTATAATGGCGGATGTGAAGTTACAAAAAAATTTCATAGTGGTTTCTCATGGAGAGGCAAAAAATATGAAGTGATTCATCTTGTGAAATAGGAGTTTTGCTTCAACTTTGGAATGTTGGAGAGTAATTATTGGAGGGGGTATTCAGCATTCAAAATGTGCAGAGCTCCACCCAACTTGCTCCCAGCTGAGTTGAGTCAACTTTGATCTAACATCCAATAAATCTGAATTAAATCTCAATAAAGATTAAGTAAATATAAAATATATCAGACTACTGGAAATAAATAAGACTACTGGAAACAAATGCATTTTAAATTTTTATATTTCCAAATGAATCGATGTACTTCTAAACAAGAGAAAATTAATATAGATCGAGTCCATTTGCTGCACTAAGGCTCCGTCTGATTTCTAGGAAAGTGAAAGAAAGAATGTTGGGGTGAATCTTCTTTTTTATTGTTTGGTGGTAAAGAAAATCTGTCAAGAGAAAAATTAAAGGGAAAATATGAGGCCAATTTTTTCTTAACAAGCCTAAAAATTTGCTTCACCAAAATGTAGTGACTTTGAGATGAAAAGAAAAGTAGGCAAGTGGTTCAAGATAACTTTGCCACATCTTAACTACTTTCCCAACACCTTTCTCATCAAATTATTAGAATAATTGGCTTCTCTAGGAGTCATGATGACCAAACCATTAAGTTTTACAATTAAAAATTGTTTGCATTAATGAGATTTCGTTTAGTTCAAGAAAAAATCTTAGGAGACATAGGAAATCAAAGAACAAGCAATCTAAGTAGCTTTGTGTGAGGAAAAAGGAAAAGATTTAGAAAATACTAGAAATAATGAAACTGTGATACAAAGTCTTGATCCCCGATATGCAAAAAAAGGAAATTATCATAGACCCATAATATGATGCTCCATAGCATGCTTATCTTGATGAGAAGCTTGACTCTCAGAAAGAAGCTCGAACTCACAGGCCTTACTCTGCTGCAAATAAAAGCTAGACAAGTCTAGCAAGCAACCGCACAGCAAGCAACAATGAGGATGAAAGGCCATTGCCAGATGTCATTAGACCTTAGTTGCTGGAATCGGGAGTGGATGCTGGATTGGGTGTTGGTGCAGGTGTAGGAAAGAGGATAATTTAGCAACACTTTTAGTATGGAAGTGCATGGTTAGGGGTGTGGCTGGGGGGATTCCAAAGTGGCTGTGTTACCCTAGCTTGAATATTCCAGTTGTTAAGCATTAGATAGGAGAAACTATATTTATCAAATAATATGCCATTCAGCAATAAGACTGGGTAGAGGCAGGTGTCATTCATGGATCTGATGGATGAGCTAGTGGTCATAGTGGCTGCTGCAGAGATGGGTGTAATAGCAGCTGGTGACATGGGCTTCAGATCCGTGCTCGAGTACAATGTTCATGATAGATGAGATGAGCAAAAAATGATCATGGACCTTATTGACCGATCAACCATGCTTGCAAGCTGAACATTCATGGTAGCATGCAATGGCTGTGTGCTGTGGGGGCTTAGGATGTGATGAGACATAAATGCATAAGATGCTGTTAGGGCTTACATGGTTGTGTGCTGCATTTGGAACTCATGAATACATTAAGCATTAAATCTTGCACATGGTATTCAAGCTAGTTTGGTTAAGGAGGTATTGGTTCCTCTTGAAGGATGAAGTGAACACAAGTTGAAAATGCAACACAAATGGAGCAGATGTGCAATCAGTAAGAATGGAGGCTTTAGAAGTCAGACAAGCTAAAAATCTCAAGGCCAGGAATGTTCTTCTCTCTCTAAAACTTGTTCAGTCAACCTTCACAATAGTAACTCTCTGGGTGCATGTCTCTTACACATGTTAATTTAATATATTGCCCCTTTAATTATAAAATGTGTTTGGATAAGTGGAGACAATTAGGCAAATTGTGCTTTGTGTCTAAACCTTGTTCAACGACTTTGTATACTTGGATACATTTGTCTAGTGAGATTTTCTCTTTATCAAAATAGATAAAAATTTTCAGCACCAACAGTTCTATGTACACACAACAAAAAAGTAATAAAGGCAGGCTGAGGCATACAAATTGCAAAATTTAGACCAAGTTTTGCCATCTCGATGTCGGGCCTTGTTCCCGTGCTAACCTATTATTGCGTCGATACAGGGCCAGTTCGGTATACCAAGTGACGATATGGCCCATGTATTACATATTAGTACCAAACTGGTATGGTACAATACACTCCATACCGTCGAATTTAGCGTGGTACAGCAAACCTGGCATTAGACTATTCGTTTCATGAAACATTACCAAAAAGCAACTGCCACCACTGCATTATAGAAACCTGAGATGCAAATGGTCTCATCGAGGAACAAAATATCTTGAATTTTTGTCAAATGCAATCTTCAGCTGCTTAAAATAGATACATAGTCATCCCACGGACCTAGAGAGGCTTCATCATTGTTGGCCAAAAGATAGCAAATGTCGTGTAGGATCTCATCTGGAAACGATCAAGTGCATCTAAATAGGTTCTCAGGATGGTAAGAAGCCCAGATAGTGTTTTCCTAGATTACATCTTCCACTCAGTGTTATATAAATTATCTACCAGCATGGGTTCTGGCAAAGTGCAATTGTATAAAAGAAGACTACCTTTTATGCTGTTGAGCAAGTATATATTGTTAGGACTTTAATCTCCCTAGTATCACTTATTATGTGATCATCAACTGCACTGATGGGAATATCATTCTTTTCTCTTTCACCATTTTAGCATGCTAATATATTAGCATCGTCATGCAAGTATGCACTTATTAAAGTTCTCTCCCAGATCACTACTTCAGCTATCTTCCCTTTGGAGAGATTCCTCCTTATTCAGCATACAAATCCAGATCCATATCTTCTCTCCTTTTCTTGTACCATCATTTCAACTATGGTTGCATGGTAGGAGCTTCGGTTTGCTTATTGACCTGAGTAGGTGATCCAGTCACATTGAAGGTCAGATGCCCAACACAATGTCGCTAGAACCTTACTGTTTAGGTCATACTTTCTCATAACTAGATAGATGCTTCTTGCATGCAAACTCTACCAATGTACTGGCATATTGTGCAAAACCTGTCTCCAATTCTCATAATTTTGGCTAATTGTGCTGATAGAAAAGCTCCAAAGAAATGTGACACCTGTTCCTGAATAAAAACATAAAACAAATTATATTTTGCAGGAATCCAGTTTCAAATTTCCTCTGCTTTGGTAAATTATAAAGCTCTAGGCTCTTGTTGTGAACTTGTGATATGTAAATACTTATACCATGCGATAAATGCAGTAAGGAATGGAATATGCGTAATATCAATCATTTCAGCTGCAATTTCCTCTTGCCCAGGTGGTGGGCACTTCTGCATGAAGGATGATGATGAAGCAAGGATAAGAGAGAGAAGGAAAAGTTTGTGGGAGAAGGCTGTAGGCATAGATGAGCTATGTGGGATGAACAATGCATGGTGGGGTATAAGAGGGCACATGAATGATAATTTTAACCTCAGCAGTGAGTACATTTCGTATTTTGAACATGCTCAGAACCACAGGTTTGCGGAATCGGTGTTAGATGTCTATTGGGAGCTGCCACCTGTGGCTGGTCCCTCCCTCACTCATCAAACAAGATATGACCCTGCCCGTGCTCCAAATCCAATCATTGAAGATGGCAGGTTTGACTTGTTCCAGAGGCTCGGTCTAACAAGGCTTGAAGCTTCTGTATTCAATAGATACACTCAGATGGTCTATCTTCAGATATCTGCCCCTGATTCTGACCGTTGAGTAACTGTAGAAAATTATGTTCAAATCAACTGTACATATCTTCTGCTGGATATGCAGGTGCAAGTGGAATCAAAGATTTGTTTCATCTAGATATCGCCCCTACCTCTTAGCTCTTGAGTAACTGTAAAAAATTTTGTTCGGATCAACTGCAGAGATATCTTCTCTTCTGCTGGATATGCTGGTGCAAGTGGAATCAAAGATTTGTTCAATCTACTGGAGAGTTCTGTCTTTGTACATTTTCTGTTTGAATTTTGTATATGCTTTAAGATGTTTGAGTGAATATATGCTTCCACAATCATTTCCAGATTACTTGCACAATGTTGGAAAGTTAACAGGTTTTTGTCTAGTAATTGGATTTCTATCTTCTTCTTTTTTGGATAGTACTGATTAAGTTTATATCAGATGCATGGTTGTTGGCTTCTGTGAGATTTGAGGAAGAATTTATTTTTAGTTGGTAATTTGATATTGTTTGATGGTTAAGATTAAAACAATGATGTTGCCTGCATTTATGAGGTCTGACTTTAAGTTATTACTGTTTCTTCTTTGTATACTCTATTGGCGTTTCATGTTTACGGGGTAGTGTACCATGCTGTATGTTTGGACTTTGGATATTGACATTGCAAGGATATAAAATTGAGTGTTGATATCAGCTAAACTCTAGACTTCTATTTCATTCCTGTTGTTGGGGATAAACTTTGTTGCTATCGAAGTCCAGTTCGATGCTCAGTCTAATGCAACCGATAGCCACGGAAGAGCTTCAGCGGATGGGTCTTAGTCGAATTTCTTCAGTCGGCCGAACTCCTCAGTGGTCGAGCTCCTTCGGACTCCCAGCAGTCGAGCCTTAGCCAAACTTCTTCCTCTGATCGAACTCCTCAGCGGTCGAGCTTCAGTCGGACTCCCGCGAGAGCTGAACTCTCTCCACGCTCTTCCAGCCAGATGTCTGTGGGAGCCAAACTTCCTCCAAGCTTTTTCTTCGTCCGGACTTCTTCAGGAGCCGGAGCCGGACTCCTCCCAGACATCGTCTTCGGCTGGTCGGACTCCTCAGCGGCCGAGCTCCTTCCGAAGTCCCCAGCGACCGAGCCTTAGTCGCACTCTTCCAGCCAGACGCCTACGAGAGCCGAACTCCCTCCGCACTCCTCCGACCGAACTCCTTCCGAGCTTCTCCTCGGTTGAACTCCTCTGAAATTGATACATACCGAAGTCCACCGATCAATGTCTGCTTTCTCAGAGCCACGGCTATTAAATCTGGACGAATGATTACCATCAGTCTGCCACAAGCGGCGCTACAGGCGGTGCTCTCCTCCGTGACTGACTCCGCCAGACCTCGAGCAGCCCACCACTATCGGATGGTATGGCTGTCACTATCGGCTTGACGATACCATCCTCTGTACCAAACTCCGTGCAGTCTCGAGCGGTCCACCATCAGATGGTATGGCCGTCATCATCAATCAAGTTCCGTCTATAAAAGGGACCCTTTAGATATGTTTCATCTAAGCTCTAAGCTCTCGTCTTCTCTAAACTCTGCCGAACTCATTTCAGAGCACTGTTGTTGTATTGGAGATCTGGTCGTATTGGAGATCTGGTCCTTTTTTTTCAAGAAGAAATGAGTAAGCTACATTTCTGAGATCATTGTCGAGTTTAGTTGATGTGCTGCTGCTTTTCCATTTAAATGTAGTGAGGTTATTTGCAGTGAGTGTGCCGCAAATAAGGCATGGATGGTGAGAAATCGAAATCGATAGTGGGTGTGCCGACATCAGCTGGACTCCAGCCATATCCATTTCGTTTTCCTTTACTTAGAAGATGGTCTTCGTGCAACCGACGAAGCCTCTTATTTGACGGAATCTTGTCTTTTGTGTTTGTTTTGATCTGTTCCGTGCACGACATTGAATTATTTGGTCTGCTGAGGTCTAAAGTAGGGTCATTTTTATGGTTTCTAACTGCTGAAACGAGGTGCCAGCCAGCCTTATCTCGGTTGATCGGGATCCCTCTCCCAAATGGATGGGTGCTGATAAATGGTCGATAGGAAGTTGGTAATTCATACTCTAAATTTTCTCAAAAGGAAGAATTCATTTTCTTCCTTGAGCTACTAAATCTAAGGGAGCAGACAAGTAGCCGAAAAAGCTGCAGCATTAAGAGATAAGCAGAGCTGAAGTATGCCAGGTAAGCAATTATTAGTGGGGAGGAAGCTGAACTGACGCTAACTCTAGCAATCAACTCTCAGAAACGAGGATTAGCCGCTGTTTAACTGCATTTTAGAGAAGAAGGACATGTTTAGACTAGTCTCCCTCTATTTTGGAAGAAATTTTGGAGTGCTACCTTTGATTTCTAAATTGCTTGTTGGCAGTGACGCTGGTTATAGAGTCCTTGCTCAGCAACAATCATGATGGCGTAACCCCAATCATGTCCATCTGAACAATGGCAATCCTGGAATACAATAGAAAATCCCCCTTTTGTTTTCGGTCAAAAATTCTCTAACTATTACATGTAAATGTATTTCAGTGCAAAATTTCACCGTTTCAGTGTAAAATCCTCTAATTATTAATCTTCCAAATGCCTTGCAAGTATTATTTATTAGGTAGCAATGCCTATACAATGGCAAGTATACTCTTATTTTTAGCCGGTGCATCTCTCTCTGTCTTTCTTATATACTATTTGATAATCTAATCTTCTGAAACCAGAGGAAATTCAAAGTTTTGAAAAAGGATTTCACTACGGTGCTCTAAATGATAATTTTGTTCTTGGATCGTCTGTCCTTGTCTGAATCAACATGGACAACTTGAATTTACCCACCAGCAATCGATTTTCGTCAGTTAAATACATGATTGGTGCTGTAACTTTATCAAACTTTCGCATACAAGTGCTAGGTCTATAATTATATGGAAATACAAGGGCTTTTTGCGGATGTCTTTCTCCACCCTTATAGTTTGTTTGGATTGAAAGTACATGGAGGTTCATAAGAAGAGAGGAGGATAAAGAATGAACCCTATTTGATAAAATATTTTAAGAAATAAAGGAAGGTAGAGAATGGTTCTCGCAACCTCTCCATACCCTTCGCTTACTCAATTTCATGTACTCCTTATTTGGGATGTAATTGAGTAAAAGATTAATGCTTAAGTTTTACTTTTCTAATTTATTCTTAATAAAATTTTAAAATTACAACTAGACCATTATATACAAGGTTTAATGAGAAAGGACATATTTGTCAAAATATACATAAAAGTTTTTTTATCCCTCTCTTAGCCCCTCTATCCAAACAAAAATAAGATATATATCCTTTTTTTGTCTTTCTTCTCCCTTTCCAAATAAGGATTCATTAATTTCATTACTCTCCTCTCCCCTTTCCTCCATTATCCTTTCTTTTCTTTATGAACTCTCATGTACCTCCAATCCAAACGGCCCATTAGTCTTGGTGCTTGATGTCTAGGCGGCATCTAGGATAAGGGCATGTTTAATCTCGATGGGAAGTGGTTGGAAGAAGGGGTTTTGGAGGAGAGGAGGGGGGCTAGGGAGGAGGCTAAAGACATGGAAAGAAAGATGGGGGATGCCAAGATCATCTACAATGGAGCCATGCGATAGCGTCGGAGGACTAGGTTGCACAAGGCATTGAAGGATTGGATCATCGTCAAGGAGGAGGGGGCAGGGACTGGGCCTAAATCATCATTAAGGGTGGAGGAGGAGGGATTGGGGGATCAAACAAGAAAATCGATGTCAATGGGGTTAGGGTTGGAGCAGAGGAGCTGGACGTATCTACCGACAGTGAGGAGGAGGTGAGTAAAAAGGAGGGACTTGTTAATGGCCATGATACTCATGCTAGGAGGAAATAGCCATGGCTGCAACAAGGGGGAGGTTTTAGTCGGGATGGAGATGGAGGGGGTGGAAAGATATTAAAATATATTTGCTTTGGAAAATGTTAGAAAATAAAAGGTTTGGTCGAGTCAATTTTAGACTTGACTTTCTATTGTTAGAAATGCACCACATATAGTATAATAATATTATATCATTTTTTTGTTAATTCATATAATTATTATTTTTTAATATATATTTAATATCGATAGTATTTAAAATTTTAAATAATAAAAATATATTTTTTTCAGAAATTATGATATTCTTTCATAAAAATTATGATACTTATATAAAAAATATAGTATTTTATTCAGAGATGTTATAATTTTTATGAAAAAATATCATAATTTTTAAGAAATAATATTAGAATACTTTTTTCATATATATTTATTATTTTTTCCTCCGTGCAGTATTATGACATATTTTCTTAAAAATTATAGCATCCCTTCATAAAAATTATGATACTTTTAAATAAAATGCTATATTTTCTGTAAGAAAGTCATAATTTTCGTAAAGAGATGCCATAATTTTTATGAAGGAATATTTTCATCATTCAAAATTTTAAATATTATGGGTATTAAATATACGTTGGAAAGCGGTGGCTACGTGGATTAATGAGAAGGGGCGGTGCAATAAAATTACACTCCACATGATGCATAAAGAATTACTTCTTTAGTTCTAACCTGATTTAGTCAAGAATAAAAATTATTAAAATTTTTAAAAGAAATTAATAAAAAAATTGATAAGCTATTTTAATTGGCTGCTAATTTGTTAAAGATAAAATTTCCAAAGCACCCTCATTTATCGGGGCTCCCGCATTTTTATAAAATTATATAAAGGCAAAACCCTTTTACAAAAAAGCCTAGCTTCCAATCTTTTCAGAGAGAGAAACTCCATTAAAATTTTTGATTTGCTCGGTCATCGTCTACTTGGTTGGAACTGCCAATGTTTTCTCGGTTCTCCCCGCCAGGGCCAATGGTTAATTCTAGCAGCTCCCAACTCTCCGCTAATAGGTCGAGAATTTGGGTGAGACAATGGTTAATGTTGTGGCATCCTTGCGTGCTTTTCCATTCTCATTGGATTCTAGTTTTCTGGTTTGAGCTCAATTTTCTTGCCGGTGACCCTCGACGAGTTGCAGATCCTCGTAGCCCAACATGATGCTCGAGGAGATGTCATATATTATTGCCTCCCAGTTCGAGGCCAGCCACTCATCCGACAGCATCAGATGTCAAAACCTAGAAGAGATTGGGGCGAGATGAGGATTTTGGACGTCTTTTCCACTCCGGGCGCGACAGGCGAGATGTGGAAGTTCGTGGGGCATGCGATATTTCGACGGCTCATGCGATATTTTTGTTGGGCTTCAGGCCTATGAATCAGAATGGCACTGGCCCCGGATAGAATGAGAACATCTCTTTTCATTAACCTAACATCCATGTTGTGCTGCTTTACGAATATAGGTTACAGAAAACGATGTGGAAATACCTATTGATGAGTTAGAAGAGCCCCCACCAAAAAAAAAAAAACGGAAAAGTGTTAGAATAGAGAGGATTATTTGAACAATTTTTCATATAGAAGTTTTTTTTTTTTTTTTAATGTTATGGAGGAGAGGAGAATTCTCCCCCATCTTTTATTAGTTGAACAATAGGTATGTACGGTGGGTGTGATTACAAACAAGATGTCTTTCTTTTCCTAAGCGTTTGCATAATGTCACTATTCTTTTCCTCATTACGAATTACCATGCAGCATCTTTTCTCTACTAGTAGATCTGGCAGTAGAAAGTTTTCTTCCTTCTTCCATGTTTCATTACAGATGGTATCTCTTATATTAGTGAAGGATCTTGACGTTTCTGCAATAGTCCAATCCTGATAGAAAACTCTCGTCTTTTTGCTGACTTCTATAAATGAGTATGCTTCGTATCTAAATATGATATTCCAAATCCCTGTTAATATTAGAGCGTACGTGGCTGTTCCGATACCTTTGTCGGAAAAGTGTTCCCTCCACTCATACCAAAGGGAATGAAGATTGTTTGGTAAAGTATGAATCCGAAGTTTCCCGAGTAAGTATCTCCAAAATGATTGTGAGTATCCGCATTAAAGAAGAAGATGATTTATTGATTCTTATTGTTCCCCGTAGAGAGCACAGGTGCTATCGACCATAACTCCCCGTTTCCTCAGATTATCGGCAGTTAGCACCTTGTTGCAGTAGCTTAACCAGTTAAAAATTTTGACCTTCTCAGGGATAGGAATTTTCCATAGAGAGATTCCGATGATGGACTTGATACCTCCATTCATGAAGAAATAATGACAGGACTTAACCGAGAAGTTTTGGCTGCCGTGGCTCCATTTCCAAGTCCTATTATCACTCTCTTCGGTAAGTTGAATGTGTTCTAGCATTGATGTAAGGTGGTCATGTTTAGGTGTTGCCGCATGGGTTAATGGCATTCTGAATTTTTGGCTTGTATTGCCAAGATTTATGAAGTCTTCGACACTAATGTTCTGATTTTTTGACAGCAGGAATATGTTGGTAGATTTGTTCTTCTTGATTCACGAGCAGTTCAAATTCTTTTTGGAGTCTTCTCCTTTCTTCTAGACCTTCCACTTCCATTGAATCCAGATCATCGATCCTTGCAGACATTTCCATTCTCCTTGTAAAGATGTTACCCACACTGTTTGCACTCCATTTCCTAAGTTTCACCCTTAGGTATCGTAGTTCAAGCACCATATTTGTTCGTACCTGATGTTCTCAAATCGGTACGGTTTTTGTCCTGCTTTTATTTTTGGTTGATGTTGTTGCAGAAGCATCCATCCAATTTTGCTGGACTTGCATGCTCCCTGACTTTCGACCACGTGAACTTCCTTGATGCCATGTTTATTTCCATCAGACCTGGCGAGTTCATGAGAGAGTTGAAGTCTCTCGCTGCTTTGATGGTGTTTGTGGCTCCCCGTCTCTCCGAGGAATATCTAGTGTTGGTGTAGAAATTGATCGTCATCAGAGGTCGCTGGAGTCGAGGCCGCTGAGGTCGCATCAGGGACCTGCAAAACAGAGTCCCGTCCGGAGCCGGTAGAGGTGGCTCCGGCAGGACCCTCCGACGCTTAAGTCAGCTCTGGCCAGTAGGAATGGAGTGCTCGGGAATGAGTTCCGGAGCTTAGAGAAGAAGAGGAGAGCTTAGAGATCAGAGAGATTAGAGTTAGCATATCTGGAGGAGGGCCCCTTTTATAGCGGAGCTTGATGGTGATGACTGCAGCCGCGTGCTGACGGGCCACTCGAGGTTCGGCGAAGTCATTCTCTCGGGGAGGTGCCGTATGCGACAGGGTTGGTGGTGACAGCTGCAGCCGCATGCTGGCGGGTCGCTCGAGGTTCGGCGGAGTCAGTCTCTCGGGGAGGTGCCGTATGCGGCGGGGTTAGTGGTGACAGCTATACTGGCAAGTTGTGGGCCGCATGGGCCTGGTTACGGAGAGAGTGGCATCGTCAGTAGTGGCAGCCATACCGTCCAGTCTCGTTGTTCGTCCATAGGAGTTCGGACTTATAGGAGAGTTCGGCCGAAGGGAAAGCTTAGGAGCAGCTCGGCCGTAGCGGAGTTCGGAGGAGCTCGGCCGACTGAGGGGACGACTCGGGGAAGTTCGACTGTAGAGAAGTTCGGAGGAGCTCGATCGGCTGAAGAGACGGCCGCTTGGGGAGTTCGACTGAGAGACGACCGCTGAGGAGTTCGGGCGCTGGGGAATTCCGTTAAAGCCCGGCCGCTTAGATTCCAAGGAGCTCGGTCGCTAAGTAGTTCGGCCGACCGTAAGAGTTCGGCTAAGGCCCATCCGTCAAAGCTCTTCCGCGGCTATAAGTCGCATTAGGCCAAGCGTCGAGCTAGACTTCGGCGGGAGCGGTATTTATCCCCAACACTAGCCCCCCCACTTTCGAGTTCGAAAATCGAAGGAAGTGCAGGAAAGACGACTGCCGAAGTTTTCCTCTGAGCTCTGTGCTGGTCTAGGTCGAAGCTTGGGGGGACCTCACCTCCAGCTGAAGTTGATATCGAAGTTGAAGCCCGAGGAAGATCCCATCTCCAGTCGAGGTTGAGGGGGCTTCGTCCGCTGCGATCGAAGCCGGAGGCTGCGCTCCCTGGGGGCGATATTGTCTCCTATAGCTGAGGTCGATGCGGGCGCTCGGGGGAGATCTGATCTCAGGACGAGGCTGTCTCCGATCTTACCTCTGGCCGAGGTTGTGGTTGAAGCTCTCCAGCCGAGGTTGACACGGTTGCTTTCTCTAGCCGAGGTCGAAGTTGAAGCTCTCCAACCGAGGTTGACACGGTTGCTTTCCCTAGTCGAGGTTATATCGGGCACCCGGGGGAGATCTCATCTCCTGCGATCGAGCTTTCCTCGAGGAGATATTATCTATGGCCGAGGTTGTCCATGGCCGCTCGGGAGAGATCTTATCCCTAGCCGAGGTTGCCTCGGAGGAGATCTTATCTCCTGCAGCCGAGGTTGAAGTGCACGTTCGGGGGAGATCTTATCTCCTACAGTCGAGCTTTCCTCGGGGGAGATCTGATCTCCTATAGCCGAGCTTTCCTTAGGGGAGATCTTATCTCCCGCAGCCGAGGTCCAAGTGCACGCTCGGGGGAGATCTTATCTTCTGCGGTCGAGCTTTCCTCGGGGGAGATCTGATCTCCTACAGCCGAGATCCAAGTACGCGCTCGGGAGATCTTATCTCCAACGGCCGAGCTTTCCTCGGGGAGATCTTATCTCCTGCAGTCGAGCTTTCCTCGGGGAGATCTTATCTCCTGCAGTCGAGGTCGAGGTGCCGCTCGGGGGAGATCTTATCTCCTGCGGCCGAGCTTTCCTCGGGGAGATCAGATCTCCTGCAGCTGGGGTCGCAGTGCGCGCTCGGAGGAGATCTTATCTCCTGCGGCCAAGCTTTCTTCGGGAGAGATCTTATCTCCTGCAGCCGAGCCTTCCTCGGGGCAGATCTTATCTCCTGCAGCCAAGGTCGAAGTGCACGCTCGGGGGAGATCTTATCTCCTGCGGCCGAGCTTTCCTCGGGGGAGATCTTATCTCCTGCAGTCGAGCCTTCCTCGGGGGAGATCTTATCTCCTGCAGCCGGGGTCGCAGTGCGCGCTCGGGGGAGATCTTATCTCTTACAGCCGAGCTTTCCTCGGGGGAGATCTCCTACAGCCGAGGTTTTCTCGGGGGAGATCTTATCTCCTGCAGCCGAGGTCGAAGTGCATGCTCGGGGGAGATCTTATCTCCTGCAGCCGAGCTTTCCTCAGGGGAGATCTTATCTCCTGCAGTCGAGGTCGATGCTCGCGTTAGGATGAGGTTCTCCTCCTGTTTCTAATGCGGTAATTATTGACTGCTTGTTTTCTGTCATGGCATAGTTTTCGCATCCAGAAAGAATGTTATCGAAAGGAAAGAATTTTATTGAAAGAAAGTTACTGGTAGCGCATCCCCAAATTCTGTATCTCAAGATCGTGGTAGCGTTGTTCCTCCGCATTTCTTCGGCAATAAATCCTGGGGTGGATGACCTCCTCATGCTGGCCTCCCCAATTTGGTGCAAGCTTTTGTCGCTGGGAGACGACGAATCGCCGATGCATCGAGATCCTCCCAGGGGCAATGTGGATGACGCCATAAGGTGGCCGACCTTCTTACGGTCTCTGGCTATGACAGCGCCGAGCTCCTTGCCGATCTTTTCCTGCTTCAGGCTGGTGCCGGAAAAATTTACCCAGCCGCCCCTTTTTGACGAGCTCTTCAATTTCGGCTTGGAGCAGAGTGTATTCCTCAGTATCGTGGCCGTGATCGCGATGGTAGGGGCATTACTTGCTTCGATCGCGTACGTTTGGAGAGGCTGTAGTCCTTCCGATCTTGGCGGTTGGCTCTTAACTTCACTGAGAATTCGAGTTAGAGGAGCGGAGCGTAGTCGCGGAACCTTTTGGGAGGGCTTCGTGTGGAAACTGGGCTGCCGGGGCTGCAATGGGAGCCGATCGTCGAGTCGAAGTTCTCCTGGAGGCATTCTCTCTTCAAGAGAGAAAAAGGAGATCTTCGGAGGGGGAAGGGAAAAATCATCGTCGAGTACTCCTTTAAGAACAAGGGAACCTCGGAGGTTCGGGGCCCTTTCTCTAGCGCCAATCTGTTGGTGCAGAAACTGGTCGTCGTCGGAGGTCGCTGGAGTCGAGGCCGTTGAGGTCGCTGCCGGGGACCTGTAAAATAGAGTCCCATCTGGAGCCAGTGGGGGTGGCTCCGGCAGGACCCTCCGATGCTCAAGTCAGCTCTGGCCAACAGGAATGGAGTGCTCGGGAATGAGTTCCGGAGCTTAAAGAAGAAGATGAGAGCTTAGAGATCAGAGAGATTAGAGTTAGCGTATCTGAAGGAGGGCCCCTTTTATAGCGGAGCTTGATGGTGATGGCTGCAGCCGTGTGCTGATGGGTCGCTCGAGGTTCGACGGAGTCAATCTCTCGGAGAGGTGCCGTATACGACAGGGTTGGTGGTGACAGCTGCAGCCGCATGCTGGCGGATCGCTCGAGGTTCGGCGAAGTCAATCTCTCGGGGAGGTGCCATATGCGGCGGGGTTGGTGGTGACAGCTATACTGGTAAGTCATGAGCCGCATGGGACTGGTTACGAAGAGAGTGACATCGTCAGTAGTGGCGGCCATACCATCCAGTCTCATTGTTCGTCCATAGGAGTTCGGACTTGTAGGAGAGTTCGGCCGAAGGAAAAGCTTGGGAGCAGCTCGACCGTAGCAGAGTTCGGAGGAGCTCGGCCGGCTGAAGAGACGGCCGCTTGGGGAGTTCGGCCGAGAGACGACCGCTGAGGAGTTCGGGCACTGGGGGATTCCGTTAAAGCTCGATCGCTTGGATTCCAAGGAGCTCGGCCGCTAAGTAGTTTGGCGAACCGTAAGAGTTCGGCTAAGGCCCGTCCGTCGAAGCTCTTCCACGGCTACAAGTTGCATTAGGCCGAGCGTCGAGCTAGACTTCGGTGGGAGCGGAATTTATCCCCAACACTAGCCCCCCCACTCCCGAGTTTGAAAATCGAAGGAAGGGAGTGCAGGAAAGGTGACTGTCGAAGTCTTCCTCTGAGCTCTGTGCTAGTCTAGGTCGAAGCTTGGGGGGACCTCGCCTCCAGCTGAAGTTGATATCAAAGTTGAAGTTCGGAAAAGATCCCATCTCCAGTCGAGGTTGAGGGGGCTTCGTCCGCTGCGATCGAAGCCGAAGACTGTGCTCCCCGGGGGCAATATTGTCACCTACAGCTGAGGTCGATGCGGACGCTCGGGGGAGATCTGATCTCAGGATGAGACTGTCTCCGATCTTACCTCTGGTCGAGATTGTGGTTGAAGCTCTCCAGCCGAGGTTGGCACGGTTGCTTTCTCCAGTCGAGGTCGAAGTTGAAGCTCTCCAACCGAGGTTAACACGGTTGCTTTCCCTAGCCGAGGTTATATCGGGCATCCGGGGGAGATCTCATCTCCTGCGATCGAGCTTTCCTCGAGGAGATCTTATCTATGGCCGAGGTTGTCCATGGTCGCTCGGAAGAGATCTTATCTCTAGCTTAGGTCGAAGTGCGCATTCGGCGAAGATCTTATCTTCTGCAGCCGAGCTTTCCTCGAGGGAGATCTTATCTCCCACAGTCGAGGTCCAAGTGCGCGCTCGGGGGAGATCTTATCTCCTATGGCCGAGCTTTCCTTGGGGGAGATCTGATCTCCTGCAGATGAGCAGAAGCTTTCCTCGCGGGAGAGATCTTATCTCCTATGGCCGAGCTTTCCTCGGGAGAGATCTGATCTCCTACAGCCAAGGTCCAAGTGCGCGCTCGGGGGAGATCTTATCTCCAGCGGTCGAGCTTTCCTTTGGGGAGATTTTATCTCCTGCAACCGAGGTCGAAGTGCGCGCTCGGAGAAGATCTTATCTCCTACGGTCGAGCTTTCCTCGGGGAGATCTGATCTCCTGCAGTCGAGGTCCAAGTGCGCGCTCGAGGAAAATCTTATCTCCAGTGGCCGAGCTTTCCTTGGAGGAGATCTTATCTCCTGCAGCCGAGCTTTCCTCGGGGGAGATCTTATCTCCTACATTCGAGATCGAGGTGCGCACTCGGGGGAGATCTTATCTCCTGCGGTCGAGCTTTCCTCGGAAAAGATTTTATCTCCTGCAGTCGAGGTCCAAGTGCGCGCTCGGAGGAGATCTTATTTTCAGCGGTCGAGCTTTTCTCGAGGGAGATCTTATCTCCTGCAGTCGAGGTCCACTCGGGGAGATCTTATCTCCTGCGGGCGAGCTTTTCTCTAGGGAGATCTTATCCTGCAGTCGAGGTCCAAGTGCACGCTCGGGGAGATCTTATCTCCAGTGGCCGAGCTTTCTTCGGGAGAGATCTTATCTCATACAGCCGAGCTTTCCTTGGGGGAGATCTTATCTCCTGCAGCCGAGGTCCAAGTGCGCGCTCGGGGAGATCTTATCTCCTACGGTCGAGCTTTTCTCGGGAAAGATCTTATCTCCTGCAGTCGAGCTTTCCTCAGGGGAGATCTTATCTTTTGCAGTCGAGGTCGAAGTGCGCGCTCGGGGAGATCTTATCTCCTGCGATCGAGCTTTCCTCGGGGAGATCTTATCTCCTGCAGCCGAGGTCCAAGTGCGCGCTCGGGGGAGATCTTATCTCCTGCGATCGAGCTTTCCTCGGGGAGATCTCTTATCTCCTGTAGTCGAGCTTTCCTCGGAGGAGATCTTATCTCCTACGATCGAGCTTTTCCTCGGGGGAGATCTTATCTCCTACAGTCGAGGTCGAAGTACGCGCTCGGAGGAGATCTTATCTCCTGCGATCGAGCTTTCTCGGAGGAGATCTGATCTCCTGCAGCCGAGCTTTCCTTGGGAGAGATCTTATCTCCCGCAGTCGAGGTCGAAGTGCGTGCTCGGGGGAGATCTTATCTCCTACGGTCGAGCTTTCCTCGGAGGAGATCTGATGTCCTGCAGCCGACCTTTCCTCGGGGGAGATCTTATCTCCCGCAGCCGAGGTCCAAGTGCGCGCTCGGGGGAGATCTTATCTCCTGCGGCCGAGCTTTCCTCGGGGGAGATCTGATCTCCTGCAGTCGAGATCCAAGTACGCACTCGGGGGAGATCTTATCTCCAACGGTCGAACTTTCCTCGGGGGAGATCTTACATCCTACAGTCGAGGTCGAAGTACATGCTCGGGGGAGTTCTTATCTCCTGCGGTCGAGCTTTCCTCAGGGGAGATCTGATCTCCTGCAGCCGAGCTTTCCTCAGGGGAGATCTTATCTCCCGCAATGGAGGTCGAAGTGCGCATTCGGGGGAGATCTTATCTCCTACGATCGAGCTTTCCTCGGGAGAGATCTGATCTCCTGCAACCGAGGTCGATGCTCGCGTTAGAACGAGGTTCTCCTTCTGTTCCTAATGCGGTAATTATTGACTGCTTATTTCCTGTCATGGCATAGTTTTTGCATCTAGAAAGAATGTTATCGAAAGGAAAGGATTTTATTGAAAGGAAGTTATTGGCAGCGCATCCCCAAATTCTGTATCTCAAGGTCGTGGTAGCGTTGTTCCTCCATGTTTCTTCGGCGATAAATCCCAGGGTGGACGACCTCCTCGTGCTGGCCTCCCCAATTTGGTGCAAGCTCTTGTCGCTGGGAGACGACGAATCGCCGATGCATCGAGATCCTCCCAGGGGCAATGTGGATAACGCCGTAAGGTGGCCGACCTTCTTGTGGTCTCTAGCTATGGCAGCGTCTAGCTCCTTGCCGATCTTTTCCTACTTCAGACTGGTGCTGGAGAAATTTACCCAACCATCCCTTTTTGATGAGCTCTTCAATTTTGGCTTGGAGCAGAGTGTATTTCTCAGTATCGTGGCCGTGGTCACGATGGTAGGGGCATTACTTGCTTTGATTGCGTACGTTTGGGGAGGCCGTAGTCATTTCGGTCTTGGCGGCTGGCTCTTAACTTCGCTAAAAATTCGAGTTAGAGGAGCGGAGCGTAGTCGCGGAACCTTTCGGGAGGGCTTCTTCGCGCCCTTTTGTTGGGGCCTCCTTGGTGGCGAGCTCGAGGAGTTCGAGGTTATAAAATCTGCGGGAGAACTTTATGGCCCCTCGTCGGGGCTTCCTTGATGATGAGCTCCAGGATAAGTTCGGCGGCCTTGCTTCCGCTGGGGAGGTCGTGAGTGCAGCCGAACTTCATTCCATCTTTCGTGAAAACCTTATGCGGGAGAACTTCATGCCCTTTGTCGGAGCTTCCCTGGAGTCATACTCGAGAGGGAGTCCTCGCTTGCCCTGGGGCGGTCGTGAGCTCGGCCGAACTTCGTCTCACCTCATGGGAAATCTTTGTAGGGGGCTTCCTTGGTGACATATTCGGCCCGAAGTTCGGCCTTACTTGTGCCGAACTTCATTCTGATGATGAGGTTTGAGGGGAGAGTTCGACCTTGCGCGCACCGAACTTCATTTCGATGACGAGCTTCGAGGTGAAGTTCGGTCTCTTTTGCACCGAACTTCATTCCATTTTTCCATGAGACCCTCCGCGGAAGAACTTCCTGCTGCTTTTATTTGGACTTCCTTGACGACGAGCTCGAGGGGGAGCTCGGCTTTTCTCGCCGAACTTCATTCTGCTTTCCCGTGAGGCCCTCCGCGGGAGAACTTGCTTGACGACGAGCTGGAGGGGGAGCTCGACTTTTCTCGTGCCAAACTTCATTCTGCTTTTCTGCGAGGTCCTCCGCGGGAGAACTTCATGCCCCTTTGTCGGGGCTTCCTCGATGACGAGCTTTGAGGTGGAGTTCGGCCTCGCTTGTACTGGAAAAGTCGTGGACATGGCCGCACTCCCTGTGGAACCTTCTACGGGAGAACTTTTCGTCCCTTTGTCGGGCTTCCTTAGAGTCGTGCTCAAGAGGGAGTTCGGCCTCGCTTGCGCCGAACTTCATTCCGTCTTCTTGGAAAACCCTCTGCGGGAGAACTTCTGCTCTCCATTTCTCCTTCCTAAGGGCAATTGGTATGCCCAGATGCTCTGGGTTTGCTGGCAAAGTTCCCGCTGGAGGTTGTCGCACGGTCAGCATCATCTCGACGGGGCCACGGACCCGACCAGCGGGTTGAATTGCTCCACATCTGCAAGGGCTTCGTGTGGAAACTGGGCTGCCGGGGCTGCAATGGGAGCCGGTCGCCGAGTCAAAGCTCTCCTGAAGGCATTCTCTCTTCGGGAGAGAAAAAGAAGATCTTCGGAGGGGGAAGGAAAAAATCATCGCCGAGCACTCCTTTAAGAACAAGGGAACCTCGGTGGTTCGGGCCCCTTCCTTCTAGTGCCAATCTATTGGTGCAGAAACTGGTCATCGTTGGAGGTCGCTGGAGTCGAGGCCGCTGAGATCGCCGTCGGGGACCTGCAAAACAGAGTCCCGTCCGGAGCCGATGGGGGTGGCTCCGGCAGGACCCTCCGACGCTCAAGTCAGCTCTGGCCAACAGAAATGGAGTGCTCGGGAATGAGCTCCGGAGCTTAGAGAAGAAGAGGAGAGCTTAGAGATCAGAGAGATTAGAGTTAGCGTATCTGGAGGAGGGCCCCTTTTATAGCGAAGCTTGATGGTGATGGCTGCAGCCGCGTGTTGGTGGACCGCTCGAGGTTTGGTGGAGTCAGTCTCTCGGGGAGGTGCCGTATGCGACAGGGTTGGTGGTGACAGCTGCAGCCGCATGCTGGTGGATCGCTCGAGGCTCGACGGAGTCAGTCTCTCGAGGAGGTGCCGTATGCGGCGGGGTTGGTGGTGATAACTATACTGGCAAGTCGTGGGCCGCATGGGACTGGTTACGGAGAGAGTGGCGTCGTCAGTAGTGGCGGCCATACCGTCCAGTCTCGTTGTTCGTCCATAGGAGTTCGGACTTGTAGGAGAGTTCGGCCGAAGGGAAAGCTTGGGAGCAGCTCGGCCGTAGCGGAGTTCGAAGGAGCTCGGCCGGCTGAGGGGGCGGCTCGGGGGAGTTCGGCTGTAGAGAAGTTCGAAGGAGCTCGACCAGATGAAGAGACGGCCGCTTGGGGAGTTCGGTCGAAAGACGACCGCTGAGGAGTTCGGGCGCTGGGGGATTTCGTTAAAGTTCGGCCGCTTGGATTCCAAGGAGCTCAGCCGCTAAGTAGTTCGACCGATCGTAAGAGTTCGGCTAAGATCCGTCCGTCGAAGCTCTTCCGCGGCTACAAGTCGCATTAGGCCGAGCGTCGAGCTAGACTTCGGCGGGAGCGGGATTTATCCCCAACAGTCCCATTCGATACAAAGTGATGGCAGGTACGCTATCATCTGACTGGTGACTTGGGAGCATCTCCCCGGGAACAAGCAAACATCACCAGAGATGTGGCATTGCCAAGTCTCACGGCATATGCGGGCAACGCTCGAGCCATTTGTTTTGAAGTAAATCACCTCAAATACTTTTTTGTATGTATCAACCTATGTTATATTACGTTTGCATCAAATCAATGTGCGAATTGATTACAATAATAGGGACATAATCATTTCACAAAATTCAAAGTGAACCATTTTAGCATGAAAAAAGTTAAAGCGGCCAACTTTGACAAATATGAAAATAGAATAAATATTTACTGCAAAGGACATCCTCTCCTTCGTTTCGTTAGATTTGTCAAGAGAGCGCCAAAGCAAATTTTGGTGATGACGAAAGAAATAGACAAATCGTGATGGTTGCACGAGAATCATTACGTATTTGAGTGTTCGAATGGATAACTATTCATCCTAGTCCTAATTTTTATTCGTGGAGGCTGGAATTTTGGAAAAATATAATAACAATAAGCTCAAACAATTCTTAACAAAGGAGTGAGATGTAAGTGGCAGCACGATGAAAACATGAACCAAACGAGGTGGTTGCGTCAAAAGTGGATTAGTTCAGGAAATCCACAGGGAAAATGCTGGCATGCGGCTTGGTTGGAGGGCAGGTCCCAGGGATCCCGGGTTCCAATCTTGGCATTCGGTTTACAGGACTAGCAGGTACTCGAAAATGTAATTGTGGCCGTCGACATGGCCACAAGGGGATGTATTTTGTTCGCCCACAGATCTATTCTGGCTTAAAACGGCGGGTGTCTCCTCAACCACCGCCAATTCCCACAGCAAGTAGACGACCTCCCACGTTCTTCTCGCTGATTGCACCATCCATTCTTTAGCTTGGTACACTCTTTTGAATCGATTCTTTTCGTCCCCACTATTCATATATGTATGTATAACCTCATCATCATGAAAGTTGATTACTATAGTAGGCTATATTCTCTATTTTTAATATTACAAGCTCATGCGAGAACGATTAGAACGACATTTTTCTTAACAGAAACTTTTCATCGTATAAACGTTTTTTGAAGTTACTTCAATCTCTAATTATAGAATAAACTCCTTGACGAGTAACTAGTTTTCGAGCATCATGCAACTTTGCTGAAAGCCGGTTAAATACCATCACGCTTGCATCATGTGGGGCTTAAAAGATTCGATCGTAGACACTGGTAACCGGGCTGTTTAAGGATGAACTTGCATGCTTGCTTTTAACCCAAAGAGCATGAGAATTATCACTGCATCGATGGTTTTACTCGCGAATTGCTGATGGCTTTGCTCAAGGATTGTTTAAATGTTAGGATCGATCGATTCTCCGATGCATCAAAGGTATCACATTATTTGAGCAACCAATCGTTTAATGAAGAGTCACCGATATCTCTGCATTATTATCTCCCACATCTTCCATTTAAAAACTCCAACAAAAATCCGAAGCCAATCACAGACCATCAAGCATCGATGACAAGCCTCCATCACATTCAAAGTAAATCAACATCCTCAAGCTTCCAGGCATGAGATCAGCCGGCACGATAAAAAAAATTTAAATTAATGGGTTGAGCACCAGCAAGAAGATTATTATGTTCAATGAACCCCCCCCCCCCCCCCCCCAAAAAAAAAAAAAGAAAAAAAAACCGACATCAACAAAGATCTGCATCACTAGTTGAAGCTAATTTTGGTCAGAGGGGAGAGAGGGCAGACCAGGATTGTAGCATGCAACATCAAAGCCAGGGACCACCGAAACATTGCCATCCATTTAAAAACAACGCCAGCCCGACAGGCATCGGCATGCGATTTCAGGGTTATAAATTTTGCCGTTCCAACATAGTTTCAATGAATCAGGACAAACCAGAGAGGAGAAAAATAAAAAGAATCAATAAATAACCAAGTTCTGTGCATTTCAATCAGGCCGGCAAAGGTTATATATAATAATCCATCGAATAAGTTCCATGTCATAATGCGAGCTTCACATGGCAGGCATCATTAGAATAGAAAGGAAGGGGAAGAAGTGGAGCATCATTTCTAAGGAGAAAGCCTGATTCCAAGGAAACATAAATCCACCTCCATTTCCATCGTTCTTTTATTCTAGGTGAAATGATGATATAAAAGCCCTTGAACCCTCCTGTAGACTATATATATCATAGCCCTCAAAAGTAATGTTAGGCAGTGAAGATCCCCACCCCACCAAGCTTCGCAGAAAAGCTGGCTATGGAGCAGGGTTCACCATGCACCACCGGTACTGCAAGAAAAAAAGCCTGCATGGAAGGATCCCTACAATTTAGACCTGAAACATAGAATTTATTCATGAGGCGTTTTCGGGTGAATAGGTACATGGACTCACCTACCAAAACCACGCCTCCTGGAGGAAGAAGACGCTCGCAATAAAACAGAGGGATGTACTTTGGAGAGAAACAATGCAGTAACCTGGTTTATTGAGAGGGGCAACTTATGGATCTCAAAATTATTCTCATGAAGGGCAATGGTCTCCACCTGACCACGAGAACAAAAACCCCAGCAAAAAGCAGCGGTACCATTAGCCATTTCATCATGTGAAACCCCATCAGGTGCCCAAAAACCATCAGAAATGGACAACCAAGGACACGCATGATCTACCAGCCATTCACAAGCTTTTGACCTTCCACCTACCTACCACTGGACCATGGAGGCTTGGTAGATCATTTGGTCCTGATCACCAGAGGCCATGGACTGGGGTGATTGACATCATGAAGAAACAAGAGGGAATTTGTAAATAACATTAGCATACAGGAAAAGGGTGCCCGAAGCACAGCACTTGCAAACAGCACACCAACCATTTACACAAATAGGAATAACATGGCAAGCATACAAAGACTGAAGGCACTATCTAACAAAGCTTACGTCCCTGGGAAATCTTACGAAGCTAATAGAAAGTCTTAGTTCATTTGAAGCAGCAAACCACAGGATATAATAGTTATATATAACAGTTCCCAGATAGAACCCTTTTAATCTTTTGGTTTCGACATGGGCCCTTACAGCCATCTCATTCACTTGCGCTTTCACTGAGGGTCGGCAAAGGTGCTAGTTACGGTTCTTGCACTTCTCCATCGCCCTTGGAGCTGCAAGAAAACGGATCGACAAAGTTCCGTAAGTCTAGGATAAAAAAATATAATGAAACTCTAGATAATTGTTGTAGCAAGCACACATCTGCTAAAATAAATGCTAAGCTTCGGTATTAGGTCCGACATCTATTGGATGCAATATGCAGACAGATGGTATAAATATTGACGGTGCTAAACTTTTACCATTTTACATATTCTTATTCAAAAGATGTTAGTCTTTGTCGGCTGGGCCATACAAAGAATATCTTTCAGTCCAGGGAATATAGAATAAACAAATATGAAGCACAGGAAACAATATATGCTGAATATACCACAAGGACTCCAAAGGTGGGATGGATGATGAGCCACATAACAGATGTTTTTGGTTCATAGAGTGAACTATTATGACTCCTTTATTCATGATAAAGCAAACTCCAACAAGATTCATCAGTGTCAAACAGAACCATGGGCCCAAGCTTACAATCGTGTGTTGGTGAGGTAGGTCAACAAATGCATGCGCTAGGTTACCGTCAGGTTGGATGACTTAGGAAGGCAGGGGGCAAACTCGGGATCTCGACAATGAAACAAATAAAGAATGTCATATTGAGCTTGATTGAAGAGCTTGATTGAAAACATTTCAGGTTCCTGGACTTGGTTATCTTCAAAGTCAAAATATTAACAAGTCATGCCACAGGTTCTTTTGCAAACTTGTACTTACCAAGTCCAATTGCATCTGAACCCTTCATGATCCTTAGCCTTCTGCAAGAGTCAGTGAACATCCTGCAATCAAAGAACATCAATTATCATACAAAAAAAAAAAAAAGGGAAAATAACATCAATTATCAGTTGTCAAGTGGCATACCATCCATGTTACAAATGTGATGCCAAAACAAAATGATGAAAAAAAAAAATGAGCTAGGTCGACATACTGCCTGTAAAAAATAATTGATAAATAATGGTTTACAATAAACTTACAGTTTGTTTGTTTGCAAATAGCTTGCATGTGAACATGAAGTCAAACTGCAGTGAATCATAAGAGGATTGGAATGTAGGGACTAGGTTCTCGGTATAAATTAGCCCAAGTTATCTTGCATTAAATGCTATTTCTAATCCATTGATTGCTACCAATGGTGCAACCTCATGTACGTTTATACGATATTAAGGGTTCATCCAAGCTTATCATACATCTTTGTGGTCTTTCCTCCTTGACTACATCTACAACAATCACATTAGAATTAGTGGATATTGCACTTACTCCCATGGGACGTCACCAACAAGCATCCAATCGCCATCCTTGTCTTCATAAGTGAGCACATATTCAGATCCATTCAGAAGATCCATCAACCGGCTCTCAGACAATCCATCCCTGCCTGGTATTCCATGAGAGCCACATTGGCCTGAAATGCCACAGATCACAAAAAACAAGTAAACTCCTCCTCATGCTGGCACAAAATTAGAAGCTATGAAAATATCAACTAAAAGGGAATTGCAGACAAAAAAAAAAAGAATTTGCATCTACTTTTGGTTCACATGACACTTCTTCAACATTAATTTTGAACAGAAAAGCATGTTGTCATGTAATGTTCTTGTGAAATATATTGTCTGATATTTCTAATAATATGAGAAGATGAAAAATATTCCAAATAAAAGCCAGAGCTTGCCAACTTGATCTCCATTTCTGAAATAAGAAAATAAAACTAATGTAACATAGGGGCACTCTAGAATAATATTTCTTTGCAGTATTCAAAAATTATGGAGGATGTGTTCCTAAACTCCTGTAAATATTTCTGGCAAAAAGGTAAGACCATAAAACAGACAATTCTAAAAAAACCAACAAAATTTTCAAAGAAGGGGAAAAAATAACATAGAAACTACAGCATTGTTTCCCCTATCCATATTAAAGTAATAAGGGATGCACCCAGTGCAGAAAATATGTTTTCAACCATTTTTTCAACCACCATGCATCAAAATTTATCGTTCAATCCAGGCTGTAAAAGAAATAAATTGATTGTGTTTCAGAAGAGAACGGCTTTCATCAATTTAATGCCAAGCACAGAACATACATCAAAATCATGGATATAATTCGATGAAGAAAACCAAAGAATAGCATTCAAGGCAACTTCATCTGGAAAAAGATCAACATGAAATAGGGAAAAATGCCAGAGGCTACCAATTGTAAAGCAGCTGAACATCTTCTCAAGTGCTGACGACAGCTCCTTATAGTTGTTGTACGTTTTCAGGTCAACTTTCCTGAGGTACGGGGCTCCGTCCATGCTAACCTTGACATACAGACAACCAAATCCTTGTTTCCCTTCAGCATCTTCTTTGTTCTTCAATGGGTTGGTAGCCATTGTGTTCTTCCGATAGCTACGGATTGGTGGCCAACCTACCACCTGTGCCCTGTTACATATTACATGCATGATCATGATTAGGATTCCCTTCAAATTTATGCAAAACAGGTCTATTTATGATTGCATCACCAATGTGAAAATTCTGCCAATGTGACATGAACTCCAAGCTCAGAGAAGGAAATTACTGGCACCGAGACAAAATGAACAATCCAGGAAACTCTAGCCAAGAATTATAAAGAAACATTCCATAGCTTACAGCATAATGAAATATCACTGAGAACAGAGAAAGGCATTAACATGATCGATCCCTGGATTTCATAAACGGATAAAAAGCAATATCACCAAATCCATAATTTATAAACAAGTACAGAGCAATTGAAATGGGATATATCATGTTTCATGATCTGACCCTGGATTCCCAAGCAAAATGAAAGGCATATCCCATCCGACAAAAGGTATAAACTGTAAACTAATACAAAGCATTTTACAAAAGGAAAATTATGTATTTATCCTTTTCTCCTCCCATCATAGGAGCATTATGGAAATTTGACTATGGGAAAATAACATAAAGTTCAAACCACACTCAGATAATCAAAAACAAGCAACCAAAAACATAAATGGACAGCAGCAAAGCACTGAAAAATGACAACCTATCTCAGCTCCATGTACCAGGAAGGAGGGGGGGGGGGGGGGGGAGGGGGGGAGGAAAAGAGAATCATGATCAGCAAAACTACAAAAAAGAGAAGAGGTGCAACACCAGACAACAAACTCAAAACGATCAAAAGCTTCAGTAAAGCTACAAAATTGCATCAAAATAGACGTCTCATTCCTTCAGCAATGCAGAAACTAATAAAAAAGAACGATAAAATTATAAAATTGTAAGAAAACCCTCTTTTCCCCAAAAATATCATCAAAGCTTCTCTTCTTTTAGAAAAACTAAATGCAACATAAAAAAAAAAAAGAGACTGGGGTAAAGCAAACAAAAACACAAACGCCATTATGAGTTCGCTTTTGATTCAAGCGGCCAAACTAAAAACTTCACTCTTTTGTTCAAGGCAACAGCAGTTAAGAACAAACCACACCAACTTTCTTCAAACGAAAAAAGGGAGAAGAAAATTGTGGGAAACTGCAAACATCCAACCAAAGACGGGGAGATGCCAAAAGATGGGGAAAAAATAAAAACCAAAATCATAGCTTTCTTCTCAAAAATTCTTCAGAAAAGACACTTTGACGCACTTACTTTGCAGCGGGCGCGATCCCACGGTCGCTCCCACCTGAAGCCGGGGCCGAAGCCGGGGCCGGGGCCTTCTTCTCCTGCCCGGCGGCCTTCGCCACGGCGTCCTTTCCGGCGCTGCCCTGGCCCGAATGCTGCCCTCCGGCGCCGCCTTCCCCTCTTGGAGAGAACAAGACCCCGCCTTTCCCCAATTCCCCGTCCAATCCAGCCCCTCCAGCGAACCCCCACTTGCCGGCGGGCCCATCGATCGCGTCCGAGAACCCCCTCTTGGCGCCGGACACAAAGCTCTTCGGGAGGAGCCCGAGCGTAAGACCAACCTTCTCCTTCCGGTCGGGAGACTCGGAGCCAGGGAGGCCGAGCCTGAGCTCGGTCTCCTTGAGGTTCAGCGCCGGCAGGCGGTGCTCCTCGGCGTCCTCGGCGACGGCGGCGGAGGAGGAAGCGGAGGAGGAGAACTTGTCGGAGCTCTCCATGGAGGAGATCTCCGAAAGGCCTATGTAATCATGCTCCAGAGGCGGTGACATTAACCCCTCTCTCTAGGAAATCCCAGCTAACATCAAGAAGCGACTCACTGAGAGAAGAAGAAGAGAAGATGAAAGGAGAAACAAAAATCTAAAGGGAGGCAAAAAAAAGCTCCAGGAGAAAAAAAATAGGAGAGGCCTTTGGGTTGGGTTTTGATGAAGAGAAACCTCCGTCTTTTCTTTATTTTTTTAAAACAGTAAACAGCATGTACCCAAAAAAGAAAAAAACTAGTAACCAGTAACAACGAAGTCTTCACCTTCACCTCACTCTCTCCAAACTATTTCCTTCCTTTCTTTTTTTAAGGTTTATTTCTGAGGAGGAAGAGGAGATAAAAAAAAGTGGATCGCAGTTGAAAAGTGGATAAAAGAAAGGTGGGGAAGAAAGAGAAAATGGGAAAAAGAAGAATTACTTTTTTATGCGATAAAGAGCGAACTCGACGCCGACAAGTGCCACAGAGAGTCCCGGCAGCGTCCCAGATAACGTCTCCCAAATTTGTTTATTTTATACATTTCCTTCTTTCTTTTTTCGGTAGTGGGGGATAACATGCGCTGTAAGCGTGCACGGGGAGGAGAGAAAGAGATGGTTCAACCGGAGGGGGGGGGGGTGTTGAAACGTATCGGAGGAACGGTAATATTATATATATATATATATATAAATATTTGGGATGTGGATATCGTTGATGAAAAGGTTGTGAAGGATGGAATATTTGTGGAGAGGAAGCAAGGAGGGGGAGGAGATCTGAGGTCGAATCTAATATTCAATTCGATTAGTCTTGCTGAGTTATCCGAGTTGGGATACGGCAATGGATTGGATACCACAAGATCTTTGTTTTTAATTTTACGAGGCCCAAAAATGGGAGACGAGTTATTATATACGTCAAAGTAATTTCTTAACAAACATGCACAATTTTATGAAAAAAATGCATGGGAAGTAGGAAGGCAAAGTTCTTGGACGTAGGATGCTCGAGGAGGAAACAAGGGTTTTAAGGCACCTACTTTTGGCATTGAATAGGTTGAAACAAGCTTTCAAGACTTCCACCTCAATAACTATCATAATTTATTATTTTTAAAGACATGCTTTTCAGGGTATAATTACAAGCAAACAAAAAGAGCACGTACTTCATTAAATTTAGTAAAATAGTACTTTATTATTAAATAATTAAAATATAATCAAAATAATTAAAATAACTATTATATCTTTTTAAAGAAGTAATAAATTATTTATTATATTTTTATATATTATTAATTTAAGTTTTTGATAATCGTAAACTCCAAATTTTTTGGCGAGTAAGCTGGATGCCTGCTAGTATAAAAATATAGATAGTATTGTTGATATTTATTTTTTTAAAATTATTTTATATATGTATCTTTTATTATTTTATTTATTTTATATATATTTTTTATATTTTAAAATATTATGGAGAGAAATTTAGATATAATAGCAAAAAAACTCTCTATGTATACATTAAAAATTTAATAAAAAAATATTATATTACATATTTAAATTATTCATGAGAGGCTATTTTGTGTGTATATATGAATGTTGTATCTATAGAAATACTTTCTAATGGTGGTATCATATTATAAGCTAAAATCTATTTATTTTGATGTGAGTTTCCAAAAATATTTTTAAACTAGATTGATAGGTATTTTGATATTAAACTATAATAATATGTTTATAATAGTATATAATTTATGATTCATGTTTTTTTTATTTTTAAAAAATTGGTAACATGAAAAGAATAAGAAGCAATTGTAATAATATAGTGATAGCTTGTTTGTTGGGAATAAACTCCATTTCTACCGAAGTCCAGTCTGATGTTTAGTTCAATGCAACCGATAATCGCGGAAGAATTTCAGCGGTCAAATCTTAGCCAAATTTCTTCAGTCAGTCGAACTCTCCAGCGATCGAGCTCCAGCCGAACCCCTTCAGTCGATCGAACTTCTCAGCAGTCGAGCTCCAGTCGAACTCCCCCAACGGTCGAATTTCTGTCGAACTCTCCAGGAGCCAAACTTCTCTCAGATTTCTCTTTCGGCTGGGCTTTTTCAGGATCCGGACTCCTTCCAGACTTCTCCTTCGATCGAACTTCCCCAGGATCTGGACTCCTTCTAGACTTTTCCTTCAGTCAGACTTCTCTAGAAGCTGGACTTCTCCCAGACATCTCTTTCGGTCGGACTTCTATAGGAGCCAAACTCCTTTCGGATCCCTTCTTCAGTCGAACTTCTATAGGAGCCGAACTCCTTCCGGATCCCTTCTTCAATCGGACGCCTATGGGGGCTGAACTTCTTCCGAATCCCTCCTTCAGTCGAATGCCTATGGGAGTCAAACTCCTCGACGATCGAGCCTCAGTCGGACGCCTACGAAAGTCAAACTCCTTTCGAGCTTCTCCTTCAGTCGGACTTCTTTAGGAGCCGGACTCCTCCCAGACAACTCCTTCGGTTGGACTTCTACAGGAGCCAAACTTCTTCCGAGCTTCTCCTTCAATCAGACTTCTCCAGGAGCCGGACTTCTTTTAGACATCTCCTTCGGTCGAACTTCTAAAGGAGCCAAACTCCTTCCGAATCTCTCCTTCAATCGAACTCCTCTCGGATCTCTCCTTTAGTCGGACTCCTATTAGAGCCAAACTCCTTCTGGATCTCTCCTTCAGTCAAGTTTCTATAGAAGCCGAACTTGTTCGATCAAATTTTTGCAGGAGTCAAACTCCTTCCGAACTTCTTCAATCAGATTTCTGCAGGAGCCAAACTTCTTCCGAACTCCTCCTTCAGTCGGATTTCTATAGGAGCTGAACTCCTTTCGGACTCCTCGTTCAGTCGGATTCCTCCAGAAGTCGGACTTCTTCTGGACTTCTCCTTTGATCGGATTCTTCTAACGGATTGCTCCTAGATGATCCCCTCCAAACATATTCCTTTCAGAAGTTCAAACTCTTCTGGATTTGATATATGTCGAAGTCCACCAACCAACGTCTGCTTCCTCCAAGCTACGGCTATTAAATCTCGATGAACGATCGCCATCAGTTTGCTACAAGCGATGTTACAAGCAATGCCCTCCCTCTGTGACAGACTCCATCAGACCTTGAGCGGCCCGCTACCAGAAGGTATGGCTGTCACTATCAGTTTGACAATATCTTTCTCTTCGTACCGAATTTCATGCAACCTTGAGCAGCCCGCTATCAGATGATATGGCCGTCACCATCAATCAAGCTCCGTCTATAAAAAAAATCCTCTAGATACTTTTTTCTAAGCTCTCTTCTTCTTTCTAAAACTCTGCCAAACTCTTACTTGAGTACTCCATTTCTGTTGATCAAAAGAACTGACTTGATCGTCGGAGGATCCTACCAGAGCCGCCACCACCGACTCTAGATAGAACTTTATTTTGCATGTCTCAGATGGTGACCTCATCCTCCTCCACTCCAGCTCGTTCCAACGTCAACCAAATTCTACACCAACAGAATTGACGCTAGAGGAAGGGCCTCTATTTATGAGGTACCCTTATTCTTAAAAGAGTGCTCAGTCAATCCTGCTGACTTTCTTCTCAAAGGTTCATCTCCACCCTCTTCTTCAATCCCAAGAAATGCCTCAAAAGAAGGCGACTATCCGAAGATCTACCACTTCTACCGTCAGATCTGAGTTAGATCCATCCATTTCTGCTCCATTATTGGTACTTCAACCTCCACCTCCACTGACAGTCATGATAGATTCGGAGCAGTTTAACCTATTGATGCAGCAGATTCAGGGCCTCACCGAGATGGTGCAGGTCATGCGACATCCTCTGATGGTGACTCCATCAGAAAATCTACCATTAGGATGTCAAAAATCGATCCCAAGAAAGAGCACTTGGACTAGTATACCCATCACCCCTGGAAAGAAGAAATAGAGAGCAGAGGATCCATGTTCGGATCATGATTTTTCTCTAGAGGAGATCCTCCCCATCTATAGCTGAAAGCCATCTAAGATCTGCGATCGAGACGACGTCCTCGATTGCAAACTATGAGAGATGAATCGATGGATTGAGGAACTCCATCATGTCACCCCAGCTCGCTGTGATGACGTCTATACCGATCCTTCTTTCTCTCTCCAAATTATACAAGAGTCCGTTCTACCAAACTTCAAGCTCCCTCAATTTGAAAGATATGATGGAACCTCTGATTCGGTTGATCATCTGAAGATCTTTCGGACCATGATACTACTCCATGGCGTACTAGATACCATATTATGCCAATCTTTTCTATCTATCTTAAAGGGAGCAGCAAGAAACTGATACTCGACGTTGAAATTAGGTATGATCTTCTCTTTTGATCAGATGAGCCATCAGTTCGTGGCTCACTTCGTCAGTAGCCGACGTCCGTACCAAGGTTCTGATAAATGTCAAGCAGAAAGAGAAAAAATTCATCCAAACTTATATCACCTGATTTAATACTGTGGCATTGAAGGTCCGAAATCTGGACCAGTCTGTTGTAATAGCCGCACTTAAGGACGGCCTTCAGAAGAATGATTTGCTGTTCTCCTTGAAGAAAAAGTACTCTAGAAACTTTACCGATCTGCTAGCTCGAGCCGAGGGATATGCCCGTATGGAAGAAGTTTTCAAGTTGAAGGATGAAAAAGCCATAGAAGAGTGATGGACGGACAAGTCTAATAGATCCACCATCGATGGAGGGTCGAGTGAAGTTCGACCGCACTCACGGACTCCCCCCAAGCGCAAGTGAGCCCGAACTCCTTTTCGAGCTCATCATCAAGGAAGCTCCGATAGAAGGACGCGAAGAAGTTCTCCCTTCAGAAGGTTCCACAACTACGCCTCCCTTAACGCTCCTAAAACTCAAGTTTTGATGAAAATTAAGAATCAGCTACTAAGACCAGAAGAATTATGATCTTCCTAAAACAAGCACAATCAAAGCAAATACTGTCTCTACCATCATGACACGGCCACAATATTGAGAAATGCATTCAGCTTCGAGATGAAATCAAGGAGCTCATCAGGAGGGGCCGACTGGATCAATTTCTTAGACACCAACCTAAAGCAGGAGAAGATCGACCAAGGGCGCTGCCATAGCCAGAACCATCAATAATGGAGGAACAATAAGGAGGTCGACCGCCTCCCAGCATCATCAACGCTACCTCTAGGAGGGGCTTGGTACTTCGGCGAGCCGTTATCTTCCAACCTCAAAGTCAAGAGAAGCTTGCTCCAAATTGAAAAGGCCAGCATGAAATAGAGGAGGTTGTCCAGTTCGAATTCGGAGGAACAACACTCCCACGATCCTGAAATATAGAAAATTTAAGAATGTACTACCAGTAATTTTTTTTCAATAAAATTTCACCATTTTAATATTATTATTTTTTGATGCAAAAATTATGTGATGATAGGAAAGAAGCAGTTAATAGTGGCCGTGTTAGAAACAGAAGGAGAACCTCGTCCTAACACGAGCAAGTCGAAGTCCTTCAACCTCAACTAGAGATAAAATCTCTTCCGAGCTTCAAAGTCTACGTCAATAGGAGATAAGATCTTCTTCAACCTCGGCTAGAGATAAGATCTCTTCCGAGCTTCAAAGTCTACGTCAATAGAAAATAAGATCTTCTTCAATCTTGGCTAGAGATGAGATCTCTTTCGAACTTCTATGTCAACAGGAGATAAGATCTCCTTCAACCTCGGCTAGAGATAAGATCTCTTCCGAGCTTCAAAGTCTACGTCAACAGGAGATCTTTACGTCAACAAGAGATAAGATCTTCTTCAACCTCGGCTAGAGATAAGATCTCTCCCGAGCTTCAAAGTCTACGTCAATAGGAGATAAGATCTCCTTCAAGCTCGGCTAGAGATAAGATCTCTTCCGAGCTTCTACGTCAATAGGAGATATGATCTCCTTCAATCTCGACTAGAGATAAGATCTCTCCTGAACTTCAAAATCTACGTCAATAGAAGATAAGATCTTCTTCAACCTCGACTAGAGATAAGATCTTTCGAGCTTCAAAGTCTACGTCAATAGGAGATAAGATCTTCTTCAATCTCGGCTAGAGATAAGATCTCTTCCGAGCTTTCTACGTCAATAGGAAGATAAGATCTCCTTCAACCTCAGCTAGAGATAAGATCTCTCTCGAGCTTCAAAGTCTACGTCCACAGAAGATAAGATCTCCTTCAATCTCAACTAGAGATAAGATTTTTTTCGAGCTTTTACGTCAACAGGAGATAAGATCTCCTTCAACCTCGACTAGAGATAAGATCACTTTCGAGCTTCAAAGTCTACGTCAATAGGAAGATAAGATCTCCTTCAACCTCGGCTAGAGATAAGATCTCTTCCGAGCTTCTACATCAATAGGAGATAAGATTTTCTTCAATCTTGGCTAGAGATAAGATCTCTCCCGAGTTTCAAAGTCTATGTTTATATGAGATAAGATCTCCTTCAACCTCGGCTAGAGATAAAATCTCTTTCGAGCTTCTACATCAATAGAAGATAAGATCTCTTTCAATCTCGGTTGGGGATAGGATCTCCCCCGAGCTTCAACATCTCAACAGGAGATATCTCCTTCAATCGGAGATGAGATCTCTTTCTCTTTCAACTGGAGATGAGATTTTCCAGCCCCAACTTCAACTTCAACCTGGAGACAAGATCTCCTCCGAGCCTCAACTTCAATTTCAACATTTGCTGGAGATAAGATTTCCTCCGAGCTTCAACTTCAATGGATGCAAAGTCCAAAAAAAGACTTCGGCAGTCATCTTTTTGTACTTTCTTTCTTCGAATTTCAAACTCAAAAATGGAGGGAGACTATTATTGGGGATAAACCTTGCTTCCATCGAAGTCCAACCTGATGCTTAGCCCAATGCAATCGGTAATCATGAAAGAGCTTTAGTGGTCAAATCTTAGTCGAACTCCTTCAATTGATCAAACTTTCCAGCGGTCGAATCCCAGTCGAACCCCTTCAATCGATCGAACTTTTCAGTGATCGAGCCCCAGTCGAACTCCCCCAATGATCGAATTTTTGTTGAACTCTTTAGGAGCTGGATTTCTTCAGAAGCTGAACTTCTCCAGGAGCCAGATGTCTCTCAGACTTCTCCTTCGACTGGGCTTCCCTAGGATCTAGACTCCTAGATTTCTCCTTCGATCAGACTTCCCCAGGATTCGGACTCCTTCCAAACTTCTCCTCTAATCAAACTTCTCAAAGAGCCAGACTCCTTTCAGACGTCTCCTTTAGTCGGACTTCTACAGAATCCAAACTTCTTCCGAATTTCTCCTTCAGTTGGATTTCTATAGGAGCTGAACTCTTTCCGGATCCCTCCTTCAGTCGAATGCTTATGGAAGCCAAACTTCTTTCGGATCCCTCCTTCAGTCAAACGCCCATAGAAGTCAAACTCTTCAATGATCGAGCTCCAGTCAGATGTCTATGAGAGTCGAACTTCTTCCGAGCTTCTCCTTCAGTCGGACTTCTTCAGGAGCTGGACTCCTCTCAGACATCTTCTTCGATTGGACTTCTATGGAAGCTGAACTCCTTTCGAGCTTCTCTTTCAGTCGAACTTCTTCAGGAGCCGGACTTCTCCCAGACATCTTCTTCGGTCGAACTTCTATAGGAACCGAACTTCTTTAAGATCTCTCCTTCAGTCGAACTCCTTCCGGATCTCTTCTTCAGTTGAACTCCTACTAGCGCCAAACTTCTTCCGGATCTTTCCTTCAGTCAAGTTTCTACAAGAGCCAAACTTTTTTTGGACTCCTTCGATCAAGTTTCTACAGGAGTCGCACTTCTTTTAGACTCCTCCTTTAGTCAAATTTCTATAGGAGTTGAACTTCTTCCAAACTCCTCCTTCAGTCAAATTTCTACAGGAGCCCAACTCCTTTCGGACTCTTCCTTCAGTCGAATTTCTTTAGGAGCCAGACTTCTTTCGGACTTCTCCTTCAATCAGATTCCTCCAATGGATTACTCTCGGATGATTCTTTTCAGACGTATTTCCTTCAAAAGTCCGAACTTCTCTAAAATTGATATATGTTGAAGTCCACCAACCAATGCCTTCTTTCTTTGAACTACAGCTATTAAATCTCGATGAACGATAGCCATCAGTCTGCTACAGATGATGCTACAGGCCGCACGCCCCTCTATGACAGACACCATCAAGCCTCGATTGACTCACTACCAGATGGTATGGCTGTCACTATCAGTCTGACGATATCTTCTTCTCCGTATCGAATCCTATGCGGCCTCAAGCAGCCCGCTATCAGACGGTATGGCCATCACCATCAATCAAGCTCCATCTATAAAAAGAGACTCTCTAGATATATTTTCTCTAAGCTCTCTTTTTTTTTCTAAAATTCTGCCGAACTCTTGCCTGAGTACTTTATTTTTGTTAATCAGAAGAGCTGACTTGATCATCGGAGGATCCTATCGAAGCCACCACCACCGACTCCGAATGAAATGCAGTCTCGAGCAGCCCGCTACCAGATGGTATGGCCATCACCATCAATCAAGCTCCATCTATAAAAAGGAACCCTCCAGATACATTTTCTTTAAGCTCTCTTCTTCTTCTCAAAATTCTGTCGAACTCTTTCCTGAGCACTCCAATTTTATTGATCAGAAGAGCTGACTTGATCGTCGGAGGATCCTGTCAGAGCCACCACCACCGACTCTGAACGAGATTTTATTTTGTAGATCCCTGATAGCGACCTCATCCTCCTCCACTTCAGCTCATCCCAGCGTCAATCAAATTCTGCACCAACATTATTCATTATTATACATTCCAGTAAGTGAAGATAAAAAATTCAACTAGGAAGGAATACCGGAGAAGCTTGTGTTGTATGTGTGTGTATGTTGCAGCTAATCCCTAAGTATGCCCGAGTCCGATGAAGAGCAACTTGCAAAATAAGTTTACTGACCAAAATTTTATCTAGTAGAGACTCTCCGATATTTAAGTCAGTGAGGATTAGTGAACAGGATATTGAGAAGAGAATTTGATAGAGCATTGGCCTAGAAAGATTGTCCTTACCGTTGTTGTTTCCTTACCTTTCTTTTATAGGCAATTTGGGTATAACCATTGAACACATAGAGTCCTGCTTTTTATGGCACTAAAAGATAGTTATCCCTATTATCGAGCCATAATCATGGAGTTAGTAGATAATTTATACCCATTAATGGTCATGGTATGTGCTTGTCACCTACGATTGTGGTATCATGATTATAGATTAGGCAGTCAGCTATTAAGCAGTCACCAATTGGCCATTTGGAAGTCGGCAGTTGCCCATTATAATGCCAGTTCAGCCATGTTGATTTTGATTCGGCCATGATGATTTTAGTTCGGCATAACTCTAGTTCAGTCATGATAATTCTGATTTAGCCATGATAGCTCTGGTTCAATCATGATGATTTTGGTTTGGCTATAATGACTCTGGTTCAGTCATGATGATTTTAGTTTAGCTTTGATGATTCTAATTTGGCCATGATGACTCTAGTTCAGTCATGATTGCTCTGGTTCGACAATGATGATTCTAGTTTGGCCATGATGACTCTAGTTTGGCCATGACCTGTAGACTTAGAAAAAAATGTTATGACTGCTGAAGGTATTAGAACCTCACCTCATGAGAGCTGAATCATGGAAGTCTCTTTCCTTTCAGAGCCTCCCTTCTTTTTGGGAATGCTGCCATGCTTTGTTGCCGATAGTCGAGAGCCATTCTTGAATCGAGAGAAGCAGATTCAATTATCCCAATAGTTGCCCCCCACTCTCAAGTCTAAGGTGGTTTGATACATTGGATGATGGGAGTCAGTGCATCTTCTATCATGTTTTCAATCTCCAATTCTATGGTTGTTTTAGTTGTAAATATTAATGATTCTCTCGAAAATAGAATCTCTAGCTATTTTGTTGTTTCTTTCTCGACTCTTTTTTTTTTATAACTAGACCTTAGTTTGACTTTTCTTTGTCATCGGATCTATAGTCTGATTTTTGTAGTCTTTAATCGATAATGAAAGGAATTTTCTGAAGTGGTTTTTTTGAATGCGATCATCATTTGTTGAGGATGACTGTTGCTAATATAGTCGCATAGCAATCGAATATTCTTCGACTAGCTAAAGTTAGATTGGTATATTTTTTGGCTGACTATAGTCAAGTCAGCATATAGAATCAACTTGTAGGAGTCAATATGTAGATTCGTCCGATCGAAGTCGGCATGTTGATTCTCTTGGAACTCATCTCGATCTAGAGATTGGTATTTTTCTGCTTTGGCCCTTCGGTGCTTGAGCCAAAGCTCATATTTATCATCAGATCATCCTGAGCTAGAACTCATATTTGTCATCGAATCATCTATTGATTCATCATCATTTTTCTTTCGACACAATGTTTGATAGATTTGATTTCATTGCAGTCGTAGTCATCGAATCATCATTATAACTCGAAAATATCCAAGTGTGGAATCTTCCTTAGAAGAACTGGAGAGAAGACATGGTCGTTTCTCCTTTTCAGATGCTTGTCGAGGAGAGAGGGACTGCTATTCTTCAGAGTTGGCATGTTGTGAATGTCAAATATATCGAGAGCTGGCATGTCATGAATGTTGAGAGGCTAGGAGTCAACATGCTATAAGTGCCAAGAGTATTGTCAATATGGAGTGGAGCACAACGATTGGGCCTTGAAGGTATAGCCTATGATGCCAGCTTCTTTGATTGCTGTTATCGCTATTCTACAGTATTGAAGACTATGAACAACTTCAGCGAGTTTCTTCACCTCAGTCTTGAATTTTATCTCGGTTTAATTTTGACTTCGGATCAGATGTTCTAAGACCATTATCTTACAGAAGAATATAGATGGGAAGCTTGAGAGCGCTTCTGAATAATGTTGGACCATCACTGATTGTTGGAGGCCATGTATGGCAGATCAAGATGGTAGGATGCTGCTGATCTGCCACTACCACTTGCTGTAAAGCATGACTTTTTGGCCTATAAGGCCTCCCCTATGGGAAGATCGCCTGCCATTGTTGACGGATGTATTTTGGGCTTTTTCTCTTGTTATTATTTTTTCAGAGCTTGTTTGCTCCTTTCTAGCGTGCCAATCTATTGCGACCAATCCCCAAGTGCGCCTGAGTTCGATGAAGAGAAACTTACAAAACAAGTTCACTAGCCAGAATTTTATCCGGTGGAAATTTTTTGATGCCTAAGTCAGTGGAAAGTAGTGTGTAGGATATTGAGAGAAGAATTGGTAGAGTGTTGGCCTAGAAAGATTGCTTTTGCCATTACCATTGTTGGGGATAAATTTCGCTCTTGTCGAAGTCCAGTTCGATGCTTAGTCTAATACAATCGGTAGCCATGAAAGAGCTTCAACGGATGAATTTTAGCCGAACTCCTTTAGTCGGTCGAACTTTTTCAGCCTACCTGGTCCCTACCGCACTCCTTCAGCCGATCGAACTCCACAGAACTCCTTCAATCGACTTGATATTTATTGAACTTCTTTAGTCTGCCGAACTCCTTAGAGGTCGAGCTTCAATCAGACTCCTACGAGAGTCGAACTCTCTCTGCGCCCCTCCAATTGGATGCTTATGGAAGTCGAACTTCTTTCGAGCTTCCCCTTCGACCGAACTCCTTCCAGACTTCTTTCTTAGTCGGATTCCTCCAGCGGATTGCTCTCGGATAATCCCATTGGATGTATCTCCTTCAGGAGTCCAAACTTCTCTGGAATCGATATATGCTGAAGTCCACCAACCAATATCCGCTTTCTTAGAGCTACGACCATTAAATCTCGACGAACGATCGCCATTAGTCCGCTGCAGGTGATAGCGATCTACTACCAGACGGCGATGACTGTCACCATCAATCTATGGCAAGCGATGCTACAGACAGCGCCTTTTTCCATGACTAATCACATCAAACCTCGAGCGGCCCGCTATCAAGTAGCTGCAGCTATCACCATCAACCTGCTACAAGCTCCGCCTATAAAAAGAGACCCTCCAGATATGCTTACTCTAAGTTCTAAAGCTCTCTCTCTCCTCTAAAACTCTAAGCTCGCTTTTCACTACTGAGCACTCCATTTTTGTTGGTCAGAAGAGTTGACTTGACCGTCGGAGGATCCTATCAGAGCCACCACCACTGACTCCAGATAGGACTTTATTTTCTAGGTCACCGACGGTGACCTCATCCATCTCCACTCCAGTTGGATCCGACGATAATCAGATTCTGCACCAATAGATTTGACGCTAGAAGGAGGGCTGCCTCTATTTTTAAGATGTTCTTGAGGCTCCCTTGTTCTTAAAGAAGTGCTCAGCGATGATCTCTCTCCAGAGATCTCCTTTCTTCCTCTCCAGAATTTTTTTTCAAGAGAAAATGCCTTCCAGGAGAGCTTTGATCCAGCGATCAATGGCCTTCATGGTTCGATCCCATCCAGATCCATCTGCTCCTACTTTAGTCTTGATAACTCAGATTTCATCTGTACCCACGGTAGATGTGGAGCAGTTCGACCTACTTGTCCAGTAGGTTCGTGGCCTCATGGAGGCATGCAACCCATGCAGCAGCCCCCGATGGTGACTCCACCAAGAAACCTGCCATCGAAATATCGAGAATCAGTCCCAAGGAAGAGTACCTGGGCTAACATATCCGTCACCCCTGAGAAAAGAAAATAGAGAGTCGAGGATCCATGTTTGGATCATGGTTCTCCTCTAGAGGAGATCTTTCCCATTTATAGCCGGAAGCCTCCCAAGATCTGCAACCAAGATGATGTCCTCGATCACAGACTGCAGGAGATGGATCGACGGATTGAAGAGCTCGGCCACGTCACCCCAGCTCATCATGCCGACGTCCACACCGATCCTCCTTTCTTCCTTCAAATTATGCAAGAGTCCGTCCCGCCGAACTTCGAGCTTTCTTAATTCGAAAGCTACGATGGAACTTCTGATCCAGTTGATCATCTAAAGATCTTCCGGACCATGATGCTACTCCATGATTCTTCAGATGCCATACTGTGCCGAGCCTTCCCATCTATCTTAAAAAAAGCAGCAAAAAATTGGTACTCGACGTTGAAATCAGGTATGATCTTCTCTTTTGACCAAATGAGCCATTAGTTCGTGGCTCACTTCATCAGCAGCCGACATCCGTGCCGAGGTTCAGATTCTCTAATGAATGTCAAGCAGAAGTAGGGAGAATCCATCTGAACTTATGTCATCTAATTTAACGCCATGGCATTGGAGGTTCGGGATCTAAACCAGTCGATCGCCATGGCTGCTTTCAAGGGTGGCCTTTAGAAGAATGACTTACTGTTCTCCTTGGAGAGGAAGTATCCCAGGGACTTCGCCGATCTGCTGGCTTGGACCGAAGGTTATGCCCGGGCTAAAGAGGCCTTCAGGGCCAAGGACGATAAAGAAAAGCTGAGTGAAGCTCGGTAACGTTCTCGGACTCCTTCTGGATGCAGGCGAGCCTGAACTCCCCCTCGGGCCTGGGAGCATGAAAGTTTCGATGGAAGGGCGCGAAGAAGTCCTCCCCCTAGGAACTAGAATCACCGATGAGGGAGGAACGATAAGGAGATCGGTCGCCTCCCAACGTCAAAGCCAAGAAAAACTTGCTTTGAATTGAGAAGGCCAACATGAGATAGAGGACTTACCGCCCAAGAAAACTTGGAGAAACAACGCCCCCATGACCCTGAAGCATAGAAAATCCGAGAATATGCTGCCAGTAACTTTTCTTCGGTAAAATTCTTCCATTTCAATAATATTATTTCTGGGTGCAAAAACTATATGATGATAGGGAAGAAGCAGTCAATAGTTATCATATTAGAAACAGAAGGAGAACCTCATCCTAACATGAGTTGGTCAAAGTCCTTCAACCTCGACTGCAGGAGATAAAATCTCTCCTGAGGATTTGGGCCAACCTCGACTGTAGGAGATAATATCTCCCCTAAGCGCCCGCAACAATCTCAACCGCAGGAGATAAGATCTCCCCCGAGCGACCGGGCCAACCTCGATTGCAAGAGATAAGATCTCTTCCGAGCACCCTATCAACCTCGGCTGCAGGAGATAAGATCTCTCCTGAGACAACCTTGGCTGCAGGAGATAAGATCTCTTTCGAGCCAACCTCAGCTGTAGGAAATAAGATCTCCTTCGAGCGTCCGTATCAATCTCGACTGTAGGAGATAAGATCTTCCTCGAGGCAACCTCGACTGTAGGAGATAAGATATCCTCCGAGCTAACCTCGGTTGTAGGAGATAAGATCTACCCTAAGCGACCGGGCCAACCTCGACTGTAGGAGATAAGATCTTCTCCGAGTGCCCATATCAACCTCGACTGTAGGAGATAAGATCTCCCCCAAAAGCGATCGGACCAATCTCGACTGTAGGAGATAAGATCTTCCTCGGATGTCCGTATCAACCTCGACTGTAAGAGATAAGATCTTTCCTGAGCGATCGGACCAACCTCAATTGTAGGAGATAAGATCTCCCCCGAGTATCTGTATCAACCTCGACTGCAGAAGATAAAATTTCCTCTGAGGCAACCTCGACTGCAGGAGATAAGATCTCTCCCGAGCCAATCTCGACTGTAGGAGATAAGATCTCCTCCGAGCGATCGGGCTAACCTTAAGGGTAAAAAGATAAGATCTCCCTCGGGCATCCATATCAATCTCGATTGTAGGATATAAGATCTCCCCCGAGCGACTGAGCCAACCTCGACTGTAGGAGATAAGATCTCTCCTGAGCGTCTGTATCAACCTCGACTGTAGGAGATAAGATCTCCCCCCGAGCGATCAGATCAACCTCGGCTGCAGGAGATAAGATCTCCCCCGAGGCAAATCTCGACTGTAGGAAATAAGATCTCTCCTGAGCCAACCTCGATTGAAGATAAGATCTCCTCCAGGCATCCGTATCAACCTCGACTGTAGGAGATAAGATCTCCTCCAAGCTAACCTCGGCTGTAGGAGATAAGATCTCCCTCGAGCGACCGAACCAACCTCGACTGTAGGAGATAAGATCTCCCCGGGCGTCCGTATCAACCTCGACTGCATGAGATAAGATCTCCCCCGAGCGACCGGGCCAACCTTGGCTGCAGGAGATAAGATCTCCTCCGGACGTCCGTATCAACCTCGGCTGTAGGAGATAAGATCTCCCCCGTACGATCGAGTCAACCTCGACTGCAGAGATAAGATCTTTTCTGAGCGTCCGTATCAACCTCGACCGCAGGAGATAAGATCTCCTCCGAGCCAACCTCAAATTGTAGGAGATAAGATCTCCCCCGAGCGATCGGACCAACCTCGACTGCAGAAGATAAGATCTCCCCTAAAAGTCCGTATCAACCTCGACTGCAGGAGATAAGATCTCCTCCGAGCGATCGGACCAACCTCGACTGCAGGAGATAAGATCTCCTCCGGGCGTCCGTATCAACCTCAGCTACAGGAGATAAGATCTCCTTCGAGCGATCGGATCAACCTCGGTTGCAGGAGATAAGATCTCCCTCGAGGCAATCTCGACTGTAGGAGATAAGATCTTCTTCGAGCGTCCATATCAACCTCGGCTGCAGAAGATAAGATCTCCCCCGAGATCGGGCCAACCTCGACTGTAGGAGATAAGATCTCCCCCGGGCATCCATATCAACCTCGGCTGTAGAAGATAAGATCTCCCCCAAGTAATCGGGCCAACCTCGACTGCAGGAGATAAGATCTCTTCCGAGCTTCAACCTCGACTGCAGGAGATAAGATCTCCCTCGAGTGACCGAGTCAACCTCGACTGCAAGAGATAAGATCTCTTTCGGGCGTTCGTATCAACCTCGACTGTAGGAGATAAGATCTCCCCCAAGCGATCGAATCAACCTCGACTGTAGGAGATAAGATCTCCCCTAAGGCAACCTTGGTTGCAAGAGATAAGATTTCCTCCGAGGCAACCTCGACTACTGGGGACAATATTGCCCCCGAGGAGCTCAACCTCCGACCTCAATCGTAGGAGACGAGGTCTACTTCAATCTCGGTTGGAGATGAGATCTTTTCTGAGATTCAACTTCAACATTAACTTTGGCTGGAGATGAGATCTCTTCCGAGCTTCAACCTGAACTAGCACGGAGCCCAGAAGAGGATTTCGACAGTCGTCTTTTCTGCACTTCCTTTCTTTGAGTTTCGAACTCAGGAGTGGGAGGACTATTATTGGGGATAAACCCCGCTCCTGTCGAAGTCTAGTTTGATGCTCAGTCTAATGCAATCGGTAGCCATGAAAGAGCTTCAGTGGACGAATTTTAGCCAAACTCCTTCAACCTGCCTGGTCCCTGCCGGCCGAACTCTGCAGAACTCCTTCAGCTGGTCTAATCTTTGCCGAACTTCTTCAGCCTATTGAATTCCTCAGCGGTCGAGCTTCAGTCAGACTTTCATGAGAGCTGAACTCTCTCCGTGTCCCTTCAGTCGGATGCCTATGGGAGCTGAACTCCTTTCGAGCTTCTCCTTCGGCCGAATTTCTTTCGGATTTCTTCCTCAGTCGGATTCCTCCAGCGGATTGCTTTCGAATAATCCCATTGGGCGTATCCCCTTTAGGAGTCCAAACTCCTTTGGAATTGATATATACCGAAGTTCACCAACCAAAGCTCGCTTTCTCAGAGCTACGACCATTAAATCTCAACGAACGATCACCATCAGTCTACTGCAGACGACAGTGATCCACTACTAGGTGGCGATGGCTGTTACCATCAATCTGTGGCAGACGGAGCTGCAGACGGCACCTTCCTCCATGACTGATTCCGTCAGACCTCGAGTGGCCCGCTATCAAGCAGCTGCAGCTATCACCATCAACCCGCTACAAGCTCCACCTATAAAAAGAAACTCTCTAGATACGCTTACTCTAAGCTCTAAAGCTCTCTCTCCCCTCTAAAACTCTAAGCTCACTTTTCACTGCTGAGCACTCCATTTCTATTAGACAGAAGAGTTGATTTACTATCGAAGGATCCTGTCGGAGCCACCACCACCGACTCCGAATGGAACTTTATTTTACAGGTCACCAACGGTGACCTCGTCCACCTCCATGCCAGCTAGATCCGATGATAACTAGATTCTGCACCAACAACCATTATCTTATCTCTCCTTTACAGGCGATTTGGATGTAATCGTTGAACACATGGAGTCTAGCTTTTTATGGCACTAAAGAGTAGTTACCTCTATTATTGGGTCATAATCATGGAGTTAGTAGGCAATTTATGCCTATTAATGGTCATGGTAAGTAGTTATTATCCATGATTATAGTATTATAATTGTAGATTAGGTAGTCAGCTATTAGGTAGTCGACAGTTGATTATTATGATGCTGGTTCGATCATGTTGACCGTTCGGCTATGATGATTCTGATTTAATCATGATAATTCTGATTTGGTCATAATGACTTTGGTTCAGCCATGATAATTCTGCTTCGGTTATAATTTGCAAACTTAGAAAGAAATAGTATAAAAATGTTAGAACATGATCTCATGAGAGCTGAATCGCGGAAATCTTTCTTTTCGGAGCCTTTCTTTTTTTTAAGAACGCTATCCTAATTATATATATATATATATATATATATATATATTTTAAAATAATATTTTTTGTTTAAAAAAAATGGGTCTCTTCGGATGCCCAATATATACCGCGGGAAAGCAAAAGCTAGCCGCATTTAAATGGGCACATCCAATCAAAAAGTAAATTTCATATTGTGCCAAAAAAAAAAAAAAAAAAAGGTAAATTTCATATGTAAACGGAGGAAGAACTATGATTTTAAATACCTCGCATAATGGTCTAAAGCTTGAGCGTCGGCACGATGAAAAAAGAAAATTTTTTAATCGATCTTCTAATAATAATGTCGGGAGATTTTTTTCATAATATATTTTTGTTTGTTCCCCTTCTTTATGGCAATCATGCCTCTACCACCGGTCATTTGGAACGCTCCCGCACAACGGAACCGCCAAATCAAACGGCTCGTGATCCGCGCACCAAGCGCTGCATCCACATATCGCCACGTCGCCCTTACTCTCTAAAATATCCGGTCCTGCCGTCCAGGACCACGAAACGGACGACCCTGATCCCGCGTCGCACGTCCGGACCGTTCGGGGGACAAGCCTCAGGGCAGCTGGTACGTGACCGCACCGCCACCGGCTACGGCCGGAGCCGGCCACCGGCACCTGTCGGCCCATACTACCGACATAGACTGCGACCGCTCCTTTTTTTTCACCCTTTTTTTTTCCCAAAAAAGTTTAAAGAAAAAATTCTATGTATTAATTAATAAATGCGGTATTGGAGAACTGGGTGTTCGGTTTTGGGGGGCAATCTCCACGTGCGACCCACGTGCGGAGTAAAGGGCTTCGTGCGAGTTGCCCGCACCAACGGCAATCGCCGTCGCCTATGCGGACCGGTGGCGGACGAAGGTGGGTCGCGCACTGGGTTAAAATCACGGTGCGCCTGGCCTGATAAAATCTGCGGGCCCCACCGCGTCCGCCTGCTAGGCAGCCAGCTGGCGGCACCACTGCGGCAAAGCCCTCGAGCTTTTCTTTTTCCTGCGGAGAAGAGAACCAGTCGACAAAACCGCACTTGGCAAAAACCCCTCTCCGCACCCTATATTTTCGTGGGTCAAGGATCCAGAAGTGGTCCCGTGGCAATGTCGTAAATACATGGAGTGTAGTGGTTAATTCTTGCCCCAATCCGCTTGCTTCCGAGTTGACCAATTACAATCGTCGGATCATATTTGAAGGGTAACATATGCACACAGGAAAACTAAATGGTACTTAAAAACACTTAATTAAAGCCTAGTTGGGGAAATAGAATATTGATTTAATTTAAGTAACATGCCAACCAGCTATATTTATCGTCTTAGTAAAGTTTCGATGCGAGCCTTACGAGCTGGAGTGGATGGTATAATTTATTTGTCCTTGGATCCGACCATTTTGATTAAGGGTGCATAATACGAAAGATGTCATCAAAAAGCTCCGCTTTACACCCAACATAACCTCGATTAAAGCTCAGGAATGTCGCTTAGCTCTAGTACATATATCCAATCAGGCAGCTGAGCTGTACGGCAGGCAACGATCAGGGTGGTGCGGCATCCAGATGGGCCCTCGGCATGTACTCTCTGATCTTTGCCAGTGACATTGGAAGCTGCTAAGTCCGTCCTCCTTGGAAAAAAGAGTCTTGTGGTCAATTGTTAAGTGCCAAAATTGCTCCTTCGGGTCCGTCAAACCATTTGTATCTGGTGCCTCTCCAAAATAAAATTTATGATATGATATGGTATAATATAAAATTTTATTTAAATATTTTTAATATATATAATAAATTTTATTTATAATAAAAAATTAAAAAAATTAAATGAAAAAAAGCCTTACAATATAGAGACCATGCATTTCACTTGAAACTTAGGTTTATGATTGCCTCTATTTTAAGATGGACAAATCGTCCAATGAAAAACAGCAATTATAATTTGTTGGTTACGTGCATCATAAAAAAATAATTATAAGTTTTTATTATCGAAGCATCTAAATAATCTTATGAGTAAAATTTATTTTTTAAAAAATATATTGAAAATATTTAAATGCAACACTGATAATTAATGCAATCTAAACCAAACTACTCAAGCATTATTACAGATCCAAGCATTCAAGACGCGCCAAGATGAATAATGCAGCTACATTATTTTGTCCGCATATAAATAGCTTTCCCAATCTGACATAATTATAAAAATAAAAGTAAAAATAATATAAAAAAAAACATCAACTCGATGAACGATACTTTCGATGTAATACCTAAATAATTACATAAGTGTGTGAATAAATTGTTGACCTACATGCAGTCATGTATACCGTCTGACACGGTGAGGTTCAAATATATCCTCAGCGTACGATACGCCTCGAACACGCGACAAGTGTTGCGACGCTAATTTGCAAGGTACTTATTTATCCATTTCTGCTTTACCTCGCATCCGGGGGGAGACAAAGTACAAGTGTCAGTCAAGCGCCAGCCCTACTGCACTGTTCACAAAACCAGAAGCTTGGTCGCGATGGGCTTGCGAGCATTCGAACGCCTCGACAACTCCATCGAAAGGAGGCGTTACGGAGGGCAAGGTGGCCGCGGGCCCACCAGCCTCATCGCAGAGATGGTGGGGCCCGTCGTAGTGCTATGGCTGGTGGGTCCGGCCGCACTCCCCCTCCCCCGTGCTCGTCTTTTGTTCCCAGCTGATGCTTCCTGCCCTCCCGTGGGTCCAACCCTGCCCCCCAACCCTCCCTACATCGGGCCCCACCCGATAATCTCCGCATCTCTCGCTTCTCTCTCTCTCTCTTTCCGCAAGGAATCTGCCATCCCTCAACGCCCACATGGGTGGAGGTGGGTGGAACCTACTTGTTGTCAAATGCCCATGGATTCGAGAGAAAATTACGAAAAACGCCATCCATGATTCGTTACTCGATCGAATTATTGATCCCGCGGAATTATACGAGGTGAGCTGGCGGATCTTGACCTGTCGCTAGGAGCGGATTTAGTTGCGAGGAGGGCATTTTCGTCGTTTGGTGAAGCTGCATGACATCCACGTGAGTCGAGGTCCCGTTACCGCGCGGTCAATTCCTGGATGATAGAATTATTTTATTTTGTTTCATTTCATGCGATGGGAGCCAAACCACCTGCCCCAGTTCGCGTTTGTGACATGGTTGTAGTAGAAACCCCCACACATGGCTGGTAGTTCTTCTCCTTTTTTTTTTTTTTTTTTTTTTTTCTTTTTCTTTTTGGTTCTCAGTCAATGTTTGTTTGTTTGTTTTTTTCTTCCCTTTTTGGTTCTCAGTCAATGTTTGTTCTACTCCTGTTTGCAGTCTCCGTTTCTCTTAGTTTTCTGTTTCAGAGTTTCAGTTCTATGTTAAAAATTTAAAAAAAAAATGAAAGAAAAGGGAAAAGCCACTTGAGGGAAGGGACGCAGCCATGATAGCTTGGTATATATTTAAAAAAACATGCCATAATTTATTTAGAGATATGCGAAATTGAAGGGATCCCATGATCCAGTGGAGGAACGGCCGTGATCCGACATGTAGCACAATGTAGCATATATGTTTGGGTTGATGGGGTACGGGGGTAGTGGCTCGATGGATGATTGTTTCTATCCAAAGGGATGGTGACTTAGCGAATCATGAGAAGATTTGGGCTATTTGTTTGTGATCCGAAAGTGGACCAATTTGGCTGGTGAAACTTAGGTGGAAGGGACCTTCTTGTAGGTGGTTTCCAGAACAAACTGATGAGTAGTCCACCTCAACTCTCCCTTTGTTATCGTTTGGAGTCAAATTGCAACCCATGCCACTGTAGCGGTGGGCGTTCTCTTGGGACCAAAAGGAGAGGGATTTTTCATTCTTCCTCATGGTTGATGGCATAAGACGAGCCTAAGGCTTATTTTTTAGTACTTATTAACAGTCCTCGCAACAAGGGCGATGGATGCCATCTTTATATATATATATATATATATATATATATATATATATATATACCCCACGTATACATTGAACCAAAGGAGCAGGGCTGCGCGGTCGTGTCTCCATCGGCTTCCAACAGTCAATTTAGAGTGCCACAGCTGCCATTGAAAGAGAAGGAAAAGTTGTCATTTATCAAAACTCCTCATAGAGGCAGCGTCATCCAACTTCTAGTGAGCTTCGTGCCAATGGTGATGTACATGAGTCAGGGTGATTGGCACAAGATAAACTTGAAAATAATAGAGAAATAGATGAAGGATCCTTCACTGACGTCCAACCATCTCAATCAAGTAAAATAACTATTTGGAGATAAGAAAGAAAAATAAAAAGATATGTAAATTTACTGTTACCATCTCAGTTAAATAAAATAGTTACCTGTAAGAAAGAAAAATAAAAAGATATGTAAATTTATTATTAACATTTAACACTAATATATATATATATATATATATATATATATATATATATATATATATATATATATATATATATATATATATATATATATATATATATGTGTGTGTGTGTGTGTGTGTGTGTGTGTGAATTGGACTCCGATCTACCGAATTTTAATTCATATCCGATCGGATCTCCAATCGTCGGATGAGTGCGCATCTGCACGCACGTATTTAAAAAAACGTGTTGACTAAAAAAAAATAGGTGCGCATGCACTTGAATTTTTTTAGAAAAAAAAAATAATAGGCCTGCTGTCTGAAAAAAATTCAAAAAAAAATCTAAAAGAAATCTAAAAAAAAATTTAGAAAAAAAATCTTTAAAAAAATTTAGAAAAAAAAAATTGAAGGTGCCTATAATTTAATGTAGGCACCTTTCTTTTCTTTTTTTTAGTGTAGTTTTTTTTTAAAATTAAAAAACTAAAAACTAAAAATAAAAAAAAATTCAGATATTTTTTTTAATTTTTTTAATTTAAAAAAAATCTATTAGAAAAAAAAAAAGAAGAAAAAGAAAGGTATCTACGTTAAATTGTAGGGCGTCTTCAGCTTTTTTTTCTTTTAGATTTTTTTAAAAATATATTTTTTAGACAGTATACCTATTTATTTTTTAAATTTTTTTCAAGAGCACGCAAATTTTTTTTCTACCTGTACATCTTTTTAGGAGCATATACGTGGATATGTGCTGATCCGATGATTGAAGATCCGACTAGATATGAATTAAGATTCGATCAATCGAAGCTCAATTATATATATGGGGGGGAGGGGGGGCATATTCATACATCCTAGTCTATTGGATTGGCTACACTAGCATGAGGGGGGGGGGGGGGGGGGGGGGGGGGGGGGGGGGGGGGGGGGGAAGGACTTACTTTTATGTGATCGTGACGGCCAAATTTTGTAATTTTTGAGGGCATCACAAACAGTAATTTGCCCACGGAGAGCCGTATCATCGTCCTCATTGTTTTGTCGCATATTCTTACTGTTAAACTCTACGAGGCTGAATAACGCAAAGGGGGTCCGATTTGTCGCCACTCACCAATCATCATACTGTAAGCTAACATTGGAAATACACCAGCCGTCCGCCTATTTATGAATAAAATACAAAAGGTTATCAAATTTCTGACACGATGCCCGAAGTTGAAATGCCTCGACTTCCGGCGGTACCCACGGGAATTTTGCGCACGCGATGGCGGTTTCACCTCAATGGGCTGGGTTCAGCAGTGTTTTACAAAAGCCGGGGTGGGGAGGGGCCACCAGGCCCACCGCTCGCACTCCTCCCATGCTTTAGGTAGGGCTTGTGTGCCAGCCTCGCCGTCAGGCCTACCAAGATGGGTAGGCCTTTCCCTGTTGGGAGCGTTTGTTTATTTCCAGGATCATCCAGTATAGGGGGTCATAATGACAACCAGTATCCTATTCGTCAATACATCCACAGAAATTAAAAAAAAAAAAGACTCCGAAACTGGAGAGTGACAATAATGAAGATGATGCAATCAAATAAAATGAGCGAAGTGTGGGGAGGAATGGCTCGGTATCTGTGGGTTTTTGAAACCGGCGCCGTCTTTTGATGGTGTTTGAACCATGTTAGTTGGGTGGGCGCAAATAAGGACCGCACATAGGCACGAACATTGTATAGATATCTCCGAAGAGGTGGAAGCACCATCATACCACATGGCTTGCAAAGGAGTGCGAACTGGCAGGCCTCCATGGTGCTCCTATAAATGGCCTGCATTGATTAGAATTTAGAACCAGGACTCCAAAAGAATCGACACCCGAAAGCAATAAAGCACCAAGAGACTTGGAACCCCAATGTATAATTTTTCTGACGCGCAATTGGTTTAAGTACTTTTCTTTCCTCTCGGTTGTGGCCAACTCACGTATAATGGGCATGCTTGCCCAAAAAATCTTCCATCTAGCGTGTTGCACGGTGATTGGAATTCCACAGCCATACATTCCCGCTGGCTGGCTCAGCTTCTACAGATGAGGGGATGGTGAATGAGGTGCCACCACTCCGTCCATGAAACCTGGGCATGTAGGCCCACCAGACGAGGAAAAGATACCGACTTCCAACTGGTACCCTCCAAATATCCCAGAGCCGAGCAGTCCACTGCAGGCAACTAGTTTGGTTGGGGCTTTAAAAATTTGATAGCAGCATCTGAAAGAAACCGACTCTGAAAGGGCTTCCAATGGCAGCACCTGAGAACCAAATTGAGAGAGCACCTTCTTGTCGCCCATGAATCATAGCTGGTCCGTGCTCTCTGGTGGCAGTCATTGTCGGAATCTCTTCAGCTGTAAAGGACTTGTTGGGCGACAAGGGGATCATCATAAAGGGTTTGTCATGAGAGGCTTGAGCTTCACCTCAGCTTAGAATCAATTGCAAGCTAAGTAAGATAAATCTGAGAGATACTGGATTGCAGAGGGCCTGTCAAGTGTCTTGCCAGTTCACAACTTCCTCACCAGCAAATCCGAATGGCTTCCGTGGGTTACAATGCCAAAGATCTGTAGACTTCACAGAAATGTAATGCCAAAGATGGCTACAAGAAAGAGGCTTGTTGTCAAATAACGTAAATATCAATGCTACAATGGGTCGAGAAAGTCGAACAAAATTAACTAAAAGAAAGATTGCATAATATAACCAAAGAAACACAAAATTTTATCACACTAATAGGAGGCGATACATTCACCTCCATTTTTCTCTCAGCTCCTTTTTCTCAGACAAGATCCATGTTACAAAAATAGCAGCAACCAATGCAACAATCGTGATGAGAAGAAGTGCGTAGTTAAAATCTTCTGTAAGCGAATCATAGGTTCTTGACGGGGCAATCATGGTGAAAAAATATCACTCCATAACAGAAAATAAGCGTGGTGAATTCCGGTTTGGCGGGGTTTGTCACTGTGCCTCGCAAGCCTTCCACTTGAAGAGAGTGTGAAATGTAGGCCTGTAAACAATTAGTTCATCAACATGATGAAACTTCTGTTAGCATACAGGTCGTAAATACACAAAGACTGCTGCATCTTCAGTAACATGACTCCAATGAAAAAGAAAAAAGGTCTCTCTCTCTCTCTCTCTCTCTCTCTCTTTCTCTCCTTTTTTTTGATAGAAGAATAAGATTCAGTTCAATAGGCAGGTTCAAGTATCTTATTTCAGCTAGAACCTGGATGAGCGAAATCAGTTCATATTCAAAAGATCAATAAGCAGAAGAAGGGCCAAAAGGAATCCTTTAATCATGAAATATATCGGTCCATCATCAAGTAGGTTCTTGTCTTCCTTTTTCTCCTTTCTTGGAAAAAAATCCACAAGGCTGAGCACTATCTTGAGAAATTAGGATCTAAAATCCCTAAGAAGGACACAAGATCCCTAAAAAAAAGAAAACACCCAGATTTCCTGCTTGATTATTCACTCACCATCTAGCCGATAAATCTGGGGACCCATTAAAATCCTGCAGATATGGGTTACTTTCAAGCTTTAAATCATGTCAGTGATGACAAATCCTATCCAGAAGTAGGACCAGGAACTGAGTGGATATGAACAGCACACTCTTAGCTCATTATGTGAGTTCAAGAATGTCTAATTAGAAATATAAGCCAAATGCGATCCGGGCTTCAAGGCTTGACTTACTAATGAGTCAGGCTTGACCAGTAGTTGGCTTGTAAAATTATGTAAAGGCTTAGGCTCAGCACAAAAGAGCTTATTTAAGTGGCTCATGAGTGGCCAACTTTTAACCTGACATGAACACCGTAAATTGGTGTCAAATTTTTGGACGAGATAACTATTGGGGAGGAGAGAGGGGGGGTTATGATGATACCTAAAAGACCAAATACATGCTTTGCATCTAATACCATAAATTCAATTTCCTTGCATCTTGAATAAACCTTCAAACTCATCAAAGTCTTTCTCATACCTCTTTCATGTTTCTAATGGGAAAACAGTTGCATATTGAACTGTCATTACACAATGTTGCCTATGAACACCACAAAAAATAGTCTCATCCATTATCCAGTCTACTTCAGGCCAACTTGGATTCTTCTTTGTGTTGACTTATCCTCTCTAACCAGTTCCATCCAAATTTTCTACTCAATCTGAAGTCTCTTCTTATAGCCGACTCCTTGATTGCAAATTACCAATTATTACTTGATAATTAACTCTAAACACTTTCTATTTGTTTCACTCCTGATCTCCTATAATTTTATCGTTTCTCTATACCAAACCATTCTCATGCCTAAATTGTTCCTCTTGTGCATATTTTCTTTCTTTATCAGACACCACACTCACTGCACCAATGACGGCCTTACCGCATCTTTATAAATTACTCCATTAAGTCTTCAATTACATGCAAGGACCATTCAATGCTATGAAAGGCAACTACCACTCAACAGAGTAGGCTCAATTCTAGTATATGTTTCCATACTCCTAGAATCCCTTCCTACTAATATATTCAAGCTCATCAATTTTTAGAAGGGTCAAATTTATAAATTATATACCATCAGAATTACACTATATTCTGTTCCAAATTCAATTATTTTTGACCCTTGTGTTCTAATGCTTATCTTATTCTTATTTCATGATCAATATTGTATAACCAACAGAATAAAACCTAAGATGCATATTAAAATTAAATTCATCTATACCAAGCAAAAAAAATATAAGGACATAAAGCTGACTGTAGGCATGCTCCAACTACAATCGGATGTCACTAGTCCTTCTCACATCGTTATCCCTCATACATGTCCCATATGTTCAGAATATAAATCTTGAGTTCACCTTCAAGCCAACATATAATTTCATATTTCTCAAGTCATTGTATCACAGATTTTCCCCAAGGTCAATAAAAAAACCATGTGCCAATTCTTACCTTGTGGAGAAATTCATTAAACTGGATAAGAAGGAAAATTACCTTAATGATTGAACTTTCCACCAAATCTGAAATGGTTCTGGTGTCCTTTAAATAATATGTCTGATCTCCTCTCTAATAACTTCATCATGCAATGCACGAACTAAATCCTTGTTCTTAGAAATATGAACTATCATCCATCATCAAAAGAAAGGAAAAAGAAAGAAGGCGCTTTCCTGAATTCTTTAGTTCTCACTACGAAAGCTGTTTAAGAAAAGCAACCTGCTTCTCCCATGATTTTCTGTAGTTCCATAATATTCAATACAGTCCAAACACATTACTATCTGCATTCCTTTCCCCTCAAAGAAGGTTCTAGTTTGGTTAGCACGGTTGATTAGTGATACACATTAGCATCTGCATTTCTTTCCCCCATTGTGTCCTTTGATAGCCTTCATTCAACAACTGCAGGAACTATGATGCTTATAAAATATGCTACCAATGTTGTAACATCCTCACTCCTAATGTAACTCATATATATGTTATCTCTCCAGCAATGCAGTAATCCTTTTCATGGTGACCTGCAGTGGAAAATAGTAAACACGTCTTCGCTCTCCAACAATAATCCATCAATCAAGAAAAATAGCCATTTCAGTTAATTCTTAAATAGACACTACGTTTTGCCATCTCTTAGGAAATTGTTGGCCATATGTCGTACCAAAAGGATGATTTGCCACAAAATTCTAGTTGAGTAGACATGTCGCCTAAGTTTTGCTCTTAAGTGAAGAATGACTTAAAAGCAAAACCCATAACTAAAGACCACTAACAACTCAAAGTACATATTTACCGTGTTAAATACAGTCAAATACCTTTACCTTCAGTACATAAAAAATAAGTTGAAATTCATGAAGCTATTGGGATCGATGGGCAGAGTATTCCGAAGCAATGCACAGCAGATACGGTAATTGCAGAAGAAAGAAGAAAAAAAAAACCTCAGAAGCCCAAACATAGGAAATTTACGTGGTTGGGAATCCCTTGCTCCTACGTCCATGGCTGCATAGAATAATATCTTCACTAAAATCAGAAAGTTTACAAGAGATAAAAAACAAAAAGAATCACTCTTTTTCTCTTTCTTCTGGATGCAAGAGCAGCCTCAAATAGGAAGAAAACCCCATCTAGAGACGATTCACTCACCTAGTGATCCCCTAGGTTGCACATAAGAAGAATCCCTATTTTCTTACAAAAAGAACCCTTGTCTTCTCTCTCTTCCTCTCTCTTTTCTCTCTTGAAAAAGTACTCTTCTCTCTCTTGGAAGAGCTCTTGGATGCTCTCGTTGCGTTCTACCAAACCCCTTCTGCCCACATGCTATTTTATAGCCAAAAACTAGCTTCAAATTGAGTCAAAAAACGAAGTTCCGAGTACAAATCGAAGTCCAACTAACTCCTAGCCGTTCGATCGCACTCCAGATTGCCATCAAAACCAGCCTGATCAAGCCCATCACGACCGCAAACAATATCCGCCGTTCGATCGCGCACAATCATGCGATCCTGCTGTCGTGCACCGCATGTAAACTGTGCGTACCAAACTCCCGTCCAATCCCACGCCCGCTAGCATGCCAAAATGACAAAAAAGGGCCTGTAAGATGCGTGATTTAAATCATAGACCTCTTAGGGGTCTACGTCCATCATGCGGTCCCCGTTGGTCCGCCATGTGGCGTAGACCACGGTGGGCTGTTGCGCACGCGCGCTGGGCAACATAGGCGCCTGGCCCGCGTGCTGGCCTGGCCGCACGCCCGCCTGGGCTGGGCGCTCTTGCGCGCCTGCTGTCGCCGAGCCACACCAGCCAGCGGGCCGAGCCCACTTAGCTTTTTTTTCCTTTCTAGGCTATTTTCTTTGGGCTTCTTTAGTGGGTGGATTAGGCTTCATCACCCAACAACTCTCCCACTTGGAGACTAAGACACCCAAACATGCATCCATCTGAAATAGAAAAAACAAACTTTCAAAAAAAATAAGTTAGTATTCTATAAGGCACCACTCAACTAACTTTGAAGGCCAATTAAGACCATACACAGCCCCAATTTTCTGATCATCGAATTTCTGATACTACTAATCATGTAGAGGGTACCCAATCTGCTGCCTCGTGCTATCACCATAGCACCTTTGATGATCTTTCAAGAATCACCAACAAAAATTATAGCGTATCCTTCAACATCCAACTGCCCTACTAAAATTAGATTCCTCTTTAATCTTGGGACATGCCTGACATTCTTGAGCTTCCATACCGACTGATTCAGCATCTTTATATGCGTATCACCTTTCTCCACAATATCCATCGATTCACCATCACCAAGATGAATCTTTTCGAAATTTTCGGCAATGTAATTTGTCATACACTCATTCTGTGAGATAGAGTGAAACGAATCTCTAGATTCCAAGATCCAAGACTCCATCAAACTATCCACATTGAGGACTAGGACATCAGCTATTACCTCTGTTGCTACATTGATAGATTTCTCGTTCTATCCTTTGTTCTCCTTTCTTGCCCAGCAGTTCTTTCTGGTGTGCCCTTTCTTGCCGCAGTGCCAACAACCATCATCTTTCGAACTTAATTGGCTCTTTTACTTAGACTGTGTAGTTCTTCCTCTACCTTCTTGAGTAACCAAGGCAGAATCAGAATTTTCTTTATATTCTCTCCTGATATCTTCACTGAGAATCAGGTTTTGGACCTCTTCGAATTTTAGTTTGCTTGATCTACAAGAACTACTTACAGCGATCACGGTGGCACCCTAACTCTCGAGTAAAAAAGACAGTAGAATTAAAGCACGAATCTCATCCTCAAAAGTAATATCAACAGAACTTAATAGACTAGTAATCAGATTAAATTCACTGATGAGATTAGCAACAAATACACCTTCAAGCATCTTCAAATTAAATAGACGACGCATAAGATATATCTTGTTGAAGGCTGAAGACTTTTCATACATGTTGGTCAGAGCCTTCATCAAATCAGCCATCGTCTTTTCCTCCAGGATGTTGAACGCGATGTTACTGGCCAACGTCAGTCAAATAACTCCCAAAGCCTGACGGTCCAACAATTTTCAATCTGCTTATGACATGTTTTTAGGCTTATTTCTTAAAGAGGTAGATGGAGCCTCTTCTGATACAGATAATTCTCGATCTATATCTTCCAGAACCTGAAGTCTTTTCCATCAAACTTGTCGATATTAATCTTTCCTTCATCTCCTGTCATCGCTCCCACTCTTTCTTTTGAATCTAATACTACTCTGATACCAGTTGTTGGGATCGATTAAGCAGAGTATTCCGGAGCGATGCACAGTGGATATGGTAATTGCAGAAGAAAAAAGAAAAATAAAATCTTATAAGCCCAAACACAGAAAATTCACATAGTTTGAAGTCTCTTGCTCCTACGTCCATGGCCGCACAAAATAATATTTTTATTAAAATCAAGAAGTTTACAAGAGATAAAAAACAAAAAGAATCACTCTTTTTCTCTCTCTTCTGGATGCAAGAACAGCCTCAAACATGAAGAATAAAATCCCACTTAAAGACGATTCACTCACCTGGTAATCTCCTATATTGCACACAAGAAGAATCCCTACCTTCTTACAAGAACCCTTGCCTTCTCTCTCTCTTTTCTCTCTTGGAAAAGCACTCTTCTCTCTCTTGGAAGAGCTCTCGGATGCTCTCTCTACGTTCTACCAAGCCCCCTTTGCCCACAAGCTATTTTATAGTCAAAAACCAGCTTCCAATCGAGTCAAAAACGGAGTTTCGAGTCTAAATCAAAGTCCAACTCCTAGCCGTCCGATCAAGCCATCAGCCATCCAATCACGCTCTAGATCGCCGTCAAAACCAGCTTGATCAAGCCTATCACGACGGCAAACAATGTCCACCATTCGATCGCATGCAATTGCATGATCCTGTACCGTGCGCCACACGTACCAAACTCCCGTCCAATCCCACACCCGCCAGCATGCCAAAATGACCAAAAAGGGCCTGTAAGCTGCATGATTTAAATCGTAGACCCCTTAGGGGTCTACGTCAAGGGGTCTACGTCCATCACGCGGCCCTCGCTAGTCTGCCATGCGGCGTAGACTATGGTGGGCTGCTGCGTGCGCGTGCTGGGCCATGTGAGCACCTAGCCTGCGCGCCCACATGGGTTGGGCGCTCTTGCGCGCCTGCTGGCGCCGGGCCACACCAACCAACGGGCCGAGCCCGCTAAACTTTTTTTTTCTTTCTAGGCTATTTTCTTTGGGCTTTTTCTAGGCTTCTTTTATGGGTGGATTAGGCTTTACCACCCAAGCAACATTAAGTTTCTTCTTAAATGCAAATATTGGAGTTATATTCCAATCCATTGATATCAAACTTGACAGAGATATTTAGTAAAACAAATATTATGCCATGCTAAACTGGCAACCAAAATTACCATATGAGATATTTATGACATATGAAATACAATTCTTATATTATCTTAATCAATCATAATAACCAATAAGGAAGCAAAATGTATGTAGTAAGAAAAAGGAATGTGAGAAATAGGTGACCTGAGGGATGATTGGCAGAGAACCTGTTAATGGTATAATTCCTTCTTCCTTTTCTAATTGTGTAGGTGTGACAGTGAAACGAGGATCAAGATAACGCTTATCCAGTGGCAAGACCTATATTAAGAAATATTGATATATTATCAAGTGGCATTTGGATATGTCACAAGTAACGTTAAAAAATATATCAATATTGTAATAAAAAAACTCTTTATAAAATAAAGAGAAGTGTAGTAGAACCAAAGAGTTTAATAAACAAAAACTTCATACATATGAAGCAACAAAAATATGTATCTATCAGAAGGCATTGCAATTTTGTACTAAATGCAGATGTAAATAGCACTAGAAACAATTTTTGGATGCTTATCTCGACAGATATAGTCCATTTTCAATTTCTCTGGTTAAGTTGATAACAAGAAAGATTTATGAATATTTTTATTTTAAAAAAAATTTGCACCTTAGTCCTACTATTCTTATAGAATAGAATGCCTTGGTATTCACAGATATGGACCCCTTCCCTCAGCCATCTAGAAGGAACACACATGAGGTCCTTGAAGACATCAATGCATTTTTTATTCTTGTTGCGGCTTTGCTCAGCCACCTAGAAGGAACACATAAAGGTCTTTGAAGACCTTCATGCATTTTTTTATTCTTGTTGGGGCTTATAATCTCTCCTATGAATCTCGCAAAGTGCAAACAATTGACAAACTCTCGATCTATTTGCTCGGGGAAATACATTCAGAAGCTCTCCTCCCACGTAAAAGAATGGAGGCATGTTAAGTGATGTAGGAAAGGGGCTTTAAAACCTTGATTCCATAATTAACACAGAAAAGGGTTAGGGTTTGCAAATTTTAGGCTATGGGTAAATGATGCTTTATGAGACTAGACATACACAAATTAGGCTTGACCTGCTTGACCTAGATTTTAGATATCTACGGCAGGGGCTATTTGTTTCAGCAAGGCCTAGACTTTAAGACCCAATCTAATTTCAAGCCAAACCTACGCTGGCCCTAACTTAAATAGGATGGCCCAGCCCAACATGGTATTTTCAAATTAAAGCAAATTTTTAATATAATGATAGAGTATCCACTTCCCCTAAAACTACTCCCTATCCCTCGTTCATGGCTCATTGCCCTTGTCTGCCAACCTCCCTCACGTCTCACCCCTTTCTACAAGCATCAACAAATTTAGTTCATGTCGAGTTTAACCATATGCATGCCCAAATTGAAAGTATATATGTTAGACTAAAACCCAAGCCCAATTATAACCCTATGCCGATACATAAGTGGACCCCAAATGAGTGAACATCAAGCATCGGGTTATGATGTAGATTTGTTCAACTATTTTGGCATTTTTTAGTCTAAGTTTTTTATTTACTATATGCACCCAGAATACTTCCTAAAACAAATAAGCATCATCAACATCACAATGAAACCTAGGGACGGGTAATGGAAGATGGGTTTGGCAGAGTCACTTCTCAATTCTTTTCAAGTCTTTGCATACATGCTGGCATGCATGTCTAAAATCAGGTCAGATTATGGGTATCTGGGTATAGATCAGGCTAAACCCAAACTTGGCTCAATAAATGTTTTAGATTTGGGTTCCAATAGCTTATCAAGCCTGTTTTTTGGGCTCAAATGCAATATTTTGCATTGGGTTGAGGTCAGTTTGGCAGGCTATCAAACCCAATAGACACCCCCAGTTATAGCTGGTTTTTAGGAAAGGGGGTATTCAAGGAGGTCAATGCTTACTCCTTTGAAGATCAGCATGTCACAAAAACCCTCCCCTTTGCTTTTCCTATTTATGGAAACGGAGACAAGGATTTTACATTAAGTGAAAAGTACTTTAACCAATTCATATGACTAATATGGTTTCATCTCAGTTTATATCAGCATCAACAACTCACAAACATGATCTACATTTAATATCCTGACCATTTTGGCTGCATAAATTAATATATTTAATGATACCAGTTGATATGGACACTTTCCTCCCATCTTTGCCTCAATCCCCTGCCTCCTCACCTCTCTATCATACTTTTACCGCAAAAACAAATACCAAGGTACTTCCATCCCATCTTCCTCCTCTCTTTTCCATTCTTTTTCCATCTCTACCTAGCGAAGGGAAGTCGTGAAGAAGGTTAAAACTTGCTTGTTTTTTAACCAAAGGACTACCTAGCAAAAAGAAGTCTTGGAGGAGGTCCACAACTTCTCCTTTTTTACTGCAAAACTAGCACAATGAAAGAACCTTTCCCTTTGCTTTGCTTGGTTATGGAAGTGGAGATGGGGATTTAGCAATGGGTAAAATGAAAGAGTACTTCGCCACTGTTGTTCCCACCATAGTTTGTACTCGTATCAAACATCATAACCATGACCATCCAGCCTTTTTCAACTATCAGCCACTCACAAACACAATCTGTATAATATCTCAACTTTTATTACCTCGATTAATGTAAATCAATATATTTTGCAATATCAGCCGAGATGACCTTTTCTTCCCACCTTGGCCCCTTTTCTCTAACCTTTTCCTCTTGTCCAACAAAAGTTCAGAAATCTTGGAAGTCGTAGATAATTTGAGGTAAAAGCGAATTTGAGTTTCTAGCCAATTATCACAATTCAGGTTATGCTTAAAACAAGTAAAGTACACAATAGCCATGGTTATATACTTCTAACTAACCTGATCGCCTATAGTACCAACAAGAAGCTGCTTGGGTGCTATACCCTTCACTGTTGCTGTAACCGCCATAGCCTTCACAGAATGCGTAAAAAAATATGACTGGGATTTTACCATTACCTCTAGCCAAGAATATGAAGAAACAGGTGACGTGAAATTATGTTTGCCCAATACAAGCTTCCAAACATCTTTGTTATCCTGGGAGAAAGTACTTATTTTATTTGCATAAGGCTTATTTCAGATGCAAGGATGTATAAATGTCAAGTCCTGAAAAATAAAGAGAATAGAGATGCATAGAAGAGAAAAACTTACCGTTCAGGATTGATCATATATCTCAATGACAGACATCTCGTATCTGTGTACTCTGGTATTGAAGTAGTGATAGACAACCCAGTTCAAACTTATGTCCTTCAGAAATAATTTTTTTAAAAAAAAGAATATACCTGTGCCCATTTTTTAAATGAAATGGTTATGATGTTTTCTATAGGAAGTTGCTTACATCAGCAGTAGCGTGCTAAAGATGATGGCAGAAATATTTACGACAAATGACACCACTTACAGCATAGACAGGGCTCTGTGCACCTTGGTGAGTCACCCAATGTAGTATGCGACCGGTGACAGCATCAATGAGATATGCAACCAACCAAGCTTCCTCTGGTGTCACAGATCCAATCTCTCCAGCAGCTTTATAAGCAAAAGTGGCAACAAAACGTATATTCTTGATACATGCTTATAAATTACATCTTGATGTGCAATACCCTAAGCTTGGGTATGAACTACCTAGTAAAGCAATATAACTGAACTTAATCACTGCTGGTCAACAAAAAGAGGAGAACATTGGTAGGAAAACATACCTCATTCATCTTGCTTGTTGCAGTTGCAGTGACCTTCTCAGATTCGGAAGGGAAAACAATAGACCATAACTCTGTAGAGTTAAAGCAGTACTCATCAGTTACATCGAGGGTGCACCTGCTCTGTAATGAGCATCCTCTAATCACGTCTTTTTCTGCTTCAATATAATGCCAGTATATATTTGACATTGCATGAAGAAAAATGTCAATAGAATCATAAGTACTTGGCTATAAATGGGCTTGGAGATTTGCATTTATGATGAGATGAAGCTGCTGCTTGGTTGAATCTCTCAATGGCAGTGGAAGGACTTGAATTATGGAATGTGCAAGCTTTAGAGAGTTCCGCTCCTTCTGAGTGTAAGAATCAACAATAGAAAGAACACCAGCTGCATCATGACGAAGTCCACATCTGCCAACTACAAGAACAGATGGGTTCTCATGCATCGCATGATGATGAGGAACCTGGCACTGATAAAGATTTAAGGCAGAAAGACTTTTGCAGGCTTCTGATCAAAACGAGGGAAGGAAGCAAGAGAGACCAGACAACACGTCCATCTCCAGTATGCAGTGCCAAAAGCTTTCCAGCTCTAGTTAGAACTATAAATAGTTTTCTAAATCCATTGTGGTCTCGAGTCATCTTATTTCTCTCAGAACTTTTAAGTCTCATTGCTTGTATAGCAGCTATCTCATCAGGGCTTGCAAGCATGAGACTTCCTTTAGGTTTCAGCACGTCCCTTCCACAAGTAAACAAAATAGCAATTTATCGTCAACAAATTACATAAGCAGGGTGGAAAATATACTCCAAACTGTAAGAGTAATTTTTAACAATGTTGATGATGACCGAAGATTTTCCCCCCATTTTCTATGCCTAAAATTCATACATTCCCAAATCCCAAGTGAGTTGCATAAGTTAAGAAAACATAGTGAATGAGACCATGCTTCCTCAAGGAAAAGCATAACTATAAATATATAGATAAGCTTCCAAAAAGGGGCCACGATTATAAAATTGTTTACACAAGTACTGGTTGTATGGCAACAAAATCAAAATGATAAAAAGAAACTATTTAGATAATCCCTACCAGAACATTAATAAAAAATAATGTTGTAAAACTTTCAATAGCACATGCTATATGGTTAATTGGAAATAAACCAAAGTTTCAAGGCCTACATAGACCTATGTATCTGTATCTGTTTGTATGCATATGCATCCACATGTCTGTATGTATGCACATAAAGAATGCTTGCAAAATTATTATCATGAAAGTATGACTTTTCACTAAAATGGGGTTCTACTGTATGGCTGTATGCAAATGAAACCTTGTAAAGAAGTGTCTGACTCACACCATGGCAGCTTACATTTGATCATCAATATCAATTTTGACTCGGTAAAGCATGTTTTGACAACACATGCCTATATCGTTGGCAATAATGTTCAAGACCAGGCATAATGAAATATCCAAAGAATCAAGTGCTTTTAAAGCTTCAAGTTAGTTTACCATACACTGCCTCATCACAACAAGTTTTGAGCTGGCGTAATTACAAAGGGGCAAGGCTAAACAAGGATTAAACTATCATATATCATGCTCGTGCTACTCAGGGCTGGCCACCACAACATACCAACACTTCGCTCCCACTGGTACAGAAAGATGCATAGGTTTCAGAAATATCCACAACCAGTACACCGTGCTATCATAATTTATTCAACTATTATGGATCAATTCTAACCAGTTCATGTTATCATGTAGACATATTTTAATAAAAATAATATTTCATTAATCTATAAATTTACCATCATTAATCTACTTAGATATTCATATTGATTATTATAATACATGAGCATTGTATGGCTGAAATATTTTGTCATGAAAACTGAAGTTACAAGATAATGTTTATATGATAACCACAAAAATAAGCATAAAATTCATGATAAAAGCTAGAGGGCATGCGTTATATTCACATTTATAACACTTTGTAGGTGATGAACGCGTACTGCCAATACTATATGAAGCTCTTATACTACATGTTATCTTGATGTATAACCTTTATTTTCAATAATAATCACATTTTCTTTGTTCACAATATACAATTAGATTAGGCTCACAAGTCATTTCTTAAATAGAAGCAGGCTCTTTGAAATAGTTGGACAAAAATTTTAAATGGGAATGCAAAAATTTGTACCACCACATATCCCTCCATCAGTATATCTTGCTTCAGCATGCACTGATGCATATTCTGAAACACAATGATCCAAGAAGAATTGATTGTTAAGAAGCACACACCTATGTAACATGCAGATAGCCAATAGGCATAATTCATACCAAAGATATGCTACAGTACAGTATGGATAAGGACTTCAATCTTGGGATTAAGTGAGATTGCGGGAATGCTGAAAACTAAGTTGGACTGTATATGTTATATTTTTTATTAGAGTAATATAATATAAAATATGGAAGTCCTCCAAAAGTTAGAAAAGGCTAGTTATAGAAGGTCCTTCAGATGAAAATTTTTATTTGGTTTGAGTTAGCAGTTCAAAAGATCACTGAACCATACCTTATTAGGGAACATTGGTTAGAAAAAGGTCAATGATCGTGCATTCCCCAGAGAGCATGGATTTTAAGATGAGACACTCTTGGCACTATTTTTCCCTTAAAAAGAAGCACATTGAGACTATTTTACTGCAGAAGAAGTATCAAAGAAGAGAAAGATTACCTTTAGCCATTCAAAGAGGTTGTGCTCCACATCTGCAACTGAGACACCTTCCTTCTCAATAGATAGTTCAGATGTTGTTGTATCAATAACTGAAGCAAGCCCATCCTCCCTACTCCAGACAACTTCAGCTTGTTGTACCAATACTAGTGAGTGATGTTCCATTACAATCAAGGCCCGAAACCCATGTGATTTGTCCATGCGAGCATAATTATTCATGAAAACCTTCTGAATATTTCCTCATTGGGGGTCCATCTCAATAGTTTCCTTGAGAACTTCATTTCTTAAGTCTTTGTTAAGCTTCACCTTGAAATGAATTTTTGTTTCTTCATGCTGCACCATTGCAACAGCTTGTTGTCCTTGTGAAAAAGTGAGAGCATCACTAATAGAAGCTGGATGATTTAATTCCTCAATGACGTCCAGCTCATTAACACCCTTTACTCTTACTAAATATATACTTGAGACAGTTCTCATGGCAAACATCCCAGTAAATTTTACAAGTGATAGTGCAGCTGTCCCGGAAAAATCTTGAACAAGATCTGAAATATATGTCCTATCGAAATTGATAATTCCACTATGGAAGCTTATTGAAATTAAAGTTGACCTGGTGGGATCTATTGCCACTAGCACATCACCATAAACAAATGATGCTTCACCACAGAAACCACTGGGAAAAGATTTTGTGCTGTACTTTAGCACCTCCCCACTTTTAGAACTAAAATGATATACAACAAACTGTGAGGAACCAATAAATCCTACGGCATAGATTATATCATTGTCAACAGGCTGAAAAACCTGCTGTATCTCAAAGCTGCAATTATAGTACAAAAGTTCTGTACATTGTAAATGTTATATATAAAAGGAAGCTGCGACAGAACACAGAAAAGGAACACTAGCAGTAAGTTAGCTGAAAAATTCTTTTCTCCAAACAATTTTGCCATCTATGCTAGATACAGCATAAAGACACCCCCCACTAAAACCAAGAATCAGGTTGTCTTTTCCCGCTTTGATGTTTGCCTGCAAGTTTATCTAGGTAATATCAAATTCTTTAAAATGAAACTGTGTACCACTTACAGTTAAGGGTGTTTTTTAATGTATAGAGAAAGAAAGGATGCCAGATAATAATTGAGCAAAAGAAAATACTTACTGCATACCAGAACATATAACAAAGACTTTGAGGGTGTTGAAGCATAAAGAACCGACTCCCACATCATCTTGCCATCAGGAAGATTCCATGCCCTTAATATACTACCTTCTGAAGAGAGTGCAACAACATCTGAAAGAAGTATTCATTTTGGACTCACTTTGCAGCTTGTATGCATATCTATTTGTGGATGCAACTGTGGAAAGATAAAACTGAAGTGAAAATTGTTTGAATATAATAATGAGACTGCAGTCTTTTGAATATAATGAAAGTGAAAGCAATGATAATTTAGAATAAAACATTACACTTCTAACAAAATTTCTTCTAATTTCAAGTGAGGACACATTGAATAGAACAATAAAGGACTTCCAGGCAGGAACAGGAAATCTCACAATGAGCTAATGACTAAGTTTAATACAACAGAAATCCAGCAGCTACCACCAGCACCAGCTCTCCCCTCTCTTCCATTCACCCTCCCCACTTTTTCTCTGCCCCCAAATGGCAACATGTTTCTCCATACTCCTTGGGTCCCAACTCTCCTCTTTATTACTGTCGTTGCTGCCACTGCTGGCTCCTCCACCCCCTGCAATCTCCCTTTTTGCCTCTCCTCCTCTGGTGCCAGTCCGGTTCTATTGCAGGAGAGGATTGAGTAGTCGGGAGGGGGGAAGATTTTCCATACTTTTAAAGATTGAAAGCAAAATTTTCTTGCTTTCATATTTGATAGAGATCATGGAACTGATTTTAGAAATAGAAAACAAAAATTATGGTAGCAATCAGATCTTTTGCCTTAGTTTTCACGTTCTGTTCTCAAATCAGAAAAAAGTGGGGAAAAACAATGCCGAACATGATCCGAGTTTGCTGGACAAGAAACACAACTTAAGATTAATCCACAACTTTGCACCAACTCTTTACCTCGGTGTTTATAAACAGAATATTCCATCAAGGCCCTTTTTTTTTGGATACATTTTAATTATACAATCTTGATAAACTGGGGCACAGTAGCATCTTTCACGATTTAAATAGGTCAAGGTTTGGTGGTCATATAATTGAAAATTAAATATAAAAATATATGTATATGTGTGTGTGTGTGTGTATGAAAGCTATCCAACACAAGTCCAGGTTTCAGTCTCAGGTGTCTCTATTTCCAACAATCCAGCCTCTAGAAAGAATATCCAATGCAACAACACTTCCATATGACAATGAAATAAGATTGAATGTAAGGAACCAATCGTGCACTCTCTTTAAAACATGTTTCTACATTTCATAAAAGAAAACAAATAAAAAAATGCTTCACTGTAGTGGTTGCGCACTAAATTAACAAAGACATTCCATTTTTTTAGAGTAAAAACGAGTATGCATCATGTTGTACCCAACGAATAAAAAAAATCTTGAAATTCATTGAGAGGGAGAAGGTTTCTACGAGGACCCATGCAGGTATGTATTTAGTCCCACATTAGCTATGCACTGGATAGATCTTGGATTACATAAGGCTAAACAAACAAAATAACGTCCACTAAATAGCCTTTTTGGATGATGTCCTAGGTTGTTACAAATAGTATCAGGGCAAACCGAGTCTATGGACTATGTGGACTATGGGGCACTCTAGCACATGCACATTTGACTGACCATGGGTTGAACTTAGCATTTGTGATTGCATTTTTAGTACTTGTAAATAGATTTAAATGGATTTAAACCCTTAGCCTAGCAAGGCTACCAAGACTTAGATGGGGGAAGAACGTGATGATTTCTATGGGCATGTATTTAGTCCCACATCGGCTATGCACAAAAAAAATCTTGGGTACTCATACCAAGCCAAGAAATCCAAATAACACCTTCTAGCTAGCATTGTTAGGTAAGGTCATGGGTTGTTATAGTTTCTTTTCTAGGTGCTGTAGTTTCTTACTTTACATATTCTAGCTTGTTTGCATTTCGATACATGAGTATATCCCTTGAGGGACATTTGCATAATTATTTAAGGTTGAAACTATTTAAATATTTATTTTAAATTTAAAAAAAATCCCATTAAATAGGATAAAATCAAAAGCAGATATAAACTCACATAGTATTATATTTTACAAATAGATGAAATCAGAAAGTGGGCCATTTCAAACTTGACGATGAGAAATGCAATTGAACTATCAATTGACTAGCATCAGATGAAATACATTGCATTCTAACTATTTTGCCAAAACTAGTTCCTAAAGTTTGGAAGCAAAATGCCTTCAATTGATTTTGAACTCAATGGTAAATAACAATTAAGAGCAGCATATATAAAGTTACTATAGGACAGCCTTTAATTAAAGCCACCACAAGCCAAATACCATTAGGAGAACACCTAAACAGAAGAATCTAGCATGTACAACAGGATGCTAAGAATGATCGGGAATGAACTCCAAACATGCTGCTGACATGAATAATAAGGAAATTGTATCAAAGTGAGAGAGACGTTTCTGATTTCTATGAAGAACATGCATATGAGCCAAAGTGTAAAATAAAAAATGATATGCTCTTCCTTCAAAGCATAAAAGCAAGACAATATAATAACATGAGAAAAATTAAGGTGACGAGGAAAGTAATAATAGGAGAATTACATTTTCCAAGAGCAATATCCATTTGATCCACATGGTCATCTTTCCCAAGCACATGCCGCCAAACTGCATTAATGCAGAGAAAGTAACATCTGAAGAATCTTAAAAGGAAAAAAAAGATAGAACCCAATTGCATAAAGAAGCATTAGAAATCATTGCTCATGTCTCTCTGGATGGATGTCAGTTCTCAGTTGTTTGAAAACCCGAAGCAGACTATAAAATTTAGATTTTAACTCACATATATCCCCACTATGAAGATCGAGAGAGGCAATGACATTTTCTTCTGTAGAGACCACTACCCGCTTTCTTCCCGTCGTGTGAATCGGATAGACAGCCTCTGCTTCACTTTTCCAATGTATCTCTGATGCCTGTAGATGAAAATTGAACGGCTCAGTAAACATAGAAAGTGATGACACATCAAAACCAAGTCATTCTATCTTTCTAGAGATACTGCTTATACCAAATTTTACAGTTAAATCAGATAGCATGAAACATAATATCCCATATCACGTCTGTTTTTTTTTCAAAAAAAAGAAAATGTAAAAAAGAGTCTTGCAACCGGTAGCCTAAAGTTACAAGTTCATGTATACTTACCAAATAACCCACAATATGCAAACGCTCTCATCAAGAAGGCAATAAATTTTCATGAAAAAGGTTCGAAAAAGGATAATTACATCAAAAATTATAGATAACCAATTTTTACTTAATTATTGATCCAGAACACAGAAACTCAAGCCAAAACCTATGTAAAACGAATTCACGTTCGCCCACCAAGATGAACCAGAGAGCAAACAATTTTCTAAACAGAAGTTGCTTCTGGATATGAATCAATACGGTAACTCGGATGAAAAGAAAACCGCTAAGAACAAAACATATGCCCACCCAAAGAAAAGGACGAAACACTGACCAGAGTCCAGGTGAATACATACAAGTTTCTGGGAAGCGATTCGATTGTTTGAAAAGAGCGAATTGGTTCGGAAAACTAAACATATCCGCAAGAATGACTATAAATCTGCGAGAAAGAAAAGAAAAGATAATCCCGAGAAGGAGGAGGAGCGAGGGGGCTGATGTCCTTACCAATCTGCGAGTCCCACTTGATCCTCGTACAGCGCCGTGGAGAAATTCAAGAAGAGAAAGAGGATCAGAAACCCTAGAGTAACCCAAACAGCCATTGCCATGGCGGTTCGAGATCGGAGACCAGAGGATATATAAAAGAACACTGGAGGAGCTCTTCCCGGTGCGAGGCGGAGTTCATCAGAATTCCGTCGATGGAGCGGCGTGGTCGGGACTCTATTTAAAGGCCGTTTAACTTGGCCGGGCTGGACTTTAAGACTCAGGTTGGATCTTAAAGTCCGTCAAGCGTAATTTTTTCTGCACCATCGAATTATCTTATTTTAATATATATTTTTTATTTTTTAATATATATATTTAATATTTTATATTTAAAATTTTAAATAATAAAATATTTATTTATAAAAATTATGATATTTTTTCATTAAAAATTATAATATCTTAAAAAAATAACATTCTATTCAAAATATCATATATTTTATGAAAAAATATTATAATTTTTTTAAAAAATATATCCATTATTTTTTACCTCCATGCGGTATTACGATATCTATTCAAAAAAATTATGATATCCATTCATAATAAAAATTATGATAGTATTTTATTCAAAATATCATAATTTTTATAAATAGATGCCATAATTTTTATAAAAAAGTATAGAAAAAAAATAATAAATATATATAAAAAAAATATTAATATTTTTTTATAAAAATTATGACATATATTAATAAAAATTATGATATTTTGAATAAAATGTAATATTTTCTATAAAAATATTATAATTTTATAAAAAAATATCATAATTTTTATAAATAGATATCATAATTTTTTAAAAAAAATATTTTTATCATTCAAAAATTCAGCATTGTGAGATATTAAATATCCATTGAAAAACGTGTAAAAAAAATGGGGTCATATAGCGTATTCAACGTCAATTTTTCTACACTTATTCCTCCGTCAAACAACACCATGGCCTGCTCGGAATCCATTATATTTTTGTCAATCTACAATCAAAGTGGGATTCTTCTGGCCCATTTAATTTCAAATGTCCAGTAACAAGCAGCTAAATAGTTTTAACTTATGAAAAAAAAATTTCTAGTAACTCCATGGATACTATCTACAGTGATTGATTCTTATGCGGGTCAAAGTATGATGTCTAAAAATTTTTTTTCTTTTTCATTTCAATTATATGATGTCTAAAAATGTGATGTATAAGCCATTTGTGTTAAAAGGCGCAGGTTTCCAAAAAAAAAAAAAAAAAAAAAAAAAACCCACGAGGTGCAAGCTAGCAACTTAACATTGTTTTCTGAAAAGAGGATTCTTCACCTCCACTTTAGTAGGAGTCTAAAATCGCAATCAATTAGCTATGAACAAAAGTTTAACTACAAATGCATGCATATCCAATGGCATATGTTTATATTTACAATGCAATGTATGGGAGGTGTTTCAAGCGCATTCTATACTGATTGCGAGAATATATTCAAAATCTTGTATCTCCATGTTTTTCACTATAAATAAATCTAGCTTCTACAGCTGTTTCATATAACATGCTCTTAATTTAAATATTCTTTTGCCACAAAATTAATTAATAGTAAGTTTAGTGAAGAGATTCATGTTTCTTCGAATAAAGCAAGGGACAGAGAAGGACGTCATGTTTTATGTTGGTGACCGTGAGACTTTTCTATGGACTACTTTCAATGTTGGAGGCACATGACGGATAAATCCCAAGCATGGCAAGAATCAATGCCATGCCCAAAGAAAAGCACTTGAATTAGCATATTTCCTCCAAATCGTACGTTAATGTTTAAATTATTTTTGTGCTAAATTTAGTCTAATACTTATCTTATATTTGATTGAAATTATGAGAGAAATGATAAATAAAATTGGAAGAATGAATTATCTCTATTTATTATTTGATTTAAAAAAATTTAAAGGAAATGAATAAAAAAGAGAGACATACATCCATTTTAGTCCATCAATTTTCATCCTCCCGATTTGGAAGGATGAATAGAGCGTGTAAGAAATAGATTTTTATATTAATAAAATAACTCATCATTATTTTATTTTTTTTGATAAAATCCTAATATTTCTTCACTTTTTAACCATAATAAATTATTCATAATTAAATTAGAAATAAATAAATTAATTAATATAAATAAATTAATTAGTTAATATGTAATCAATTTATAAAATTATTTACTAAATTAAATTAAAGATTTATATAATATTTATAAAATTATAAATTATGAAGATTATAGGTTTATATTTTTTTAATTTTTTTAGTATAAATAAATATTATAAATTAAAGTGAAAGGCTCTTGATCATACGGATTCACGAAATTTTGCGGTGGTTTAAAATAGATTATGAACTTTTTTTTATTAATTTATCTGAAAAATATTTTAAGAATTAAAATTGGCACGTCAGATATAAAGCCCAACCATCCTTTTTTTTTTTGTCTCATCCTCCAAATCTTCATCCAAACTAAAACCCTCTTCACCCGCCTCCCCGCTATTCTCAATCCACCTCATCGTCGCTGTCTCTCTTGATCTCCATCCGCCTCCCTACATTCCCCTCTCCATCTCCATCTAGCTCCACATCGATCGGCCTCATATTCTCCTTACTCTGAGCATGATAAGATGGAATTGGAAAGCAGCTCTATGCCGCTTGGTTAGGGGCGGCGAATCGATGCCAGAACTATGCTCTCAACGCTATAGCAAAGCTGGAGGCGGTCGGTGGCATATCAACAGCGTGAGTGGAAGAGGAGCGGAATAATAACTCCGCAGCATGGAAGTGAGCGGTGATGGTGTCTCCGTTGTTGATGAAGGAATGGGAGAAAGACGGTTCCAAAAAAGCCGTTGATCAATGGTCACTGGAATTCTTGGAGAGATTGGCACAGACCTTTGTTGGTAGCTTTCTCCCGTATCGGGACCGAAGGGGAAGCGGTGGTTCCAGAAAAGTCTTTAAATTTTAATTATTTACCTAATCTGCTATGCGTTTCAATTTTAAATCATCTATTTGACTTTTTTACCACTTGTTAAAACCAGCTGCTTGGTAAATCCATACCGTCCACCGATCAAGAGAATTCCGATGAAAGGACAAAAATATTTTATAAATTAATATAACGATTGTATAGTAATAATAATTTTTAATAAAAATTAATTTGATAAAATGGCATACAATATCATTCAATTTTTTTTTTTTTTATTTCTCTTATATCATATTAAAAAAATATATATTTTCATCCACCATTTTTTTAAAATTTTATTAAATATATAAAATAATAGATATAATCTATCCATTCTTTCTCTCTCGTATCCATCCTTTCTTCGTTTCATTTTTGCAAAGGCTTAGACAATAGCCCACAAGTAATCCATGCAACTCATCCACTTTTATCGGCCAGGCCCTGGTGTTTATTGGGCCCTGGGCTCGACATCAATACCCTCTCCGCCCCTCTTCGGATATGAAAGGGCCGCTAGCCGGAGCGGCAATCTATGCGGCTGGCGTCTTCTATGTTGGCCCTTTCTTTGACTGAACCCACCTTGCCCACGAAAAGTACGGACATCCGACTGACCGCCAGCCCTAAATCCTCTCCCTTCCGCCTACCTTTCTCCTCGTCTCCGGCTTCACTCCACGAAACCCTAAAAAAGAAAAGACCCTAAAACTCGAAGAGGAGGAAGAGGAAGAAGGCGAGCAATTGCAAGATGCCGAATTTGGAGTGCCGGATGTACGAGGCCAGGTACCCGGAGGTGGATATGGCGGTGATGATCCAGGTGAAGAACATCGCGGACATGGGAGCGTACGTCTCCCTTCTGGAGTACAACAATATCGAGGGAATGATTCTCTTCTCCGAGCTCTCTCGCCGCCGCATCCGCAGCGTCTCCAGCCTCATCAAGGTCGGCCGCCAGGAGCCCGTCATGGTCCTCCGCGTCGACCGCGAGAAAGGGTACATCGACCTCAGCAAGCGCCGCGTCTCCGAGGAGGACATCCAGGCCTGCGAGGAACGCTACAACAAGTCCAAGCTCGTCCACTCCATCATGCGCCACGTCGCCGAGACCCTGGACCTCGACCTCGAGGACCTCTACATTCACGTCGGCTGGCCCTTATACCGCAAGTACGGCCATGCCTTCGAGGTGCTTCTCCTACTCTAATCAATAATTTCTTCCTTGATCAAACAGACTAAAAGTTGGTCCTTGGATGTTCTTGTCAAGTAAAAATTGGTTCTTGGATGTTCTTGTCAAGCAAAATTGGTTCTTCGATGTTCTTGTCAAGTAAAAGTTGGTTCTTTGCCTTTTATTTTACTTCTCTACAGGCGTTCAAGTTGATTGTGACGGATCCTGATTCAGTTTTGGACTCCCTCACTCGGGAAGTTAAGGAAGCTGGTCCGGATGGGCAGGAGGTAATGCAAAAGTCCTAGAGTTTTGATCTTGATGCTTAATTTTTAGGTCGTTATTCTTTCTTTGGTGACAATGCTCATTTAGGGACGTAATTTCGCTCAGGTGACTAAGATTGTGCCAGCGATGACGCCCGAGGTTAAGGATGCTCTGGTCAAGAACATCAGGAGAAGGATGACACCGCAACCGCTCAAGATACGTGCTGACATCGAGATGAAGTGTTTTCAGTTTGATGGAGTTCTTCACATCAAGGTCTGAAATGGGATGTATAGATGTTTACTTAGTTCCATCTTGCTTCCCTTATCATCATCTCGTGACTAATTTGGTTTATTTCAATTTATTGGGCTTGTTAATCTCTCAGTTCTTATTACTTTTCTGTAGCTAGAGAAAATATTTTGCTGTGATAGCCATATGATGGTGGTCTTATATGTTGACTAATTACTTTGCAGGAAGCTATGAGGAAAGCGGAAGCTGCAGGGAATGATGATTGTCCTGTAAAGATTAAACTAGTTGCCCCTCCGCTCTATGTTCTCACCACACAGACCCTTGACAAGGTTGGTGAGTGGTTGAATCAATTTATTTTGTTTCCTGAAAAGATTCTTTATCGCTGTCCTGATGTCCTTTTAGATCAGCAAAAGTCTTGGTACGTAATCCATCAGAGTGATCTTCCAAGGATGATGTCTAATTGTCTAGAAATGTTTCAGAATATATGGGGCCTTAGTTGGTTTGATTTGAGTGGATGCGGGGAATCACTCCAAGCTTGAAGCTCAAATTGTGGATTGATAAGGGAGAGAATTAGGGGAAAGAAACCTGTACTTTCTCATATTTTGGAAAGCCAGCTCCCCATTTGCAATTTGTGGGTTTTTTTTATTCCATCAATTTTGTGTTTTCTTTCTAGTTCTCCTCTTCACTTGCTGTTTTGTTAAACTTAAGAATGCAGATTCGACATTATGGTTGGTGGGCTCAGAAACTTTGTGAATAATGAGTAAATTGAACTAAGTAGTTTAACTGTATCGTAAGAGAGTTGCAAGCAATCCCTGCACCATCTTCCATAGGGCGATGTAAAAAAGATATCTTTGAGAATTGTTATTAATTAAACCTAAACTTTTCAAAAGGTGTTCCTTTTTTCTTGGTTTTATAATGTTGTTTTATGGCTTGCTGATTCTTTTGTTTTTTTTTTCCTCAATGGTGTTATTTTGATGTCATTGTATGGTCTGTGCCATGTCTTAAGTGCTACTTATTGCAAGCAAAAATATGCTAAGTATTTTGTGGCCTTTTTTTTTTTTCCTTATTTAAGAGGGTTAAACCATGCCTACACCTTTTCTGTATCCTAATTTTTGATCATAAAGTCATTCTGACTATTATTGATTCCATAGGCGATCTGTATGCCTCTAAAACTCTTCTATTAAAAGGCATCTGTTTTTTTGTTCTTTCCAGGCTTGTTCTTAACTTATTATGAAAAACTTGACATGCTTATTTTGAATTGATTTGTGCTAGTGTAATGATATTGAATTCTTGAAACTCTGAAACAAACATTTTCAACATTTTCTGTTACTAGAACTCCCTGCCAAGGCTTTTTACGAAAAACCTCTAAAAGACTCGAAACTAGAAGTTATAGCCCATTTACCATTAATGACAATGATAAAGATTAAAATATGCTATGGAGGAGAAGAAGGCTAGAATGTGGATGTTTAGGAATTTCCTTAAACATATCATCATGAAAAAATATTAGTATTCTTGTCAAACTGGTAAATAGGCCAATGTTATATGAAGATAAAATCTTCTTAGTAGTATGTCTGAGCACCTCGAGGATTCTGCTATCAGATTTTCATCATCTTTTCAATGTCTACCTGGTTCAATTTAAGCATTGTATGCTTTTAGTTTTAAGCTTTTGCAAGCAAGGATTGCTGTGGTGTCGAAACCCATTCTTCAAGTATGCTCTTGATCCTGTTGCCACCACCCCTAGGAATGGCATAAACTCATTTCCTCTCTCCTATTCTTGCTACCACTCCAGTTCTTTCATTTTCGATACCCGACTCCTAAGAGCGAGACCAGTTTTTAATCTAGTGCTATATGAACCTGTTTTATGTTAATAGTATATCTGCTGTTTGGTTTTCCATTGAATCTTTACACTTGGTATATGAAAGTACTCATTAATTCAAGGTACTTGACGATATTTGATAGGTGCTTGTAATATTTGCGTACGAAATTTTGTCAAGGGAAGTGCTTCCTGCATGCAATTCCGCTTTGCGTCAGGTCACTATCAAACAATAAAAATGTGTTCTTGACAATCGGGGGAAATACCGAATACCTCACGTATTAAAGGGGTACCTGAATCCATGGGTGAACAATAGATTCATGTACTGGTTAATGGAGCCTCCAAAGTGAGTCTTGGGAATTTTGCAAAAATGAAGAGGTCAAGATTTTAATTTGGGTGCTGTGAACACAGCAAGCTTCTATCCAGTTCTGCTTTGCATCTGGCCACTATCAAACAATAAACAAACAATAGGTTCCTGATAATCAGGGAAAATGTCTAATGTATTAAAATTCGTCAAATCCATGTGTCAGTAGACTTGTCTGGTAGTAAATGAAGCCCTCTAAGTGAATCTTGGGAGCTTTGTAAACATGAAGAGTGTCAGGATTTTGAAGCAAGGACTTTGAATGCAGCAAGTTCCTGTATGCAGTTCTTCACTTCAGGCCACTGTCAAACAACAAACAATAGGTCCTTGGCAATTAGGGGAAATATCTCATGTATTAAAACAAGAATCCATGGGCCACAAATAGAGTGGTCAAGTTCTTAATGGTGCCTCCATTGTTAGTCTTGGGAAATCTGGAAATGTGAGGTGGCTCAAGATTTTAAAGTAAGGACCTTGAATGCAGCATGCTCTTCAATTACAGCTTCTTCCTGCATTGCATGTTTTAGCCATGTTTGTAACAAATTGTCGTAGGACTTGTACATTCCAAGTTGAATACCATGCTGAATATATTAGGTCTGCATCTTGATATACTTTTATCTAGATTATACACTCAACAAATGCATTTGGGTTAGTTAGGTCATGCTTAAGTGACACAAGAATGCTTTTAGGTGCAGAACCAAATCCCTGGGAAAGTTTTGGAGATTTGACTCCAACGCTCAGGTTTATGCTTTGTACCTTAGTAGGAAGAAGGGTGATGTATGTGTGTATTGTCTTTTTTGGAAAAAAAAATCCGTGGAAACACCTCGGTGTCTGTTTTCCTGATTTTAATGCAATTCTTATTCTTTGTAAGTAATTTGGATAGGAATCAAATTGCTCGGAGATAATTCTGAATATTATGGAATCCTAGGGAAGCTATAATAAAGCTGATGCTTGTTTGATTGTCTGAAGAAAGCAGATAACTGGATCTACGAGATATCAAAGGATTCCCAATGTTTGTATTGTCACAATGATGTTAGCAGCAGTGATGCAAGTAATGTATGTAAATAAAAAAAGCTGAAGCTTCTTATACATTGCTCAGAGGAAGATATCTATATTTCAGTTCCCTGGAGTTTGCATGATAAAATTTTGTTACCACAATCTACATCCAACTCTTTTGAGTGATACATGCCTTATTGTTGTTGTATTTCATGGCATCATCCTGATCAATGCCTTGATTCATCAAAAGTCAGTGATGAATCTTTGTTACATCACTGATATAGTGATATGGATTAGGTTTCCTGGTGGAAAACTAAACCGCCTACATGTGGACCGACCAACAATTATCACGAGATTTAACTTTTTTTACTCTGTCATCTGCATCCACAGCTATCCCAATTGTTTAGAGTAATGGATATGATTAATTTAAATGCATACAATATCTATTCTTGAGAGGAGGCTATTCCAGACCTCCTCCTAACGACTCTCAGTATGTGTTTTTCTGAGGTACTGCCGCATGGGCAAGATCTCTATGTTATTCTCACAATGTTGTAGAATTTGATCCAAAGTAAAAAACCACCACCAGTTTTTTACTTTATAATTAGCATTTAACATGTGAAACTTCTTCTCCATATTAAATGGGATTGAGTGATTTATTTTTTTCCCTTGTGCATGACCTTAAATGTCATGATTACAAAAAGGGTTCTGTTTGAGTCCTGGATCCCAATTCAAGATTTTATGTGAAGGGGTTTTTCTGTAGGCATTCATGTAAAATGATGTTTCGACAATTTACTTGTTTGCATATCAAAGCTGTCACCTGTTCATGTTGGCTGAACTATGAAGGGTCTCTATCATTTTTGCCCATTTGTTTATTTTATTTATTTATTGTAAACATGTCCATGTTTCTTTGGACAGGAACAAGGGATATCAATTCTTAATAATGCTATCAAGGCTTGTACTGAAGAGATTGACCGCCACAAGGGGAAGCTCACAGTGAAGGAGGCACCAAGAGCTGTGAGCTCTCTCTCTCTCTCTCTCTCTCTCGCGGGCGCGCGCTTTTTTTCTCAAATTACTTTTATTGGAAATTATGTTTTTCCCTACTGCCCAAGAAAGAAATGCTTCTCTCTGTAGCATTGGCCGACCCATTGTCTTCTATTTTGGTTTTTTCTCTTATTGTTCAATGGATTTATCCCAGTTCATTGGCTAAAGGCTTTACCAATTGATGAGATGCCTGCACCACCCTTCACCCACTTCCCAACAAAAGTGCCCTTGAAATCCATGATTACCCTTTTTATCCTCTTCTCCCATTTGGGATAAGGGGATAGACTTAATACCATAACCATAACCATCCAGCTTTTACCTATGTGGGATGAAAGCGTCAGGCTTAATGCATTGGCTGGGAAAAAGAAAATCGAGTCCTTACCCTTGTCTGATAGGGGCTTGTTTCCTTTCTGGGTCATATAAACTGGATTGATGCTCCTGTAGGTGAGCGAACGAGATGACAAGCTACTTGCTGAGCACATGGCGAAATTACGGTCAGCTAATGAGGAGGTTGATGGAGATGAAGGTAGCGAAGATGAGGAAGATACAGGAATGGGTGAAATGGATGTGGAGAATTCTGGTGTCAGCATGGCTGACTGAAAATTTAATATCTAGATTGAATCCGGCATGTCACCCATGTTTGAGATTAGTTGTACACAACCAGTTAACAAGTAGTGTGCTGTTAAGTCTTTTTCAAATGTTACAATTCATTGATGAATGTTAGAGCATGGTCAATCAGCTTGTAGTGAATTGAATTGAATATCTTGATTGAAAGATTAAATAACAATTTCCATTTTTCAGAATCTAGTGCTGATTAGTGTCTAGGTACTGTTTCTATCATGGCAACCTGGTAATTGTGTTTGAGTGGGAGGGAAGATCCAAAGGTAAATTACCCATGTCTGAATACTTGGGAAGCACCACCAGGATTTGAACCCAGAATCTCCGAGCAGAGGAGGGTTATATGATCGCATTGCATCAAGCATATCTAGCAGTTGTTTTGAAAGTTGAGAATATGAGCATATTGTTTCCTCAAGTTTCTCAGTGTGGCTGGTGTTGATTTTCCAGACCTTTAGCTGCATGAGTATGGGTTTTGTTCCCATAAATTGCTGACAAGCGCTTGCTGTAAGATCTTCTAGATTGAAAACTGGTCTGTCCTTGAGAATTTTCTTTTAATTTCTTAAACAAATCTTCTTATGATTAATTGTTCTCTAAAATAAACTATATCTTTATACACTTTTTTGCTTTATGGAGCGCCGATCAATTTACATTCCCGGTTGCATTGCTTTATTTAAATTGTTGGAGGAAAAGCGAAGAGGAAGATGTATCACTTTGTTTGAATCATCTAAAAAAAAAAATAGCTGCAGGAGAAAGCGGAACCCTTTTTTTGTCCCCCCCCCCCCCCCCCCTCTCTTCAAAATGTAGGCTCTGTAGAATACTGTGAACCTTTATGATCTGTTTGGGAACGACCTCAAGATTTCGCTGGATCAAGAGGGGAAAACTGGAGGACGAGAGGAGGCAATGGGACGAGCCCGGGACCCTAATTCTTATCAGATTAAGAAAGAATCTGGAGAGAATTTTCTGCAGCCATCGCAATGTCTTCTCATTTCTTTCTGCTGCTGCTGATCCTGCAGCGGATCATTCTCTAACATGCCATTACAAAAATGACATAACGTAGCTTGTATTTCCACTCAAGCTCAGGACTAGTTCTAACCTGGCAATTTTCTGAATTGCACCAATCTTTTTGTGCCAAATTGACAAGAGAGATAAAATGAAGTGAAATATTATTTTTTTTAAAAAATTGACAAGAAAGATTAAGTGGGAATGGTATTTCTTTTTTATTTTTGAAAAAAAAAAAATCAAGTGAAAACAAGTGTGGATGCCACGGCATTAGTCAAGCTTCTTGTTAGTGCCACCAACGACATGGATGGATTAGGTGAAAGTAAAACATCTAAGAATTGACTTCCCTACGAAAAGCACTGTATAATATGCACGAAGTGGCATACGTTCAATTAATTTAAAGGGTCCCACAAGAATCCAGGTAGAAATAGAATTATAGCTTTCCCCGAAGTGGTTCCATTTAATCGTGCGGACAACTTCACAGTCGACACGTGGGTGCCAACTAGTGCAGTTAACCAGGGCTTAATCTCCATGAACACCCGGGTGGACGGGCCGGTAAAACTCTCCACCAACCAGTCTCTCTCCCTCTCTCTGACGCGCACGCGCACACGCGCGCACAGCATTCCAATTTCCAAAGGAAAGAAAAGTTGAAGGAAAATTGTAATAGTTTATCGTAAAATGCCTCAAAATTATGTTTTTCTAAGAAAAATAAAATGCGTCAAAATTTTCATTATGTGATCTATGCCATATTAGCCAGCAAACTCCCTAATGTTATACCACGCGCCATTTCATCTGTTTTTCCACTGGATCGTTCCCTTATAATTATCACGAAAACTTCTAGTGATTAGTATTTTCTTTTTGGTAAACCCATGGCAGGAACCTTTATTGACATAAAACAGTGATTACAAAAGTAAGCAGACCACTGACTTAAGGACTTTACAGCATAATAAGAAAGCCTGGACCAAAAACATACAGAAAAGCAAACCCAGCTGATATTTATAAAATATATAAGAAACCCGAACCAACAGGCTACAAAGGTAAAGATAAGACAACACAACAGTGAGTGAGAAATAAAATAGTCACAGCAGCAAACAAAGGCCAAGCCACGAAACCCTGTGAAGCTAATGATGTGACCATAACATTGTCCATTGCAAGGAAAAATACTGGCATCTGAAGGAAGTAAACGAAGGCCACCAGACAACTGATATGCGGAGAATTGAACTTGGCATTGCAATCTGAGGAATTTAAGATTAAATTAAGGTAGAATGGCGACCATTCAATATTCTTTTAACTCTACAAGAATCAATCTCTTGTACTTGGTAGTCAACTGATAAATGAAGCAAGATGAAGCTCGAGTAAATAGCCCTTTTCAACTTATATATTATTAATCCTTCAATACGGAAAAGCCAATATAAAAAGTTGTATAAACACGCCACTTGCCTCTGGGATTTTGTGTTGGGTGGCGGTACGTTCGACTTATTTGCCTAACTCATGTAACCTCTCTTCAGGCCCATGAAACCCAAAAATTATGGGTTGGGAGTGTGACCATCTGGAAAACAAAAATCAGGACTTTCACAAACGGCCTACTACAAAAAATTTGAATTTTTTTTGTAATGAGCCCCCCGTGTGTTTCAGCCAGTATTATTCTGCAGCACGTGCTTTTGTTTTAAAACCCACAAAAATAAGTTAGATATATGTCTCTCTTCCCGTCATCCATCCACAGCCAGAAGCAGCTCTTCCCATGCCGTGATCTTCTTTCTCGGTTTGTTTCTCAGCTCACCCTCCATCCTTTCTTTCGTGTCCCCATCCACTGAATGGCACAAATCTGACATTCTTATGTTCTGAAACTTGGAGGAGCCCGTCTTCCTGGTTTGGGTGAGCCTGAACCGGGCGTCAGTAACCCATTCTTGAAATCTTCCAGGATGCTTGCAACCTGCCATGTTAACACCAGATATCGGTTATGCCAGGTCAAAATGTTGGAACACATCATGAAAACCCAGGGAGATCTCCCCAACAATCCAATTTGGAGAAGCAAACATTAAGTCCTCAATCAGATTGGGTACACAAAAAATAAATGGATTAGGAATTAAATCTGCTCCTTAAGAGATAAAGACCATAATCAGGAGTATTACTGAATTTCCTCCTCTTTTTTTTAGCACAATTTGATGTTCAAAAAAAAATTCGCGGATTCTTTTTGGTAGTAGAAATATTAGACAAAATAAGATCGAATTGCATAATAGCAATAGTAATTATTATGTGTTATGCCAATATACCAATCTGCATATTGCATCTTTTATTATAATTTTTATCTATGCCAACAAAAGTCAAGTCGTACAATATAATAATTCCTATTCTCTATTCAAATTATTATATGAAAAATTTAAGCACAATACTTTTCTATAGGGTATGTACAAAATTATTGTTATCCACGTAACGATTTCTGTTTTGGGATTTGCATATACTCATATTTTGTTATGATTTTGTTTTGTCAATGCCACCCATTGTGAGATGTTTCCAGTGGTGGAGCTTATGCTATGACCATGTCATTTTCTATCATGGACTGTGTCGGTCAACTTAGGTCAATTTTCATTATGAAAAGCTGAAAACTTACCGCCCCAAAGAAATTCATATGCACAAAATTCCATGCATATATATGTTTTTAACTTGTAGAAATTCTAGTCTTTCTGAATGTCGCTACTATGTATTTCTGGTGACCCACAAGCAATTGAATCATATCAATATTACTTACAGTTTCTTCAGCACGGTATAGATTTGTAGCAATGATCCCAGTCGGTCCTCTTTTCAACCAACCAGCAACATACAAGCCTTGCTCAACAATTGCATGCTCTGCCTGATCCAAGCTTAGAACTCTGCCTTTCATGTTAGGAACTACACCTGTTAAAAGCCATTAGTGAAACAATCACTTTCAGTTAGATAATTAATCAAATGTCTTGGCTTAATGTAGGATGTTATACGAACTGGGTTCAGTACTGCTTAAATTCACAGCTGACCTCTATATTCATCAAAAGGTAATCAACCGGTACTGACTTGTAACCAATGCTTTTCAACACCAGCCTAAACACAAGAAGAATGTTAAAGTAGTTAAAAACCTAAAATTAGCCAAAAGAAACACAGGCACTGAGAACCAAAATTACAAAGGCCAATGTGGTAGTAGCATTCTTAAAATGACAGCACCCAAAATTGGAAATACCCACCCACATTTGAGATCTTCAAATTGTCCCATTCCTACTGCCACCTGTTTTTCAGAAGCACCATTTTCTGCATTGCCAAAAAGATCATGGTGATGGAAATTATGATAAACCGTCATTAAAGCAACTCAATCAATTCTAGAACATAGCAAGTCTTGCACATAAGACTACATTGTTAAGGAAAGTAAGCTCGGCAGCCAATTTAGAGTGTAACAAATTCTCACAAAAAATAAACATAACAAAATATTAAAAGCTCCAAGTATTAGTTCTGCAGACCCAACCTTTCAAACATGTCTTCTCAAGGTGCACGCCGCTTACTGTGTTACCACTCTCAGAAGGCAAAAATCTGTCAGGTTTTCTGAAGAACATGAAGTGGAGTTCTCGCTGGCCAACAATATCATGGTGTTGATGGGAAGTTGCTGCTTTGGAAAATAACTCATAAACTCTTTGCTGTATTCTACTTTCCTTTAATTCTTCCTGGTATTAGCGAAAACACTGAGGCATAAGCACTCTGAGCTTAGTGGGAAAAAAATCAAAGTAGTGGATAAAATTAAAGGCAAGTTCATGCAATACTATGTTTAGAAGTGATTGGTAACGGAAGGGAAGTATCAGTATTGTAAAATTTACAATTTCAACAGCGAGCTGGAAGATCTTAACGAATATATGTTATGAATAAGATGGCAAATTGCAACAACAAATATTTTTGAAAAATACTTGAATGCAGCAATGGAAATGATTTGGCAACCAGGGTTATTCTGGTTTAGATGGAAGCAGTTAATAATTCCAAAGTTTACCATATGATAAGCTGGACATCTATGGAACGGGTAAATCTGGAAAATTGCAATTAAATCTGACAGATAAAGCCATTTGGGAGTACAAGAACAGTATCGCCAAATGCAAACAAATGCGGTGGTTGACAGGCAAGCATATCTGATTGAGCAATAAAACATCACTACATAGGTTGTGAAATGAAAAATCAACTGAAAAACTCACTCAAACACAACATTTGTTTCATTGTCATAGCATAATATAAACGAACCTCATCAGCCGGAGATGTAGCTAGGTCAGCTTTCTGGATGCGAACATGCAGATCTTTGATGCCTGCACAAATCAGACAATCACATTCATGTAGGTGCAAAATAACACTGAAAGGAAACTCCTGGCAGGATCAATACATTCAATAAGAATGCATGCTTTCAAGATGTGTGATTGAATGATGCAAAAGAGGGTTCAAATTATATTTTTTTCATGATAGTAAGTCCTACAGGTTGAGTCATACCAAGAATTTCACGAAGTTCCTTTGCAGTGCAAGCTGCCTGCACTGGACCTTTTCTCCCAACCAAGTACACCTTCCTTTTCAGCCAGAATAAACAGAATCAAAATAGCATCAAAATGATGTGCTTTAGGAGCAAAGCAGAACTATAATTAACAAAACTAATTCAATCATTGTTAGGTAGTTCAAACTACAAACCTTATGGTGCTCTCCTGAAGGGAAGTTAAAGCATGCTCTGCGATATCTGTTGTTTCTAGTTCGTTTATAGGTCACAAAAGAATACGAGCAACATCAAGAGCTACATTACCCTGCAGGTGACATTATGTGGAAACTGTTGTAACTTCATTATAATGGTATCATTGGTTAAGGAAAAGAAAGCCAGATACTGAAATCAGAAAAATGAAAAACTATCTTTCTAATGAATATTTATTGAGATCTTATCTATTCACTACGACAATAAAAATCAACATTCCCCAAGGAAGGACATATTTAGGTGAGTCAAATTTCATGGTTTCCTACTCAGATTACCCTATGAATAGGTTCAGAAGCGTATATATAACTCTACGTCAAAATATGATAATAAATGCAAACATAGAAAGCTAAGAAAGTTGACTTCATATGCTTCATTTAGTTCACCGCAAGGCATAATCAACTAGAAAAGTATGTACTATGATCTACGAAGCTGCTTGACGGTTCAGTATTTTACATAGCAGGTGCAATGATAAGAAGGTATGATGTAGGCCATAGGTATCGGAGTAACAGAAAACCACAGACTCAGAGTTCAAGGTCCTATTAAATACATACTATATGACATTCCGTCTATATGGAAAAAAAAATTGATGCAAAATAAGGTAGTTCTTCCAAAACACATGAGACCTAGGAACCAGGGATAAGACATTAGCAGCCCCCATACTGTAGTGTCCGAACCATTGTCATGGACTCATGGTAAACATTTTCATCAGCACACATACAGGTAAAACACACAAAGGATTTACTTTGATAAACAACCTGGTTTAACGGATGAAGGCTGTCCATGGTTGACCTAGTCACTTATAAACAAAGCAGCAAATTGATATATAGGAGAAAAAAATTATCTGCTCCAAGTTAATGGCAGGTCAAGAATTGCAGCATGATTTTTCCTTTCAGTGGTCTGAATTACACCCAATTATATAAAGCCAAAGTTTTCTAAGTGGCATATAAGCAGAGCACATCAAATTAAGCAACATCTTTATATAATAATATAGATTTGATTACTATATGCAGAAAATAAAGTGTGAGAAACTAAGAATATAATCAAGCAAAAGTACAGCATCAATATTCTCGCAAAAAGGAAAAAGTATGGAAAATTATGACATCCTTTTGAAACTAGTATTGCAACCAATATTATCAAGTCTATATATGTTCAATTGATCCTTGCTAATATATCTTATGAACATACCTGATCAAGGACTACAGCTGTATCTGTGTTTTGCAAGTCAGGTGACATGCTAGAGCAGTCCGGATGCCCATTATACCACCATACGAACTCTCTAGCTGAGTATATCCCTCCCACATCCTACAGTATTGAACAAAGGAGGCACGGAAGATATAAGAAGCAGATTTTCGGACCCCTGATGAAACACGAGAAAAGAATCTAAAAGGTCATCCCTGGTTCTCCAAGACTGCCCAAACAATCAGAATTGAAGAATTTAAAATTTCTAATGCACTGATGCAATAGCCTCAACTGCAAAGATAATGATCATAAAACCAGATTAATGGTAAAAAATTAAGAAATCTCAACAATAACTCCAGTTGGACTGGTTTTAATTTTCTAAGCTGGGCTACTGGATGTTTCTTTTATCCCTTTTCCCCTCTTCAAGGTTTAGCTTTTAATTTTCTGCCTCTAGGTTGCGGTAGAGGCAACAGCTCAACTCTCGATTTGAACATAACTTTCTAAAATAATACATAAGTTAATTAAAAAATAGCTAGTAATAATAAATCCAATAACGAAAAAAATTGACCTTAAGTCAGGTCTCAGAAGTTTAAAATTTTGGGCCGCTCTCCATTAAGCATTTAGTAGAAGCATTCTTATATTTTCTGAGTCTGGGTATGTTTCTTGTGATGGTCTTGGTTCCAAACAAAAGAGAGCTAAGATAACAACTCAACCTTAAGTTAATATATAAATTGTTATAAGGTGTAAGCAATTGAGGATGTCTACATATCAAAATTTAAAAAGTCTTATCACAAGAAACAGCAACAGAAGAAACTGAGACAACTTACTTCTCCTGGCACACCAAGATATCTGTCACTCTCAGCACCATAAGCAAGCACGACCTGCTCATGAATACATACATCAGTCAAATTAAAGACTCAATAAAATAAAATAAAAAGAAAAAGAAAAAATCAAACAATAAAGCAAAAATGAGGTTGGAGTGCTCAAGCTTGCAGTTTGGAAGCTTACCGCATCATACATCTCACAAAGATCAGAGAGAGAAACAGTAGTTCCAAGATTTACATTTCCAAAGAATGAGCACCTCTCATTTGCAGCAACCCGAGAGAATTGGTTTACTACTATCTGTTTCCAAGTTTCTGGTAAGTAAGATTACTAAGAAACATTCAAACACAAGCATACAATAATTCAACACAATTTACCAAAAATATGCACAAGCAGAATCATCAAGCTTTATCCTAATTATTTGGCCTGATTTATCAATTTTGTAGCCATAAATTATTATGATACAAAAAGACAGTTTTAATCCTTTCAAACAATGTATTATGTACTTATTTTCACATTAGCAACAATTTCTCTATATATAATAATAAAGGATGTAAAGTAAGATGCATAGGATGAGACCCTAAAGGAAACCCGATAGAAGAACATATACGTAAGTGTCTGAATAAGCATGCATGCATGCATGTCTATATGTATTCAAAGATATATGACTGTATGTTTAAAAACAGGCAACCTTTTGGTAAAAAATTGCAGCCTAGGTGTTAACCAACCACCTAAAATCACACTCCTAAAATCAGGCAACCATCACACTGCAATGGTCCAGGCAACCCAGCATTCTAAGGCCTGTCAACCACCTTTAGTGTCACCCACATGAGCACCCAGAAGAAGAATGGTAAGAGCAATAAGCTGCAAATCTGGTGATCAAACTTGCACCTTTAGATTGAGTCAAACACTAGTTCAAAACTCTCTGTTAGTTCCAACATTCTCTAACTTTGACCATGCATCCCCTCTCTAATCCCATCTTGACCACCCATCACAAAGATGTACCAGAACTCTCAGCTAATAACCAAAAACTCTTGGTCCTTTTAGCTCCTTCACACAGTGCATCCCTTCCCCACAAAAGATCCAGCATACCCTTCATTTTCAGGAAGAAAGGAGAAGATAAACATTACCTCTCTTTCCTCACATTAATTAAAGAGGAGAGAAACATCACCTTTCATTGTTCATGTTTTTCGGTTAGTTATTCTTAACCAAAAGTTACAAAGATCATAGTCAATGGATTGTGTAAGTTCAAAATAACAAGATGTTAAATCAAAGTATCTTTCATGATGGATCTGTGAACTAAGGATCTGCCTCTCACCTTTGTTTCTGGATGATCTGGTGCCACCCCTGAACGAACTAATCCAAATGGTGTTGGCAACCGGTCTACGATATCAACCTCCGCTCCATCATGAGCCTTCAACATCTAGCATAAACAAATAAGAACAACGGAATATATATATAAGCATAGAATTTTATGATGTCTGTACTTTTTTGAAACAAATATTAGTCAAACCATTATCAAAATAATTCTTTTTTTGAGAATATTATCAAAGTAATTCTGTCCTGTCCAATTGGTATATTTGAAAAGCCTAATTGTTTAGATCGGTTTAAAGGTGAAAAATTTGTCCTGACCTATGCAGTGTCTAACTTGCAAGAATTTTATACACAATGCTTATACACAAAACCAAGAAGAAACCAACAAGAATCCAACTTCAAAAGTTTGAATCCAAATTAACTAACAACAAGCATTTTAGATACCTTTTCAGCTGTGTAAAACCCAGCAGGGCCACTACCAACAATGCAGACACGGAGTGGCCGTGGAGTCAAAGAAGAAAAACCCCTTGAGATCAGCTTCCGTCCATGAAGTAAAAGTTGTCCCATATTTTATCTACAAAAAAATTGTTTTGTTAATTCGAAAGATAACGGGAAAGAACATGACCTTTTATTGGTAGCAAACTAATGAACAAAGAAAAGTGCTGCAGCTAGCAAACTGCCTCAATCCTGATTAGTTTGCAGATTATTATACGAGTTACAGGCAAAGATGGTGCAAATTGCCTGCCATTTCCATATGGAACATGTCAAGCAAATATCATTCACATGTCCCCAAGCACTTAAATGACTCTATCGAATGATTGATTGGTTTGAAAAACAAATAACTTGTGAGATTTTGGTCACGTCGGTAAAGATTTTCTACCGATCAATACAGAATTCACAATTGGACGTCGGATGTTTTAAATTCACACCAACATATTTGTGCCAGAATATGGTTTAACATTTATAAGATTCCAACAAAAGAAAGACGTGTAAATATTCTAGTTTCCATGGAGACAGACTGGTAACCAAAGCTCAAAAAAAAAGGGGGCCAAAATCTTGCAATCTAGTCATAGGCAATCAGTGATTTCTAGGTTCGGAGGAAAAGACCGCTCTTCAACTGCATGGAGCAGAGCCAAGTTAGCAGGATTTTGCTACTCCATCATCAAATTGTTCTGTATTGCTTGTCTAGGAAATCCAATTACGAGCTTTTTTTCTGGGGAGATTGAGGTCCTCCCCGGAAATTGGTGTCTCGCGAGAGGGTTACTAGGGTTTATGAGGCGAAGGGCGGTAAGGCTAGGGTTCGGATTGGTTCATCTGATCCAACGTGGAGACGAAGTCCTAGGCTCAGAGATGATAGAGGGTTTGGAGAGCGCGATGATCGCAATGGATTCAAGAACAGGAAGAAAGCTGGGCGGAGAAGGACCAAGAAGAATGGGGTTCTCACTTGAGAGAGGAGGGGGTTGAGTAACGGATGCTCGGTTGTTGGAGTTGGACGCTACCTGGCCGGAGACGGCGGCCGCCGGGGGGGTCGGGACGAGCGGAGGTGTAGGGTGGGAGAGACAACAGAGCTAACCCGGCATCCGATAGTCCCCCCTAACCTAGGCAACGACCAGGCCGGGTTATGTCAAACCCGACACGCCGGCCCAGCCTTGAACAAGGCCAATAAGTTTCAGCCCTGGACCGGTCTGGCCCAGTTGAATCCGGGGTGAAAGTAAGTGAGGTTTTGAATCGAGCAAGCAACCGCCTTGTTATACAAGCAAACAAACATGACATCGCAAATTTGCAACAAGTCAATTGGAAATTATTTGGATATTCTGAAATGTTATTTGCTAGTTTGAGACTATGTTTCAAACATAAGTCAAAAAAATGTGTGCAGTCTCCCTATGTAATAAAATAAAGAAAATATATTTACAGGTTCTTAAATTTAGATTATAATCCCATGCGAATTGCGAGGCATGGAATGTGAGGCTTGGGAAGGTTTGAGAGATCTCGAGAGACCAACTCATACCACTACAACTCGCACAAAATCTCATAGCCTTCAAAAAAATCCAATCGAAACCTAAGAAGCCCCTCTAATCACTCCCAAGTGCTTTACTTCTTTTCTCGCCCTCCTCTGCCCGCACCGCCGTCGCCACCTTTGTCAAAAGTAATAGATATAATTTTATCATTAATACTATATAAATATGCAGTTGGATAAATAATGTTCGAAATTTATTGCTTAGAATATAAAAAATTAAAAGCATAAAAATAAGAATATATTTATTTAATAATTAATCATTATTAATATAATAAACACTAATAATAATAAAATAATAACTATTAAAAGATGCTATCCAAATATCGGAAGTTAATGATATTTTTAAATTTAAGATGGAGAGAGTTTTAATTAAATTTTATTTAATTATTAAAAAAATAGTCATAGCTACTCTTCTAAATATAAGTTTATTAGTTCTTTTGTAAGTAGGTTGTAGGGTTAATTGAGAATTCTCTTCAAAATTAAAAGACTCATATAAGTTAAAAGATAATTCATCCTTAATTATCCATTTTACCAATACTTTTTTAGATTTTCATGATTACATGCAAAATTATTTACAAGATTACTCAAATGTATATTAAGGGTGCTTTGAAGATGAGCATCACTCATAATATGGCTTTTTTGATATCTCTTCAAATAGTCAGTACTCCCACTATTAGCATAACTATATAATTTGACATATTATTTATATTTTGCTTTTAAAACTCCATCTATCATGATTTTTTTCAAAATCATTCCATACAACACTAGTTCTCTTATGGAAAGATGAGGCAAGCTTTGACCTTCGGTATTGGTTTTAGAGGGAGTAGAAATAGTAGTCTCTTCTCTCTCAGAAATTCAGAAAATGCTAAAATAATTCTCATTAAAGATGGCATACCTAAATATGAGTTATGTAAATAATAAAAAATTACTAAATAAAAAAATTGAGTAGAGATGAGCAGAGATTTATAGGCTTCTTTCTATGCTCTTCGGGACCTCAACAGGGCCTTCAAGGCTCCAATAGGTAAACTAATCCTTCTCTTATATAGTACTTGAATATTTACTAATTGCTAATTATTAAATATTGAATATTTATTAAATATTGCTAGAAGAGAATGAGTAGAAGTAAAGAAAGAGAAGAGAATTGATTTGTTACAGTGAAAATGGAAGAGAAGAAAGATATTTATAGAAATTTTAATATTTTTATTTTTTTAAATTATTCCTAAAATTAGCCATTTTATGGCTGTTGGGAGAGTTAAAATGGTAAAAAATAGAAACTAGCTACTATCCAATTCAAAAAAAAAAAAAAAAAAAATTGAATTAGTCATTACGGACGGTGCCTGGATTGTAATGGCATTAAAGTCCGACACGACTCGTAATGAGCTTAAATGGGCCATACCATACCAGGTATGGCCTATTTAGACTACTTTTTTAAAA